>OY288287.1:15779547-16300134 GCA_958450335.1 Hibiscus tridactylites
TAACAAAACCCCTTTTGAGATCCTCTATCTACAAAAACCCAATTTTGAAAATTTAAAAGTTTTTGGGTGTTTAGCTTATGCTTCTGTTCTTCCTAAACCTAAGACAAAAATGCATCCTAGATCTGTTCAGTGTGTATTTCTTGGATTTCCAAAACACATAAAAGGTTTCCGACTGTTTAATGTTCAAACTAAAAGTATTTTTATATCTAGGGATGTAATTTTTTCTGAGAATGTTTTTCCTTTTCAATCCAAGACTTTTCAGTCATCATCAGAACTTGTTTTTCCAGTTCTGGAAACTAATCCTTTTCTTGAAGAAGATTTTTTAAAACCTAATTCCAATAATAAAACACAACAGTTTAATCTTTCAGACTCTCAATCAGATCCACCATGTGAGTCTGATACTTCTAATCTTGATCATTCTGCTCAATCTTCTAATAAGTCTCTTATCATTGTTCAACCTCGACGATCTTCAAGAACTGTTCGACTGCCGTCCAAACTAGAAGATTATCAAGTTGCTTTACCAGCAAGCAAAGTTTCTTCTCATACAACACCTCATCAAATAGCCCAGGTTCTGTCCTATGATCATATTTCTTTTGACCATCAAACATACATAAATAATGTTGATATTTTAAAGGAACCGAAAAATTATAAAGAGGCTATTAAACATACATGTTGGAAAGATGCTATGAAAGAAGAAATTGCTGCTTTAGAAAAGAATGAGACTTGGTCTTTAGTGCCTTTACCTACTGATAAGAAAACCATAGGATGTAAGTGGGTCTATAGAACTAAACTAAAATCTGATGGTACCTTGGAAAGATATAAGGCTAGACTTGTTGCAAAAGGGTATACTCAGCAACCAGGTTTGGATTTTTAAATACTTTTAGTCCTGTTGCTAGAATTACTACAATTAGGACTCTTATTGCCTTAGCTTCTGCCAAAAATTGGTACTTACATCAGCTAGATATTAATAATGCTTTCTTGCATGGGTATTTACATGAAGAAGTATATATGGATCCTCCTCCTGGTTTTCTTCCTCCTAATTCTGGTTTTGTTTGCAAGTTGAATAAAAGCTTATATGGTCTTAAGCAAGCAAGTAGACAGTGGAATGAACGTTTAACTGTTTCTTTGAAAGACCAAAATTTCCATCAAGCTTCTTCTGATTCATCCTTACTCATAAAGGGTGCAGGTAACAATTTTATTGCCCTTGCTGTATATGTTGATGACATCATCTTGATGAGTCCTAATATAGAAGAAATTAATTCGATTAAGAGTTTATTGCATTCTACTTTCAAGATAAAAGACCTAGGTAATTTAAAATATTTTTTAGGTTTTGAAATAGCTAGGTCTAAAGAAGGAATTAACCTTTGTCAACGCAAGTATACTCTTGATTTATTAGAAGAAACATGCTTTTCTAGTGCTAAACCTGCTTCAACTCCTTTTAATGATAGAAGTAAACTGTCTAAGTCTGATGGTATACCTTTGGATGATATTACTTCATATCGACGTTTGATAGGGAAGCTTCTTTACTTAACTAACACTCGTCCTGATATTACTTTTGCTGTTAATTATTTGTCTCAATATCTCTCAGCACCTACTGATATTCATCTTTCTGCTGTTCATAGGATCTTGAGATATTTAAAAGGGTCTCCGGGTCAAGGTTTATTCTTTCCTACTGCCAATAATCTTAAATTGAGTGCTTTTTCTGATTCTGATTGGGCTTCTTGCCTAGATTCAAGAAGATCCACTACAGGTTTTTGTATTTTTCTTGGATCTGCTCTTATTTCATGGAAATCTAAAAAGCAATCTACTATCTCCAGGTCATCAACAGAGTGTAACACCCGTGTTTTGGGGTTAGGAGTTAGTCGGGTTAGTCGTCCGAGTCGGTAAAATTAAATTAAATCTTTTTGGCCAAGACTTGAGTTAATTGAGCTTTAATTAACTAGGAGGGACCAAATTGGTAATTTAACCCAAAATGAAAAAAAAAAGATGACAACTTTTATAAAAGTAAAAAGAACAAAAAAAATGTGTGTTATAATCTTTTCCCCCTTTCCTCTTCTTCACCGTGGGAACTCCACCAAACTCTCCCAAACCCCTAATTTGGATTTTCATCAAATTGCTCCATCAATTCAAGGGCATTTTTGGAGGTAACCACATATTTGAACTCTCCTCTTTAATCTCTATCTATCTATGGTTTTAGATTTCAAGAATATGAACTTTTGAAAATTAGGGTTTGAATTAAAAGTTTAGATTTTTATGGGTTTTTCATCTTGTTTTGTTAAATTGAGTTGGGGTTTTGTTTAATGAAGTTGAAATACACATTATATGTTAATTTGGTTAATTTTCAATGAATTTCCGAAGTGGGTTCTTAAACCTATTTTTGAGTTGTCAAAAATGCCATTTTTGGTGGGTTTGAGGGTGTAATTAGAGGGATGATGGTTAGGGTATGTTAGGAGGATGATTTGGGACCATTTAAATGTCGTTTGGGTGTTTGAAAATGGAATTTTCTGCTGGGTAAGATTGGAGTACGAAAATGGGAATTTTGGGGTGGTTTGTGTTGGAAATTGAAGGTTGGTGTTAGGGTAATAGTTGGGGGCTGTTTTGGAAGCATTTGAATGTGCTAAATGTGTTGAAATCACAAGTTTTGGGCTGTGTATAAGGGCTGCTCGGATTTGGTGATTTTGGGGGTTGTTCATGGTTTGAAATGTTGAGTTTGGTGTTTGATTAGTGTTCCGGGTTTGCTACTTTAATTGATGAATTGATTTGTGGTTGTTTTACTTGTGTTGGGATGTCTAGAAGCTTGGTTTTGGGTTGGTGAAGCCTTGGGAGCAAATCCGAAAAAAAGATTGAAGACCATGGTTGCTTGGTAGTTGAGCTTGGAGTAGAGGTGAGTGGTTAAATATTTTCAAAATGGTTTTGAGTATTTGGTTCAAGCATGTGAACCTAAGATGGGCTTGGTAAACCCACCTAGAGTTGGGATTAGAGTGGTAGCCTAATCCCAAGCTTTGATTAGAGACATTGGTTGCACTTTTTAATGGTTGTATATGTCCCATATTAAATTGTGATGGTGTTGATTAAGTATATGTTGTATACATGTATGTTGAGGCATGTTTGATGCATTGTTATATGCATGTTGATGATAGATATGATATGGTTATACATATGTGTAAAATATAATGTAATATGGTTGTTAATGATGTACATGTGGTGTTGGCATGTGAAATGATATTATGAGGTGGTTTCATGATCCGAGGATCATGGTGAGTACGTGCTAAGCACGGAAGTGTTATGAATTGATATTATGAATGATTAATGAAATGTGTAGTATTGGCACTAGTATGCTTGGGTACAAATGACCGATCATTAGGATGTTAGTGTGTACACATGAGTCAAAAGTCGCGCGTGGCCTTGGTGGCGTTGAGCCACCAAGGAGGAGTACGGGTTCGCCCGGAAATTTGTATTTATATTAGTCGGTGATGAGTGGAATCCCATCGACGGGGCGTGAGGATGAGTGGAATCCCCTCCGCGTGAACGGTGATGAGTGAAATCCCACCGTCAGGTAATGGTTGAGTTGTTGGATGTGAGTTCCAACGGTTATCCGCGTATTCGAGTCATAGCTAGGTGCCAATACAGATTGTAGTTTATGTTGCCAATATGTGGTTAATTGTGAGCCAATGTGTTTTGAAAGGTGTTGCTAACATGGTTTAATATATGAGATATCATATGTTGTGGATTTAAACATGTTGAGCATGACATGATATTGAATATATGTTCATGCATCATCTATAATTATGGCTCGTGTGGATCGAAGGTATGATCATGCATTTTATCTTGGTTGTAGCTCGTGCTTGGACCCTGCATTGTCGAGGTTTGTTTTTAAAGAGCTTACCCTCACTAAGCTTTTATGCTTACGCTCTCTTTTGTTCGACAATGCATATCAATAGCTTGAGGGTGGCAAGGGTAAGGGAAGGCCTCCAAGTGTTGCTTACGGTTAGCTCAAGTATGATGTTTAAATTTAAAGATTGTAATAGTAAAGCAGTGGGATAGGTATTGTTGGTTTGAGTTTGATGTATGTCTATGGTTGACTTGATTTGTAAGCATGATGTATCTTGCCATATGCTTGTGTGATGAATGTTAACTCATGCCTAAGTTGCTCTTTTGAATGTTAGTCTTATGCCTTAAGGGCTTATATATGTGTTTGAATGATGTTTGAATGAATGCATGTTTGGGGGATGTTGCCTTAGTACTAGACATGTCTAAACCTTGTTAAAGCATGATGGTATTGTTGGTATACCTTGGGTTTAATTGTTTTGCTGTTGTATGGTGTTTTGGTGGTGTTTTGGGGCACCCTTGTGCCTCAAAACAGCCCAGACGAGTCTGTAGACAGGGGGTGTTTCAGAACGGGTCCCTCTGTTCCGGAACGGTCCCTGTGTAAATGGCCTGCCGTTTCGAAACGAATGAGGGTCGTTTCGGAACATTTTGGCTACTGGAATTTTGAGAAATTGGCGAGATGAAGCCGTTCCGAAACGGGCCTTTGAAGTTTCGAAACGGTCAAATCTCGTTGACCACGAGATATTGACCGTCAAGGTCGTTCCGATACGGGTCTCCCCTGTTTCGGAACGGTCACCTTATGGTTGACCCTGGCCCGTTGACTAAGTCAAGGCGTTTCGGAACACCCTATAGGCGTTTCGAAACGGCCTGCTGCAGAATATTAAAATGAGCTGTTTAATTGTTGGGTTGGTCGATGATCGATGCTATGATTGTATCTTCTGCTGCTGTGCCACACATAGGTCTTAATTACGCATGTAGACAAGATAAGATAAAAAGAAATTTTCTTGGTCGTTAACCGAGGGGAAGCCTTAACGGGTTTTGCTTCGGTTTTCCCCGTGTGGCCCACTCGGACCGGTCGTCCGGCCAGACCGGGACGAGGGGGTTACACAGAGGCTGAGTATAGGGCACTTGCAACTGTTACCTGCGAATTGCAATGGCTATTATATCTTCTCTCTGATTTACATTTAGATTTTAAAAGTGCTAATCTGTATTGTGACAATTTATCTGCTATTAAAATTGTAGAAAATCCGGTTCATCATGAATGTACGAAACACATCGAGATCGATTGTCATTTAATTCGAGAAAAACTTCATCAAGGGATGCTGCATTTACTTCTAGTCTCTTCTTCCAATCAGCTTGCTGACTGTTTCACCAAGGCTTTACCTCCAGCTTTGTTTCGAGAATCAATTTCCAAGTTGGGCATTCACAATGTTTATGCTCCAACTTGAGGGGGGCTATTAGATATTTGTTATATTTGTTAGATAGGTTGTTTTATATTGGACGGTTAGGATCTTTTAGATCTTTATTTTCTTTTATTATTTTCTTTATTCCTATATATTTGTAAATGAACTAATTGTATATTCATTCTTTTGATTAAATAAAATAAAACACTTTTCTCTCTCATTATCCCAATTCTTCTTGCGTCTCTTCCTCTTCAACCTCTCTGTGAAGAGTAACCCTAGTTCTTCCGCCGTTCCCTTGTAAATCCCAAAATCAAAGAATCAACATGTGCTTCTAACTTGCTAACAAGATCAGTAATAGTTAGACTCGTCATGTCACAAGATTCCTTAATAGTTGAAATTTTTGCTTCAAATCTTTGAGGAACACTGATCATAAATTTTTCAACCACCTTGTCATCAGGTAAGTCTTCACCATAAAGTTGAATTTGATTCATAATATCTATTAGCCTGTTTGAAAATCTTTAATCAACTCATCCTCCTTCATTTGCATCACAAAAAATCTCTTTTTAGAGTTAAAAATTTTGTTTTCTTCACTCTATCACCTCCCTCATGTGTTTTTTTTAGTTTATCCCAAACACTCTTGAGAATTTCAAGATCCATAATGCTAGTGAAAATGTGATATGCTAACCCAGAGTGAATGCATGTTAAAGCTCTATTATTCTTTAACATTTCTTTATCGTAAGCTTTGAGCTGAGCAAGAGTGGGATTCGTTCTCAATGTTGGTGGTTCTTTATCTGTTTCAACAACCTTCCACAAGCCAAGAGATCTCACATAGACTTTCTTCTTTACTGCCCAAACATGATAATGAGTTCCTGTGAAAATAGGAACACATGTTGAACGAGCATTTGAAGAAGCCATTTAAAAACACCTCAAGAAACTCTCAAGCTCTCAAACTCATAGTGTTTCACTCACACAAGAAATAACATTGAAATCTCACAGCCCTAAAAAAGAAGCTCTAATTACCACCATTAGTGTATGCAGAAAAACCAAAAAAATCAGTTGGTGTCTGTAGAAAAAACCAGAAAACTAGTTGTGACAAAAAAAACCAATTCTGAAAGTGTGCTGCAGAAAAAAAAAGTTTTGGAGAGGAAGATAGAACATGAAATAGGATGGAACAAGAAAAAAGAAAATGAAAACATAACTGAAAAAGTTACAGCAATCTCGTACCCATTTTTTCTTCATTACATTTCACTTAAAAGGATTATAAAAGTCTAAATTGACAGATGTCTACTAACTAGAGTAAACAGACTAATAAAAGCCTAGACAATAGCTACTAATTATCATACTACTAACACACACTAAGTAAAAACTAATATCCAATGTCAGACTCAATACATCAACACCATCGAGAAAAGCCTATGGTTAATTGATTTGTGGCTTAATATTGAGAGGGTTTAGTTAGATCGTGTGAACAATGGAACTTAATTTATTAACTTGAGTTCTAATTTGGGTTAGGCATAAGCTTAGGATTCTAACGACCAATAAAAGGAATTTGAATAAATAATAAATTATTAGAGTTCACACAGACATGTATTGCTCTAGCATCCTGTTATCAATTTCTTGCTAGACATAGTTTAGAAGTTTATTAGAAAACTTTGTCGAATAGATAAGTGTTGTCTCATTGCTATAGCATTCAAATAGTAATTAGTATTTTTCTTAGGCAATAAACCCAACATCCATCCTCAATAGAATTTTTGTTACAACATTTGCTTGCTCTTTGATCATTGCTTCAATTTATTTTTATTTGTTATCGCATTTAGTTTATAATCCTTATCACCGCATTAATGTTCGTGGATTATTAGAGGTTTGGGTCCGAGTATCAAGATCTTGATGCTGAGGCGATTAGTTAGCAAACATAGCGTGAAGATGTTTTTTTTTTCTTCTAGGAAACAAAGACGTTCAATTTTAGTGTCAGAAAATGCGATACTCGTAGTGACCGAAATAACATACATAATGTTTCATGCTTATTACAATTGTGTAGATTGGTTCGATGAACAAGTTTGGTGCGACAATTGTTGGCAGGGACGGAACTAGGATCAAAGGTTAGTAGGGGCAAGAGTCAATTAAACCTTTAAATTTAAAAATTGAGACGGACAAATGTCTTGTTTAATTTATATTTAAACCAAAAATACTATTATACCAAAAATTTTGAGACGGGCAATAGTCCCTCCCCTATACACCTCCGTTTGGGCAAGTTTGATGGCTTGGATGTGGTTGCTTCTTTGAGAGAGAACTGTTTTGGTGCTTTTAATTTTCAGTTTTGGGAGTTCACGGATTTTTTGCTTGGCCACAAGCCTTTGTTTTGTCCTTCCTTATGCTTTTTCTATCTTGAGGTGTTGAATTTGTTACAGATTTGGTGGTATTGATGTAGTGCTTGTAAGTTTTTCTAACCTTTATGGTTAATTCACCCATTTGGGTTATTATTAAAATATTATTTGGCAAAGTAAAAAAATGGCTTTTTTGTTACTGAAATTTTGAAAGTTATAAAATGGTCATTAAACTTATCGAATTGTCACAAAATAGTCACTACACGCTATAAAGTGGTGATAGACTTTGATAAATTTAAAGATAATTCTATATTTCTTCAATAAACTTAATGACTAGTTTATAGTTTCGAGAGGTTAAATACCGGCGTAATACTCGTCGGTGAAATATTACTATAAAATGAAATGTTAGCACTGACAAGACAATAATAATAAAAATAATTAAAGTAAAGAATTAATAATTGTTTCAAGGTAAACCGCTGCCTTAGATGTAAATTCACCCCTATCTGTAATTGCTATAGTGGACGAATACTACACGAAGTTAACATGATCTCTTCGAGGATTCGTACACCCAAAAATCGAAATAGACTTCCATGATACTATTTTTTCCCTAAAAACTCAACGAAAGGCTTTAGATTTTTTGAAAGGAACATTCGGCAGATACTTTGGAAAGCATAAAGAAATGTTTGTAAAGCAAAATGGTCCAAAACATTCGACCATTTAATATTTAAAAAACATCAGATTAAAAATGATATGAAGGCTGAAAAAAAAAACAGCCAAAATCTGCTGTTAAAACACGCCTAATAAAGGGCAACCAACCAAACCGATATTGCATCAGTAACGGCGCATAGGTTTGTGTTGTCTCTTTTTCTTTGCTCCGGTCCTGGTTTTTATATAAACGTCTCTTAGTTTTTTGCTTTCACATATTTTCTCCCTTATCTCTTTAACTAGATTGCTCCCTTGCCCAAAATCGATTCAAAATATGGAACGATCATTTCGTTTATTTTCAGTTGCTTTTCTTCTTTTGATGCCTCTTCTAGCAACAGGTTATTTTTTTTAACTTTTTTTTCTTTTTTACCTTCTAAATTAATCATATCATTCTGTTTGAATTTATGGTTTTACTTAAATATTTAACATAACACCTGCATGTAAATATAAAAATTTGTTTATATTTATATTTATCATTAAATATTTTTATTAAAAAATATTGTATCTTCTTTAAGTATTTTTGTTTTCGTTTTTTAATTAGTATAAAGCTAACCGTCTGACTATATATTAACTATAAGGAGAAATTATATTATGTGTTCTTCTCATCACGTCATCGATGAGACCAACCAATGAAATGCATTTATTTTATTATATTTTTTCATTTCATCTTTTTATCAAGTGAATCTTCACTCATAATTACTGTAAATCAAATTTAAAAACAATTTTTATCAAGAGAAACTTCACTTGGTAAAAATATGATATGGTAAAATTAATAAAATAGATGCATTTTATTGGTTGTCTCATGAATGATGTGGTAAAAGAACCCATGATATAATTTCTCTAACTATAAGGGAACCTTTCTTGTCTTATTCTTCAACATAATTTTATAATCTCATGTTTAAATACTACAAATTTCTCTAACTTTTTGCTTTCATGTTTTTTTTTTGGTAAAGTAAAGCTGAGATGGGGCCTGTGATGGTGGAGGGTAGAACTTGCGAGTATCTAAGCGACAAGTTCGTAGGGTGGTGCTTGACTAGTGAGGACTGTGATCAGGTCTGTGTGGCTTACGAGAATTATGACGGTGGAGAATGCCAAGGCTTTATCTCGAAATGTGTCTGCTTCAAGCATTGTTAGTCAATAAATAGAATTCGCTTGCCCTTTTTTATACTACTTTATATATTACACCGATAATTTTTATGTCACGTTTATTATCAACAAAACAGAAACAATTAATAAAAAATATTAATATATATGACATAAAGTCATTAGTAGGACATATAAAGGTGACACAAAAAGGACATATGAATTTTGTTCGTTAACCCATATATGATGAACGACACATTGATGTTTTAATTTTATTTGATGACTCACCACATTTTACTAAATATGTATTCACGATGTTTACCCCACGTATACAATGACATCTATTTTAGTTCGGTTAAATCTTTTATATTCTTCTAAAACTAATTGTCTAAAATTAAGATAAATCAAATAAAAACGATTGTGGTACATTAAATAAAGAGATAATGGCACAAATGCCCCTTTTACTTTTTCAAATTTGTCAATGTGGTGCTTAAAGTTTATAAACGTTCAATGTGTCTCATGCACTTTGTTTTGGTCTTTTAAAATGCCCTCTGAGACTAACGGCGTTAAATGGCAATGTGGCAGCAATATGTGACACTTTCTCAGGCTGCCACGTGGTATTTTTCCTAAAAATAAAGAGAGACAAATCTAGGGGCATATTTTTAATTTTACCTTTATCTTTTTGTGACAATAAAATTATAGGGGCACCGATCTTATTTTTCTTTCTTTTTCTTCTCTTTCTCCTTTTTCTCTCCCACGATTTTCTCTTGTTAGGAAAGCACAGGCCCCTCTACCCACTGTAATCAGAGCTTCTCACATCAGAATCCATAAAAAGCAGAACTAAACAATCGACAAATCGAATCGAATTAGTATTTGAATGAAGAAACCAACTAGCTAAAGTAGCAAGAGTTAAGTTCAAATTCCATTGAAAAACAATTAATTTACAGCCTAAACATGTGTTTTGGACATATAGAATTGCATTATTTTGTAACCCAAATCTGCATTTAAACATTGAACGAAATATAATCTAACCTCTTGACAATCGAAATCATTTGCACCAACAATAACAATTGACCTAATTGATTCCCTGATAGGATGTTTTGAATCACCTTCAACAGGTATAAGCTTATCCAAGAAATTTTTTCCGAACAAGTTTCCTTCTCTTTAACCTTGATCCGCCATTACCTTCAACCACAAAAGCTACGTCTTGAAAGCGAGGCAGTTCTTCTTCATTTCTACTGATAACATCCTCTGTTGAAGAAAATGCATTTTAGTCAATCCTGAATTTGCTGTAAAAGTCGTTCTTAGATCTAGCCAACTTTTAGGAGGGAAAATTGTTAGGTCATGAACTTTCTGGAGGAATTTGCCCTCTCTCGTGCAAAAACTAAACCAGCTCGCTGTTGCCGGGGGCCAATTAAGTAATTAAGCCTTTAATTTATATAAATGTTTGTTTTGACAATAAATGTGCATGACAATTTTCTATTGGTCATTTATGTTATAAACTAACCATGTTATAATGGGAGATTAAATTGTGTAACATAATTCAAATTCAGGCACTATTAATATGAGTCCAAAAAATAATTCAAGGATCAATGTGGCAAAATCATTCAAATTTAGGGACTAAATAAATCTTGTAACCCCTAGACCCGCCTATGTGTTACAACGGATCCTAGGAAGTCACATTAGGGTCACAAGAGCGACCCACAATAAATATACACATAAAACATTTTCTTTCTCAAAACTCTTATTAAACTGAAAAATCAACTTCTGATTAAAATACAATTTAAGGAAATCATTTAGACACATAACAAAAATTTCAGAAAGTATTTACAGATTGTCATAAAACAATACATGACAAACATGTCCACTAACTATAGGTGCATATCAAATAGGCATAAATACATACCAATCATATCATGAGAACACATAACAATTCAATGCAAATGTTTAAGTACATACAAGGGTTTACTAGTAACTACCCTCCAACCTTACACCAATATGCAGTCCCCCAAAACTGCATCCATAAGGACTTACCCTAGGATCGATGGGCATAGGTGCCACCTAAGGGGCTGCCTTAGGCCCATAAGGATTTACCCGTGCTAAAGCACCGGAACCTACCCAAGGGGAGACCTTGAGTCCATAAGGATTTACCAGCTAGATCAGGGTTGTACCAACAGAGACTTCATAACATAACCCAACAAGGAAATCACGACATAAGTCCGTCCAGAATTTAAGAGATCCGGATGGAGTACTATTCAACCAAGATTTTGCCCTATCCCTCAGTGAATAAGAAAATAATTTTAGTCTCAGAACATATGCAGGAAATCCTTGTAGCTTGAATGAATTGCATATTTCCAAGAATGATTTGAGATGTTGTCTGGCATCTTTAGTTGTTGAACCGTCAAATTGACCAATTGTATTGATCATATTGAACATTACTGGTTTTAATTCAATGTGGTCGGCTTCAATTTTCGGTGTGACAACTCCTAGAGTGAGACTGTCAAGATCCTCATCTAAGTAGTCTCAGATGGGATTGTTCCTTACTTGAACAGGTTGTACAACGATAGCTCCCCCTCCGACTTCGACATTCTGGTTGTCGTTGGCATTCTGATTTCCCTCTACTGGATCTGCCATTGCTACTCTTTGCTCATGTAGTCGTCTATGAAAAACTCGTTCTATCACGGATTCAAGTGGGTAGTCTTGTGCTGTTTGATTTGCCCTGGTCATACACGACAACAAAACCAAAAAAATTTAGCCCTTTGAAACCACAAAACAAAAAATAAAAAGGAAACAAAGGTGCAAGAAAATAAAAACAAAGTCGTTATTGTCAATCCCCGGCAACGGCGCCAAAAACTTGTTGTACGTATTAGAGTGCTTCACAATTGGTGCAAGTGTACACGACACAAGTTATAGATTGGAATATATATCGTCTTTATAGGGATTGGTGCTACTTCGGGAATCTAATTTCTTGCACTGAAAATAGAACACAAATTAGTGATTGTAGGACTTCTAATTAACAAGTAAAATAAAAAACCAATTAAAAAAAGATGTAATCAAATATAAGAGAGTAGGTTGGGTTATCATGAGCCGTGGTGTGATAATTAAATGAATCGTCTAAGTATCGAACGCAAGAGCAACTCAATTATCTTGACAACTAGCAACAGTCGGATTGCCTGGGCAAGTGCAATTGCCTGGGCAACCGAGAATGGTGCGATTGCCTTGGCAAATGGGAATGGTGCGATTGCCTGGGCAACTGGGTGACTTCCTTCAAGGTTCGACGAAGCGTTCTTCAATGGTTTCTCCTTATCCCTAATTTGAAACACTGGTTAATTGTGCATGCCTTGGTGATACATTCCTGCGTTAACCATGGGTGAACATCAACCGATCTTGCGTTCCTCTTAGCCGTTGAAACTTGTAACTTATCCCTAAGTCGAAGTAGTCTTCACCAACATACATTTGAATGAAAACCATGCTAATTCGTTTCTTGAATCTAATTGTTCCAATATTAGATAAATGGATGAATTCACGAGATCCTCTCTCAATTCACTCGCAAATAAAATTTAGAATCAAGAATGAACAAACCTTGAAACTAAATTGCAATTCAAATACCTAAAACAAATTCAATCATTCTCACAACCATTCAACACAATAACCCTAGCCAAAATAGTTTAGTTCATTGCTGGGTTCAAAATAAACTTAAAACACTCCCTAGCATGAATCTAATCGAACAAAGAGGAAGAATAAGAATTCGAACAGTCCCTTTGGTTTACGCTCTCAACCGAACATGCTTGAAGTAGGCGGCTAGGTCTTCTTTATATAGGAGATAGCTATGTCAAGTCTTTCTTGAGAAGGAAGTTAAGTTGGAATTAAATAGCATAAAAAATAAATATTTTTTTATTTATTTATCCTCCAAAAACTTCTCCTAAATTCTAAGAATTTAATCTCCTTTTGATCTCTGCATGGAACTCCAACTTCTTTTCTTCACGCTATTTATCTCGAGCATGTTGGATTTATCTAGTCATCAACATCGGCTGCCACATCATCTTATCCTCAATTGCCTCGACAATTTCCCGATTGCTTGGGCAGTTAGTTTCTACACACAAAAGCACACTAATGCAATATCTTTTTCCACAAAAACCACCAAACCATGTAATCAAGCTTAATGGTGAAAGGAACCATGAATTAATGCATGAATGACTAACTATGCAACTAATATGAGCCTAAGTCTAACAATAATATGAATAAAAATGATAATAAAAATAGTACTTTTAAACAGTTAACAGACACGTAACCGTGCTCACGTCAACTACCTTAAATGTAAATTCACCCATGTGTATTCGCTATAATTGACGAACACTCCACAAAGTTAAAATGATCTCTTCAAAGATTCATACACCTGAAAATCAAAACAGACTTTAATGTTACTAATTTTTTTCTTCCCAAAAACTAGAAAAAAATCTTTGAATTTTTTTTGAAAGGAACATTCGACAGATACTTTGGAAAACATAAAAAAAAGTTTGTAAAGTAAAAGATGTTATTTGCTTGGAATAATTTCAAATGAGTTGAAATGGCCTAACATAAGAGGGCAAAATGTCCTAAACATTCTACCATTTATTAATGTTGGCATAAAGCCAAAAAATGCTTCCAACATTTGATTGAATAATCACTTTGGCCGTTATTTTTTTGGAGCAATTCATTCTGTAGAGGAGCCATTTTGATTGAACCATTTAATATTGACATAAATCCAAAAAATGCCCCAACGTTTGACTGAACATTCACTTTGTCCCTAATTCTTTTTTAGAGCAATTCAATTCTCAACGTTTCATTTTGGGTCAAAATGGCCCCTCTGTGAATGAAAATTGTCAGTTAACTGCCGATAAATAGCTTGAAATGATGTGACAAACCTATATGGCAGAGCACGCTGACATGTCACTTGGCAGTATCATATAGACAAATGTGTTGACTTGGAAAAATTGTTATATCAGTCAAAAAATAATTTTATAAAAATATATAAAATATGAAATATTTTTTTTATGTTGACTTATCATTCTGTCAAGTCATTTCAAACGGTTTACCGTCACTTTTCTATCAATTTTCATCCGTAAAGGGGCCATTTTGACCTAAGATAAAACGATGAGGGTTCCAAAAAAAATAATATGAGCCAAAGTGACTATTTTATCAAACGTTAGGGTATTTTTTTAACTTTATTCCTTAAATATTTAGAAAACAACGCATTAAAAATGATATAAAGCCGGGAAAAAAACAGCCATTTGCTGTTAAAACATGCCTAATAAAGGGCAACCAACCAAACCGATATTGCATCAGTAACGACGCATAGCATTAACAACAATAGTTACAATGCGATTGGATAGAATTTGAGATTCCTATGGGGAAATACGTTTGTTTGTATCTTTTTCTCAGTCTGATCCTGATTTTTATATAAATGTCTCTCGGTTCTTCGCTTTAACATCTCTTTTTTTTTTCTAGATTACCCACCTGCCCAAATTCGATTCAAAATATGGAACGATTCTTTCGTTTACTTTCAGCTGCTTTCCTTCTTATGATGCTCCTTCTAGCAACAGATTTTCTTTCTTTAACATTTTTTAACTGTTTACCTTCTAAATTAATCATTCATTCTCTTTGAATTTAGGGCTTTAGTAAAACATTTAACATAACACCTTCACATGCATGTAAATATAGAAATTTGTTTATATTCATATTTAATATTCATTCTTAGAAATAACGTACCTTCGGTCCTATTTCTCTCCATAGTTTTATAATCTCATTTTAGATACTTCAAATTTCTCTAATTTTTTTTTGCTTTCATATTATTTTTGGTAAAATAAAGCCGAGGTGGGGCCTATGATGGTGGAGGGTAAAGTTTGTGTGCATCCAAGTGGCACGTACACGGGGTGGTGCTTTACTGACGCTGTATGTCTTTCTTTCTGCGTGGGTAGGGAGAATTATGACGGTGGACGATGCCTAGGCTTTATTTCGAAATGTGTCTGCTTTAAGAAGTGTTAGCCAATGAAAAGAATTCATCTATCTCCCTTTTTGTACTCCTTTATTTACTACGCCGGCGATTTTATATCACATTTATTATCAATAAAAAGAATATAAATTAACAAAATATATAATTTTAATATATATGATATAAATTCATTTATGGGATATATAAAAAGACACAAAAATGGACAAACCAATTACATTTGTTATCTCATATATGATGAGCAACCCATTAATATTTTTATTTTCTACGATGACTGGCCACATTTTGTTCAATATGTATTCCTGATGTTTACCCACATATGCAGTAACATCTACTTTAGTTCTCTTAAATCTTTTATATTCTTCTTGAACTTATTGACTAACCATGTTATAAATTATAATGAGAGATTAAATTGTGCTACATAATAATAATTTAGGGTATCTATAGTCCAAAAAATAATTCAAGGATCAATAGGGGCAAAGCATTCAAATTCACGGACTAAATAAAGCTTTAACACTTCAAAAATTATAAAAGAAGAATAATGATACTAAAAATAAAAAAAAATATTTAATTGACTATCATTAATTTGATTAATTATGTTTAATTTTCATTATATTTCAGTTAGTAGTAATAATTCCGTTTTGCACTAATACTTATTTTTCTGACAATTTAGAAGCAAAATAAAATACTATCGTCAATGATAGGCGACCAGCCTATAATGGACCAAGTTCACGAGAACGAGAGATTTGTCTCTTACATATTGGCACTGGGAATGAAGATATGTGATCCTTCAAGCAAATGTTCTGATTGAAAACCTGCCCAAGTCCTGGTGAGATAATCGCAATGCCATCAAACACAAAAAGAGGGAGAATCATTTTTGAAAAAAGCTGATCAACCACATGATGAAAGAAGAAGCCAACTGACTGAAAGATAAGTCTTCTATTTCCTCTGTTCAGTTTTCAGTTAAAGCTATCCTTGTGGAATTTGGTCATGGTTTTGGACAAGAAGAAAATTAGAATAGACCACTAGCCCAAGCCCAAGCCCACGTTGTTGAGAAAGTTGACGAAATGATTGTTACTTTGGTGTCGAAGGTAAATCTTTCTGTGAACTGACACGCGTCGTTACTTGCGTCAAAATAATATTTTAAACTCAAATAAATAATTAAAAATAATATAGCGAGAGTAAGGGTCGATCCATAGATTAGGGAGTTTCAACACCTATTCGTTTTGATTTAGACCGAGAAACCTGCAAATAATAAAAATGGGAGTTTAATAAACTAATTGGAGTAATGTACGTATAATAAAAATGAAAAGAAATATTGAAATAAATTATGGAATGAATTAACCTCAAGCTTCGCTTTGCCATAACTCTTCTCGATCACGGAAATGATTTTGCTTCAACCTTCTTACCTGTTACAGTCTACAAGGCTCAACCCTTGTAACTTGCTTTTCTACGGTAAACTCAATTCTCAGGACAATCCTTGAAATCAAGTGCTAAGTTGATTAGCTACGGCCATCGATGCTAACACAAGTCTGCATTAGTGCTGGAGAAGCCTGTGCTCAGATAGTTGTCTCGACGAGAATCGTTTCCGATTTTGATTCCCCTTGTGGACCGCCACTAAGTTTGTTCTTAGGGAGTTGAATTTGCTACAAGCCTATTCTCGTCTCCAATGGTGGATCTGAACCACTTCTAATCCGACGACGCCTTCGAAACGAAATAATTGAGATGCCTAAAGGTTAGGCCGATTGCCTAACCAATTTTGCATAGAATGGAAAAAAGAAATGTTGGAGGAATGAAGAACTCTTCTAATCTCACAAGGTAAGTCGGGTTTGGCGTTGCTTATAGCTAAAGGAAATTTAGCTAAGCATGGTTGGTGAAGAAACCATAATTAGTTTTAACAAAGGAAAAGAAAAATAAAAACCAAATAAGGTAAAAGAAAAGGGATATATTTAAGCTCAAGATAAATGAAGAACAAGAGTGAATTCTATGATAAGTTTTACCCCAAAGTGGAGTATTTATAGTAGTCTAAAACCCTAAAAATCACTCCAAAGTGATAAAGATAAATTCTAAAATAATTCAAATTAATTACACAAGATAATGATAAAGTTTAAAATTTAAATCCCGCTGATAAGCAAGTTGATATGCGGCTGATAAGTTATCACGCTGTTGATGTCGGCTTCTAGAAGGTGCTGACATGCCATCCAGTCACGAATTTGAATTTTCTGCAGTTCTCAGCCTTTTCCTGTTTGTTCTGCATCTACCAAGTCCTTCATGAGAAAGCACGAAATATCCCACAATTAAGCTTCACAAATCATCAATTTAAGCACAATTAGGAATGAAACGACGACTAAACTAGCTACTCATCAAATTTCCCCTCACTTATTCGATGCTTATCCTCAAGTATCTCAAAATTAAACAAATCTAAGCTCAAGTTATCATCCTTAATTTCACGAAGTCTCAAAATTTTCAGTATGACTAAGTATCTAAACATGAAAGAAAATAAAAGGAGCAAAAGAGAAATGGCAGGACTTAGAAATAATTTTAGCAAAAACGATATTCCAATACCATGTTAACAACAATGATGCAAACCAAGTACCCTCACAAGGAATCGCTCATGTCACTCAAAGTGCTTAAGGGTAGGGAAAATCACTCGAGCCAAAATTAGTTAGAGCATTACCATAAGCTTGTGGTTAAATCTAATCTCCACTACTTAGTATGAATGTGATGGAAAAATCAAGAGGTCTTAAAAGGTTGTAACGGGGCTAAGGTTTGGGTAGGGTAAAGGCTGAAAATATGGGTTAAAATTCAAGAAAAAAATCATCCAAAAATTCTTATTCGAAACTTTATTTTTTTCATTCGAATCAAAACTGTGAAACTACACTGTTTTTTTTCTGCTGTGCATATTCAAATAAATTATGCATTGTGTTTTTTCTACAGTTTTTTTCTGCTGTATATTCGAATCATTTTCTGCACTAATTTTTTTTTTCTGTAGTGTATTTTTTGCATTGCTGGACTACACTATTTTTTAGACAATTTTGTCTTGAAAAATGTTAAGGCTCAAAATTGTTTCACTAAGGGATAATAACAAGGGGTATGCTTTTTTGGAAGAAAATGACCTAATGCCTCAATCATATTAATGCATCACAATAAAAAAATGTAATCTCGAAAAGTATTTAAACCACAAGTTCTAGAATGCAACTAATTAGTTAGGCACACTCAAAGAAACAAAGAGCAAAAATAATGCATGCTCATTATGCCCAAAAAGCTCTCATGAATTATCTTGTGTACATAAGTAAGCATCATGTCAATTAACAAAGTAAGGAATGACAATGGTTATATGAAAAATTCTAAGCATGCCATAATCTAATATGCCTATAACGAGTAACGTCGAAATTTTTTTAACGAAAAAAGATAACGGAATGGGGCAAAATAAGTAACGTCGAAGTGTTTAAGGAGAAAAAGTGGGCAAAATGAAGTTTAAGGGGCAAGTTGGGAAATCGGGTATACTTTAGGGGGAAAAAGTTGTATTAAGCCTATAATTTAAAATAGAACTTTTAAATAATATAAATGTTTTTTAATAAAATTTTTATTATTTTTATGAAGGCTTAATACAACCTTTCCCCCTAAAGTATACTCGATTTCCCAACTTGCCGCCTAAACTTCATTTTGTCCACTTTTCCCCTTAAACAATTCGCCGTTATCCATTTTGCCCCATTCCGTTACCTTTTTCCTTTAAAAAAAATTCGGCCAATAACATCCTACCACGTCATCAATGGGTTGACTAAGTCAATCCGTCTGGTTTTATTTAAAGGGTAAATTACATGTCAAGTCTGTCAAGTTTGTTTTTTTGTACAATTTAGTCACTGAAAAGTATATTTTTACCTTAAATTGACCCATATTTGTTTCTAATTTTTATAATTTAGTCCATTATTTGTTATTATTAATAATATTATTTTATTAAAATGTTAATATTTAATAAAAATAAATAAAAACAAATATTTTAATACTAAATTAGTATTTTTTAGATTCGAATTCCAATTAAATTCTTATTATTAATTCTAATTTCACTATATTTGAATTATAGTTTTTGAGTAAAATTTAAATTATATTCGAATCATGTTCGTATTATATTCGAATCATATTCAAATTATATTTGAATCATCTTCTAATTATATTCGAACTATTAATTCGAATTTTGCTATATTCGAAAGATATTTTTTGAGCAAAATTCAAATTATATTAGAATTATATTTGAACCATGTCTATATTATATTCGAATCATATTAAAATTATTTTCAAAATATAATTTGAATATGATATTTCGAATGTAATTTGAATATAATATGAACATGATTCAAATATAATTGTAATATAATTACATGTTTTTCAACTATTATATTCGAATCATGTTCATAATATATTCGAATCATGTTTAACATGTAATTATATTCGTATTATGTTCATATTATATTCGAATCATATTTAAATTATTTTCGAAATATAATTTGAATATGATATTTCGAATGTAATTTGAATATGATTCGAATATAATATGAACATGATTCGAGTATAATTCTAATATAATTACATTTTTTGAACTATTATATTCGAATCATGTTTGACAGGTAATTATATTCGAATCATGTTTAACAAGTAATTATATTCGAATAATGTTTAACAGGTAATTATATTCGTATCATGTTTAACAAATAATTATATTCGTATCATATTATATTCGAATCATATTCAAATTATATTCTAAATATGATTTGAATATAATACAACATTATTTGAATGTAATACGAACATGATTCGAATATAATATTCGAATCATATTTGTCTCTTTTAATTTTATGATTAATTATACCTTACTTCTAATCTTAATTTCTGACTTAATCTCTAGAACAATAACAACAAATATAATTTGACATAAATTATTGCATTTTTATTGATATTGTCAAAAAAATAACTAATTTATCCTTATTAAAATGATTATATCAGTTTATTATTTTATAAGTTAAATATATTTAAATTTTCCAATTACATTACATAAAACGATAAAATAATTAGAAAATCATTCCGCCATTTATTGTCAAGAAATTTCCGATTATTTTCGCTCCAAATTCGGTAAAATAAAGAATTCAAACTACGATTACTTTTATATGTGTAATTTTTTATACATGTGTAAAAAAAACTATACAAATTTGCATATTTATTGTTAAAATTGAAATCCATAAGAAAAAGGGAATTATTTGGTGCATAATTTTTTTTTCTCTAAACTACCAAAGAATTTATTTCAGTTTCAGCTTAAGGGACGAACTGTTTACATTTTATTTCTGAGAACATTTGAAGATATATAATACAGGGAAAGCACAAACACCTAAAATAGCTCAACAATGTTAAATTTCAAGATTTACAAAGGTACCTCAATCATGCTTGAGACTTCCAAGCTCTGGACTAAATTATAAAATATTCTAAAAAATTACTAATTTAGTATTAAAATATTTTTTATTTATTTTTATTAAATATTAACATTTTAATAAAATAATATTATTAATAATAACAAATAATGGACTAAATTATAAAAATTAGAAACAAATATGGGTCAATTTAAGGTAAAAATAGACTTTTCAGTGACTAAATTGAACAAAAAAAACAAACCTGACAGACTTGACATGTAATTTACCCTTTAAATAAAACCAGACAGATTGACTTAGTCAACCCGTTAATGACGTGGCAGGATGTTATTGGCTGATTTTTTTTTAACGGAAAAAGGTAACGGAATGAGGCAAAATAAGTAACAGCGAATTGTTTAAGGGGGAAAAATGGGCAAAATGAAGTTTAGGGGGCAAGTTGGAAAATCGAATATACTTGAAGGGAAAAAGTTGTATTAAGACTTTTATGAATTACTGATATTTTGAACATGTTTATAAAATTATACCCTTTTTCATGTTCGACACACACACAAATATATAAATATAACAAAATTGAAATTGTCTAAATGTTGAAGTATCTGTTGAAGTATCAAGTCAGCAGCTAAAGTCAAAGTTAGTTACTGGGCTTGTTATCGATAGCTCTTAATCAGTTGCAGAAGTTGTTGTAATGTCACTATAAATACATTGTGTCAGTATCAAGCCTAGTAGCTTTTGTAATCCATTTTCTATGAAATAATAAAAATCCCCAATTTTCTTTTTCTTTGCTTTTTCATATTTCTCCGTTTATGATTTCGATCTTCTCTCTTGATTCAGTATGGTGTCTGATAGTGTTGGTGGGGATACAACTGTTCACAACTCTAATACAAGTGATAATGCTAGACAGAATTCTAGGTCATTAGGAACAACTAGATTCTTGCCACATCTTATAGGACATAATACTTCTGTTGAAATCTGTAATACTTTGCATAGATTGTATAGCGGCAAAATCACTTCTAGGCTAATGTCTTATAAAAGACGATTACATTGTCCATAAAGAATCAATTACCTTTTTGAACTTCGGGAAACACAAAATGTTACTAAAAAATAAGCTATAATGTTGGTGAAAATGTGAGTGTAAAATTGTTTACAAGTCAATCAATAAGATTTTAGGCAAACCTCAGTTTTTATTATATTGTCGAGGCAATTTATTCAGTTAGAGCTAGCGAATTTATTTTTTTCGGCTAGAGCCAATGGACACTTCTAGTAATCAATTATCATCATTCATTTTTTCTGGCAAGAGCCAGATGGGCACCTCTAGTAATCAACTATCCTCATTTATTTTTTTCGGCTAGAGCCAGATGGGCACCTCTACTAATCAATTATCCTCATTAATTTTTTTTTCTGCTAGATCAGCAAATCACAACAATGTGAATATAAACAACATCATAACAAATTTCCAAGTTAATTCTTCGTCAATCCTAGTCTAAGGTTCTTTCAACTAAATGTTGTGGCAATTAACACATCACAGAATATCACAATAGATTCTAGTAATTAAACAAAACAAACCCCTAAACTCGAGAGAAGCATTGTCCTCAATGCATGTACAAATAAACTAATGAAAAAAAATGAAATGCAAATGAGTTAAGTGGAGAGATCGTCACCTCGAATTTGTAGTGTCCTTTGGGCCGTTTGCTTGAGGCGTTTGTATCACCATCCACTTTAATCGCCATACCTTTCTTCTCGGCATTGTCTAGTGGTAAAATTTTACTCTTCGATGTTGTCTTTGATGGCACATTCGGAGGCGGGGACTTCAATGGTGAAGAGGTGGTATTTTCGGAATCTAAAAAACTAGGACAACAGTTAGTATGTTGCCGACACTGAGCTGGTTTTTACCTTTGTGCGTTATGGGGGTTGCCGCGACAATGTCACTTGCAACTGGCACATAATTGCCAGCTTTAGTTACAGAGGCAAGTAACTCGACAGGCAGGGATGGACCGAGGGCAACCGCCCCCCCTAAAATTTTGAAAATCATATATAATTTAGAGATTTTTTTCTAATTTCTATAAGTTCGCCCCCTTAAAAATTTATAGGTTCGCCCCCTCTAACCTAAAGTCCTGGGTCCGTCCCTGTCGACGGGGAACCTTGGAAAAGGTACACTGCAATTTGTGATTATCCTCCAATATGACGCGCTCATCCCGATCCTTCACAAAGCGCCAGAACATCTGCGGCTTCGTTGCCAATTGATCCAATCGTTGCAACAGTAGACGAACAAGGTTTGTTGGTACCTCGGCATGTGCACTTGTCGAGGTAGGTTTGGTAACCTTAGCTCCTTTGGCTACCATGAGCAATTTTGCCGGTCCTACTTGCATCATCTTCATGTACTGCCTTTTGGACCAACCATCTTTCACTGTAACCTCTCGTCCATTGCATCCGATGGCACCAACACATATGTGCAAAGTGTCGTGATCAAATTGGGGAAGTACAACGAGCCCACGTCCATCTTTCTACACACACATATGTCAACCAATATTAATAATGCATTGATGCAAGATAGAGTGGATTAAAAGCAAACAAGAAGAGGAAACGACAGTGTTATGCGTAGTTGGCATCAAACGAGTTTTGAAGTTGTTCTACAACTTCGCATCGAGTTTTAACAAAATCTGGTTAACCGCCCCCTTCATGTTCCCTTCGTTCCACATGGCTCCTTCAACCACAATTCGGCTATGGGCATGGATTTCTTGGCCATAATGTCAATGTGTCGAACAAGAATAAAAAAAAAGAAAAATAAGAAAAAAATCTCAAGAGTTGCAAGAAGATAGTGAAAAGGACGATTAAAGAAGATGGGTAAATGATTTCTTTAATGGTGGACTGATGGTGGGCGATGGAAGTGAAAGATGGAGTGGAAATTTTGGGTAAACATGTGGATGAAAAGAAATTAAAGAACCAACCCTTGTTTCCTCTAATTGATAAAAATAATTCATTTAAAATGCAATTCTATCTTTTATGCCCAATCTCCAAATCATCTTGAGACGTTTATCTTAAAAAATCAAAAATAAAAAGATAAATATCAGATAAAGAGATACAATAAAAAGATAAAACAAAGATAAAACAAATTTAAACAAGAAATAAAAAATAAAGATAAAAATAAACTTAAACTTAAACGAAAAATAAAAAAATAAAACAAAACAGAAATAAAACATAAATTAAAAGTGACTAGAAGTTGCATTTTCATGCATCTTCTAAATTCACTTCTCTATTATCGCGGTCAATGGGTGTTGCAGTGCCACAGGAGCAGATGCTTTGCTCCAATCAATTAAGCAGTGGGCTCAAGAGTTTTTCTAGGATCGGGGCAGTTGTCGTGGTATATTCCTTTGCTGTGACAAGTCTGATTGTCTGGGCTTCGTTCAATACCCTTAAAGAAAACCTAATGAGTTTCGTTTTTCTCATTTCTTATAGTCCATCTGCACCCTCATCGAGTGACAATATTTCTCAAAATGCATTGGGCCAATGTGATCGCAACCACTCCCACGTGGGATACCTTAGTGAAGGTGTCTTTTTCCTTGTTCTTTTGTAGTCCATGCATACCTTCCACCTTGCTACTACTCCTAAAGGCATGAATATATTAATAGGAAAATTTTATCAACACCCAAGCATTTGTTTACCTCATTCTCGTCGACTTCTATCATGGTTGGATGTATCATTCTTTGTCGTGGCAATTGCTGCTCTAGTCAATCGCTATGACAATCCTCTGCCAAAATTCAGCGCAAGTCGAGGGAATGACCAATATTATGAAAATCTCTAGGCATCCAACTGATGCTTCCTTTACGCTTTTCAAAAATCTCCATCAATAGAGATGTCGGTACATCACTAAGAGTGTCGTCTCTCAAACGATAATATGCTACTTTTGATGGCTTCACATCCAACATAGTTGGTTCCTCAAGAAATACCTGCAATGGATGAGATGATTCTTTTTAAAAATTCAATAGGTTCAACCAAGCCTGCTCATGTTCCATAAACACAATATCGCCATCTTGTAGATCCTGCATGTGGTCGTGCAATTATCATGCCAAAGATGGATAAGAGCAATCTATATAATCCTGTTTTAGCATCAATGTTGTAACATTCTAGGCATCATATTCCTTAGAATTTTCTTTATCATTACTCTTCTCAGCCTCATTGAGTGTTATCATGGCATTGCTACGGTTAGGCTCCTTAATCTTTGTCGTGGCAATTTGTTATTTAGGCTCATCTAGTGTTGGGCGGTCTTTCTCATCAACATGCTCTCGATTCGGAGGTTCTAGTTGTTCCTCACACATCAGAGAGCTCTCTTTGCATTGTTCCTTTTCCTCTCGCCTTGGGATTTCAGTACCCCTTGGAATTAATTGTTGGGGCATGTTATCCATGGCATATGAGAATCTCTTCAATTGATCTTCCAAATCTCTCAAGAGTACATCCATCCTAACCATCCTCACATCTATGGAATTTGATAGCTTTTGAAGGTTACCTCATTGCTGCGACAATTGATTAGAGAGTCAAGTCTAGCTATAACCCCCTACACCTGCCTACGTGTTAGCACGAATCCTAGGAAGTCACATTAGGGTTACCGGAGTGACCCACGTCAAACTTTCAAATTAATAAATTGGTAAACCGATTAAAATTGTAAATCAAGTTTTGAATAAAAAAATACAATTTCAGAAAACATTCAGATAATGAAACAAAACTGTGATAAAAGTTGTTAATACAAGTTTCATACTCGAAACAAAATGTGACATACATGCCACTAATTACACAAGTGACGTACTATGCAAGCAAAGTTGAATAAACTCCCATAGCGACGTTGATAGCTGCAACATGGTCAATCTTTTAACCTGTGATGGTAAAAACAACGTGAGCTTCAGAAAACTCAATAATACAAACTACCAAGGGATGCTAAAAGCACAAGCAGGTATATGGCAAGCTTAACACTAAGACGATGAACTGAGCAACGATAAGCTCAAATTACGATTCGATATTTTAGTGGAGCATTATATCAGAAGGTAACTGAGTTGTTCTTTATTTGATCACTCGAACCTTAGGAGATGAGTCTAAAGCTGGAGATTCAAAAGAGATACAGATTTCAAAAGTTGAATCAAGGAGTTAAGAGTGGTTTATTAGGCGCAAATTGTAAGTTTATTGAGAGTTCAACTTGATACATTAATTTAGTAGGGTATGATTAAGAAGAGATCAGAAAGTTTTATTAATTTACTTAACTACCCTCCAACCGTACGCCAATATACATAAACCCAGAATAGTATCCAAAAAGACTTACCTTAGGCCCGTCGAGCATAGGAGCTTACAGAAAGGCTTACCCTAGGCCCGTTGAGCGTAGAAGCTTAGGTCCAGAAGGACTTACCAGCGCTGAGCCTACATATCTTCATTCATATCCCATATAATATACCCCATATGATTTCAGTTTATATTCAAAAGACAATGTTATAGAAAATAGATATCGGATCTATTTTTATACCAGAAGACAAATGTCAAATTTATTTTATTATTATTTCGTATTCAATGTCATATATCATATATATTTTTCATATAAGAGGTTAGAAACCAGGGAATCGCTTTTCGTTCGTATTACAGTGTCATACTTTTAAATTTTAAGCATATGGTCTTGGTTTAGAACAGAAAGTATTTACAGATACATGGTACGCGCTTTATGACCCAATTCATTTCTCAGAGGTACTTGATAGATATAAAAAAGATGACATTTGACAATATTGGGTGGATTTAGAACGAGGTCCATACGAATAGGGGAGTTCAATAAGACGGATCGAAACAACATCAGAAGTTGATGCATCAGAATCATTGGGATTTAAGATATATCGCGAGCAAAATTTAAGTGTTACAACCTATGAGGGTATTGAGATCATTTTAACCTTTAGGGGTAATCTGGTAATTTGAACCAACAATGTATAAACAGTAATGTACAAAATTTAGGAATTCTAGTTGCTCATCAAGTTTCTGAGCCCCTTTGAACTAATCAAAACCCATTAACACAGTGTTTAATATCTTACCGGATAGGTACACCTCAACCATTCATTTCTCAAAACTGACCACAGAGCATAACAACAATATTTCACCTTCACCAATCGTCCGCTGCACTTATTACCAGAAATCAAGCATATATTCGAGCGATACTTTCCAAGTATTCAAACATGTGCACTGTACCTGAACTCATTTGAAACATCAAATGTGCCTCGGAAGAACAGACCCTTGTCACTATTAACCATGTACTTTCTCCAAATAAATTGTACATGCATTCACACGATATTCTCCCACTATCATCATAGTAACTGAATCGACCAACTGACACATGTCGTATTTTACCACTTTTGGAGTCATTACATTTGTTTATCTTTAATGAGATTTCTAATTCTATGTCTTAGATGTAACCCCCTTAACCCGGCCTAGACGGTTGACCCGAATTAAGAAAGTCACACGGGGAAAACCAAAGTCAACCCGAAAGTCAACCTTGATTAACGACCCTTTTTTTTCTTTTTAATCTTATCTAGATGCACATTAATCCTAATTGTGTTTTCACAAACAACATACTCAAAGATCACAAACATCAGAGATCAAACAGGGACCCAATTGAACAAATTACAACTTTAGGGACCAAATTGTAATTTATGATAATTAAGAGGACTTAACCCAAATTAAAGTTACCATCTTGAAATTAATCAAGTTTCATGCTTCTCTGTGAAATTTCAGCTCAAAAGGACTTCCCAAGCTCACACAATTGAACATACAAAATTCAGGACCAAAACGTAAACAATTCAAAACATAAAACTGCCAATGTCAGCCCCCTAACGGTCGTACGTTCCGAAACGGCTCGACCCTGTTCCGAAACACGGGCCATTCCGAAACCGATCAACCCCGTTCCGAAACACGGACTTGGCAGATACCAAACCGTTTCGAAACGGTGCACACCGTTTCGGACACCTGGGTTCATGTAAGGCACCCGTTCCGAAACGGTGCATACTGTTCCGAAACGCCTGCACAGATTGCAGCAAACAAGCATACCAAATCATGCAATTGATCATTCAAACATGCTCCAAATGTCACCAAACTTTACCAGCATGCAATTAAACATATTTAAGACTTGTAGGAACCATCACATCATCAAATTAACATCATCTGCAAAAAGCCCCAATTCTATAGGCATGCTTCCTACACAAGCTAGCTATTCAAACTCCAAACTTCCAAAACAAGCATATAAGGTTCCAATTCAAAAACCAGCAATATCAACAACATTCAACATACTTAGGGAGTCTCAAACACCTCCCAAAACATACACATTGGTCCCCCATTGCCAAATCACACAAAAGCTAAATGTTTAACAAAACCTTCCATACTTTGAGCTTCACTTGAATTCGATTGCTTGCCCTTCCTTGCAGCCCCTTAAGGTACTCTAATGCTCTGCATTATTGAATTAAGAAAACGTAGAGAGCGTAAGCAAAAGCTTAGTGAGGCATGCTCATTAAAAACAATTCAATAATGCAATTAAAACCATTTATAAACCATGCTAAAATCAACCTTGTACATGCTCAAAACATACTTAAAACAAGCAATCCCATGCTTCAACATAAACATTAAAACAAGCATCTCATGCTTCACAAATTACTTAACATGTCATATTGGCTCAAGTGATACATTTCATTTCATAAAACAAGTTCAACAACTTTCCCAAGGACTTTTAAACACCTTGGCCCCAAGGACTTTTAAACACCTTGGCCATGGACTTTTAAACACCATGAATAAGGACCACACAAGGACTTTTAACCACCTTTGTGTCCAATGCTTGAATCACCCCAAGGACTTTTAAACACCTTGGCCCATGGACTTTTAAACACCATGGAAGGATCACCTAAGGACTTTTAACCACCTTAGTGTCCGCAACAAGACTCATCCAAGGACTTTTAACCACCTTGATGATCTTAAGTAACAAGGCTCACTCAAGGACTTTTAACCACCTTAGTGACCTTAACATTTTCAAAACATCACTTGCCAATAAACATCAAAATCATCATTTAATCCACTGTTTTTAAGCATTAAACCAAGCCATTTTCATCATGCATTTCAAAGCATCAAACCACATCATTTCAATGTATAAAAGCAAGGTACTCCTACCTAGAGTTACCTTCAACATATGGCTTATATCATCAGCAAAATCCATGCTAAAACATGCTTCCAAAACAGTAGTTAAAAACATGCAAATCATCACTTTGCAAAACATCAAAGTCATGGCCACCACTAGAGAGAAAATCCGAAAACTTACACTTGAGCTTAGCAAAGTTGTTTAGACTTAAACTAAGCTCCCAAAACCTTCAACCCTTGGTTTTAAAGCTGAAAATCCATTTTCCACAAATGCACTCACCGATTTCCACTATGCTTCAAGCCAAAGCACCAAATCAAGCTTCCGAATCAACCAAACTTGGATCCAATGATGCCTCCCATGTTTCAACACATCAAAGCAGAGGATTAATGCATCATCATGCATTAATTGCTTCAATGAAAACACCTAAACCCGCTGCTCTCATCCAACCTCCATTTTCGGCCACCAAACACAACCAAAAATGCATCCAAACCACTTCTAAACAAAGCCCAGCCATGAACCAGCAAAACCTCACTTCCATTAACATCATATAACATCTAAAAACAACCTATTAACAACCTTATACCTCCAGCAACATCAGATCACCAAGATCACCTCAAAAACTACCTTAAAACACAAGCTAAACTTAGGAAACTCAACCTATCCGGGATTGCATCAATCAAGACTCAATTCCACATCATTTTAGAGATCATTTAACATCAAAAACATCTCTTAAAACACAGATTACTCAGATCTAACGAAAATCATCAAAAACCATCAAAATCTTGCATAATAAGCCAAGATCCATAAATCAACTTAAAAGCCTTTAATTAAACATCAATTTAGGATTGAAAACTTAGGAATTTCAGTAAATAACTGATAGTTTAGAGGAGAAGGACGTTCTTACCTCCAAACTTGTATTTCTCCATTTTTTGCAATCAAAATGCTTGTTGAAACTTGTAGCAATTGAAGAGGTTTTGAAGATACAATGATTTGCAATCAAATGAGAGTTGAAAGGAGGAATTTAGGTGAGAAAATCAGAAACAAAACTCTGGAAATGGAGTGTTTGGGTTGAGAGAAAAAGAGAGAAAGAAAATGGGAAGTTAGTTGAGAAAATAGCCAAAATGAGTTTTCCCTCCTTTTTGTTATCTTTAAAATCAGAAAATAGCTTATAAAACCTTAGAAAAATCTGGAGAAATCACCTTTGGATTAATAGCTCCTTAAAGATTCAAAGTTCCAACCCTTTATAAAATAGCCAACAAACTTGCGAAAATTACATTTTAGTCACTAGCCAAAATGTCACACTTCCAAAACTCATTTTCCAAAATTGATTTCACAGTTCACTTAATTATATTAAAAGATGATTTTAGAACATTTTTCCATATTTTTAATGCAACCCGAACTAGGCTTTCCTAATTTAACCCCTTAAAATTCGAACAGCACTTTGACCAACCGGTCAACGCCCAAAACTCCTAAGCCCAAAACCGGGGCGTTACAACTCTCCCCCCCTTAAGAAATTTCGTCCTCGAAATTTACCTGAAGGAAAGAGATAAGGAAACTGCTTCAGCATGTCTTCCTTCCGCTCCCACGTGGCTTCCTCAACACCTCGATGCTTCCACAGCACCTTCACCAACTCAATGGTCTTGCCACGAAGAACCTTGCAATCCGAATCCAGAACCTTCACCGGTTCCTCATCATAGGTCAAATCCGGATTCAAAACCACATCCTCTACAGGCATCGCATGCGAAGGATCAGATCTATACCTCCGGAGCATAGAAACATGGAACACATCATGAATCTTCTCCAACTCCTGAGGTAACCTCAACCGATATGCAACAGGACCCACTCGCTCAACCACCTCATATGGTCCAATGTACCGAGGGCTCAACTTACCCTTCCGGCCAAACCTCATCACCTTCTTCCAAGGCGAAACCTTCAAGAACACACGGTCACCCACCGCATACTCTATCTCCTTACGCTTCAAATCCGCGTAAGACTTTTGCCGATCAGAGGCAGCCTTCAACCTCTCACAAATGAGCTTCACCTTCTCGGTGGTCCCTTTCAACAAAGCAGGCATCGAAACCAACTTTTGACCAGCTTCAGCCCAACAAAGAGGAGTCCTACACTTGCTCCCATACAGAGCCTCATAAGGTGCCATCTGTATACTCGCCTGATAACTATTGTTATAAGCGAACTCAACCAAAGGCAGATGCTTCTCCCAAGAACCTTGGAACTCAATCACGCAGCATCTCAACATATCCTCCAAAATCTGAATAACTCGCTCAGACTGACCATCCGACTGAGGATGATAGGATGTACTGAAATGCAACCTTGTACCCAGAGCTTGATGCAAACACTGCCAGAAACGCGATGTGAACCTTGGATCCCTATCCGACACAATCGACTTAGGCACACCATGCAACCTCACTATCTCAGCAATGTACAGCTCTGCCAGCTTATCCAAAGAAAACGTAGTATGCATAGGCAAGAAATGCGCACACTTCGTCAAGCGATCCACAATCACCCAAACAGAATTCTTCTTTGATGGAGACAAAGGCAAACCAGATACAAAATCCATGGTAACCCTCTCCCACTTCCATTCAGGGATTTTCAACGGTTGCAACAAACCAGAAGGAACCTGATGTTCAGCCTTAACTCGCTGACACACCAAACACTTGCTCACAAACTCTGCAACATCCTTCTTCAAACCTACCCAATAGTACTCATCACGAAGATCACGATACATCTTAGTACTACTAGGGTGCATAGCAAAAGGACTACTATGACCTTCAGTCAGAATAGCACGCCTCAACTCAACATCAGCAGGCACTACTATCCGACTACCAAAACACAACACACCATCCTCATTAAAGCAGAAATCCGAAGGTTTACCCTCCGCGATATCCTGAACATGAGACACCAAGGAATCATCCAGCAACTGCTTTTCCTTGATCAACTGAACCAACGATGGTTTCACTTGCAACTCAGCAACAAGACCACCATCTCGCGATATGCTCAAGCTGGCAAACATCGCCCTCAGCTCAACAGCTACCTTCCTACTCAAGGCATCAGCAACAACATTAGCTTTACCAGGATGATACTCAATCGTCAGATCATAATCCTTGAGCAACTCCAACCAACGTCGCTGCCTAAGATTCAACTCCTTCTGAGACATCAAATACCTCAAACTCTTGTGATCCGTGTACACAGTACACTTCTCACCATACAGATAATGTCTCCAGATCTTCAGAGCAAAAACCACAGCAGCCAGCTCAATATCATGCGTAGGATAGTTGCGCTCATGCACCTTCAACTGCCGCGACGCATAAGCCACAACCTTACCCTCTTGCATCAGCACACACCCCAAACCAACATAGGATGCATCACTATAGACCACAAACTCTTTCCCTGATTCAGGCTGAATCAAAATAGGAGCTTGCGTCAAAGCCGCCTTCAGCTTCTCAAAAGCCTGCTGTCTCGCTTCTGTCCACTCATACTTAACATCCTTTTGCAACAGCTTCGTCAAAGGAGCAACAATCTTGGAAAAACCATCCACAAACCTCCGGTAGTATCCCGCCAAACCAAGGAAACTACGGACCTCATGAACAGACTTAGGAACCTTCCAGTTCATCACCGCTTCAATCTTCTGAGGATCAACACGAATCCCCTCAGCTGAGACCACATGTCCAAGAAACACCACCTCCCTAAGCCAAAACTCACACTTGCTCAACTTAGCATAAAGCTGATTCTCCAACAAGGCTTGCAACACAATCCTCAAATGCTCTTCGTGCTCCTCCTCAGTACGCGAGTACACGAGGATATCATCAATGAACACCACAACGAACTTGTCCAGGTATTCATGAAAAACACGATTCATCATGTCCATGAAAGCAGCAGGAGAATTTGTCAAACCAAACGGCATCACAAGGAACTCATAATGCCCATACCTTGTCCTGAAAGCTGTCTTAGGCACATCCACATCCTTCACCTTCAACTGATAATACCCTGACCTCAAGTCAATCTTAGAGAACACAGCAGCTCCCCGAAATTGATCAAAGAGATCATCAATCCTCGGCAAAGGATACCGATTCTTGATAGTCAACTTGTTCAGCTGACGGTAATCAATGCACATCCTTATAGTGCCATCTTTCTTCTTCACAAACAAGACAGGAGCACCCCAGGGCGACACACTCGGCCGGATGAAACCACGATCAAGCAGCTCTTGCAACTGCGTCTTCAGCTGCTTCAGCTCCTTAGGTGCCATTCTATAGGGAGTAATGGACACAGGAGTTGTATTCTCATACAGCTCAATTCCAAACTCCACCTCGCGGTTAGGAGGTAAACCAGGCAACTCTTCAGGAAAAACACCAGGAAACTCCTTCACAACCTTGATATCTTGCACCCTCAACTCCTTAGAGCTAGGATTCATCACAAAAGCTAGATAAGCTTCGCAACCTTGCCTCAGCATCCTACTCGCCTCCAAGGTAGACACCACATTAGCAAGAAACTTCACATTCTCACCAACCACAACAACTTCATAATCATCCGCAAGCTTAAGCGAAACCCGCTTATTCTCACAATCCACAACAGCATGATGCTCAGCAAGCCAATCCATACCAAGGATCACATCAAAACCGTAGAAAGGCAACTCCATAAGATCAACATGAAAGACATGTTCTTGAACAACCAAGGGACACCTTCTATAAAGCTTTCGAGTCACAACAGTTTCACCAAAAGAACTAGTGACACGAACACCAACATCCAAAGACTCAACAGGCAAACCAAGCAATTCAGCATGCTCACGCAAAATGTATGAATGCGTAGATCCAGAATCAATCAAAGAAAGTAATGACAAGGATTGCAAAGTAAAGGTACCTGCAATCACATCAGCATCATTCCTTCCCTCGCGCTGAGCATACACCCTCGCTTGGCCTCCACCCTCAAGCTGAATAGCCACAACATGAGCTACTCCGCAACCACCTTCCTCTCTCCTCTGGAAGTTACCACGGCCGCGCCCACGACCTCTCTGTTGTGCAGCTACAACAGGAGCACGATCTTGGCCACCAGCCAACCTCGGACAATCTCGCCTCAGATGATCAACAGAACCACAGTTCCAACATCCATTACCAGCAGCCGCAACAGGAGCTTGCACCTCCCTCACAGCACGAGGACAGTCACGCTTCATGTGACCACGCGATCCACAGATCCAACAAGCACTTGGTTCAGCTCTAGCAAAACCACCTCTAGCAGGCGCACCACCACCTCTCTTGGCTGAGGACTGATACTTCTGATCACGTCCCCTCTTGTTCCGTCCACCTCCGGAACTATACTCAGCAGCTCTCTTGCCAGAACTCGCTCCAGCACCTTTCGCAGCTAAACCCAAGTTCATCTCAATGTCCTTGGATCGACTAACCAGCACATCAAAATCATTGTACTCAGCAGCCAACATATAGGTCTTGACCTCCGTCACCAAGCCATAACGGAACCTTTCGCACCTCTCTCGCTCATCAGGTATCAGCTCCGGTGCATACTGACTGAGGCGTACAAACTGCACTTCGTACTCAGCTACACTCATGCTCCCTTGGGTAAGAGACATGAATTCACGCTTCTTCTCATCCAGATATCTCACTCCAAGATATCTCCTCTTGAACGCATTCTGAAAGAATGTCCAAGCAACATCAGCTTCAGCCATCCCAGCTATGGTGGTCGTCCACCACGTATATGCATCGTCCTGCATTAAGGACACAACACAGCCCAACTTTTGCACATCCGTGCAACTCATCTGACCCAAGATACGCTTGGTACTCTCTAGCCAAGCTTCCGAACTCTCAGCAGACATACCTCTGAACTCAGTCCCTCCAAGACTGCGCAGACGCTCCAAAGGTAATCTGACTCCAGCATCTCCCTGATGCCCAGCTCCCTGAGCTCCAGCTACTGCTGCTCGAAAAGCACCCGCAATAGCTTGTACCAGCATAGACATATCAGGCATAGCTTGCCCCTGACCAACCTCTGGTCCAGCAGCTCCAGCACCAGCTGCAGCTTCAGCTCGCTCACCTCCAGCACCACCACCAGGCGGAGGAGGGGGTAACACAGCACTACCCGTATTCTCTTCATTCTCATTCTCGTTAGGAGCCGTAGCTCGCACACTACCTCGTAACTCTCTACGTGGTGCCATACTTTTACCATGCAATCACAATGCAAAAATAAAACAAGTCAGGCCCAGCAAGGTAAGCAATCCAAGTATTCAAGCTCAATTTCATCAAAATCAACTTTATTTCATTAGCTTTTGTTTGGCAATGGGTACCCTCAACATGCAACATCATAGTATACATCTCAATTGCATCAACATCACAAGCCACTGATCATGCTTTCAAACAATAAGCATACAAGACAAACATACTTCAATCATGCATACATTCATTCCCAATTACTCGCAAACTCAGCTCTGATACCACCAAATGTAACCCCCTTAACCCGGCCTAGACGGTTGACCCGAATTAAGAAAGTCACACGGGGAAAACCAAAGTCAACCCGAAAGTCAACCTTGATTAACGACCCTTTTTTTTCTTTTTAATCTTATCTAGATGCACATTAATCCTAATTGTGTTTTCACAAACAACATACTCAAAGATCACAAACATCAGAGATCAAACAGGGACCCAATTGAACAAATTACAACTTTAGGGACCAAATTGTAATTTCTGATAATTAAGAGGACTTAACCCAAATTAAAGTTACCATCTTGAAATTAATCAAGTTTCATGCTTCTCTGTGAAATTTCAGCTCAAAAGGACTTCCCAAGCTCACACAATTGAACATACAAAATTCAGGACCAAAACATAAACAATTCAAAACATAAAACTGCCAATGTCAGCCCCCTAACGGTCGTACGTTCCGAAACGGCTCGACCCTGTTCCGAAACACGGGCCGTTCCGAAACCGATCAACCCCGTTCCGAAACACGGCCTTGGCAGAGACCAAACCGTTTCGAAACGGTGCACACCGTTTCGGACGCCTGGGTTCATGTAAGGCACCCGTTTCGAAACGGTGCATACTGTTCCGAAACGCCTGCACAGATTGCAGCAAACAAGCATACCAAATCATGCAATTGATCATTCAAACATGCTCCAAATGTCACTAAACTTTACCAGCATGCAATTAAACATATTTAAGACTTGTAGGAACCATTACATCATCAAATTAACATCATATGCAAAAAGCCCCAATTCTATAGGCATGCTTCCTACACAAGCTAGCTATTCAAACTCCAAACTTCCAAAACAAGCATATAAGGTTCCAATTCAAAAACCAGCAATATCAACAACATTCAACATACTTAGGGAGTCTCAAACACCTCCCAAAACATACACATTGGTCCCCCATTGCCAAATCACACAAAAGCTAAATGTTTAACAAAACCTTCCATACTTTGAGCTTCACTTGAATTCGATTGCTTGCCCTTCCTTGCAGCCCCTTAAGGTACTCTAATGCTCTGCATTATTGAATTAAGAAAACGTAGAGAGCGTAAGCAAAAGCTTAGTGAGGCATGCTCATTAAAAACAATTCAATAATGCAATTAAAACCATTTATAAACCATGCTAAAATCAACCTTGTACATGCTCAAAACATACTTAAAACAAGCAATCCCATGCTTCAACATAAACATTAAAACAAGCATCTCATGCTTCACAAATTACTTAACATGTCATATTGGCTCAAGTGATACATTTCATTTCATAAAACAAGTTCAACAACTTTCCCAAGGACTTTTAAACACCTTGGCCCCAAGGACTTTTAAACACCTTGGCCATGGACTTTTAAACACCATGAATAAGGACCACACAAGGACTTTTAACCACCTTTGTGTCCAATGCTTGAATCACCCCAAGGACTTTTAAACACCTTGGCCCCAAGGACTTTTAAACACCTTGGCCCATGGACTTTTAAACACCATGGAAGGATCACCTAAGGACTTTTAACCACCTTAGTGTCCGCAACAAGACTCATCCAAGGACTTTTAACCACCTTGATGATCTTAAGTAACAAGGCTCACTCAAGGACTTTTAACCACCTTAGTGACCTTAACATTTTCAAAACATCACTTGCCAATAAACATCAAAATCATCATTTAATCCACTGTTTTTAAGCATTAAACCAAGCCATTTTCATCATGCATTTCAAAGCATCAAACCACATCATTTCAATGTATAAAAGCAAGGTACTCCTACCTAGAGTTACCTTCAACATATGGCTTATATCATCAGCAAAATCCATGCTAAAACATGCTTCCAAAACAGTAGTTAAAAACATGCAAATCATCACTTTGCAAAACATCAAAGTCATGGCCACCACTAGAGAGAAAATCCGAAAACTTACACTTGAGCTTAGCAAAGTTGTTTAGACTTAAACTAAGCTCCCAAAACCTTCAACCCTTGGTTTTAAAGCTGAAAATCCATTTTCCACAAATGCACTCACCGATTTCCACTATGCTTCAAGCCAAAGCACCAAATCAAGCTTCCGAATCAACCAAACTTGGATCCAATGATGCCTCCCCTGTTTCAACACATCAAAGCAGAGGATTAATGCATCATCATGCATTAATTGCTTCAATGAAAACACCTAAACCCGCTGCTCTCATCCAACCTCCATTTTCGGCCACCAAACACAACCGAAAATGCATCCAAACCACTTCTAAACAAAGCCCAGCCATGAACCAGCAAAACCTCACTTCCATTAACATCATATAACATCTAAAAACAACCTATTAACAACCTTATACCTCCAGCAACATCAGATCACCAAGATCACCTCAAAAACTACCTTAAAACACAAGTTAAACTTAGGAAACTCAACCTATCCGGGATTGCATCAATCAAGACTCAATTCCACATCATTTTAGAGATCATTTAACATCAAAAACATCTCTTAAAACACAGATTACTCAGATCTAACGAAAATCATCAAAAACCATCAAAATCTTGCATAATAAGCCAAGATCCATAAATCAACTTAAAAGCCTTTAATTAAACATCAATTTAGGATTGAAAACTTAGGAATTTCAGTAAAGAACTGATAGTTTAGAGGAGAAGGACGTTCTTACCTCCAAACTTGTATTTCTCCACTTTTTGCAATCAAAATGCTTGTTGAAACTTGTAGCAATTGAAGAGGTTTTGAAGATACAATGATTTGCAATCAAATGAGAGTTGAAAGGAGGAATTTAGGTGAGAAAATCAGAAACAAAACTCTGGAAATGGAGTGTTTGGGTTGAGAGAAAAAGAGAGAAAGAAAATGGGAAGTTAGTTGAGAAAATAGCCAAAATGAGTTTTCCCTCCTTTTTGTTATCTTTAAAATCAGAAAATAGCTTATAAAACCTTAGAAAAATCTGGAGAAATCACCTTTGGATTAATAGCTCCTTAAAGATTCAAAGTTCAAACCCTTTATAAAATAGCCACCAAACTTGCGAAAATTACATTTTAGTCACTAGCCAAAATGTCACACTTCCAAAACTCATTTTCCAAAATTGATTTCACAGTTCACTTAATTATATTAAAAGATGATTTTAGAACATTTTTCCATATTTTTAATGCAACCCGAACTAGGCTTTCCTAATTTAACCCCTTAAAATTCGAACAGCACTTTGACCAACCGGTCAACGCCCAAAACTCCTAAGCCCAAAACCGGGGCGTTACATTAGAAGTATTCTTCGACATTCCAGTACTCGAAAGTATTTTAGACATTACGATGCTCGAAAAATGTTTCAATTATTCAGAGTTTCTCGATTCTTCCATCTATTCATTCGTTTTAGACCTCGAGAATATATCTCATATGTCGGTCGATTGACAATTAATGCCCAAAGAAAATATCAGTCTTTAGGGTCATAGTGACCCATTTCAGCCTTATCAAAATATTCAATCCCTTTTAGTCATTTCCATCAATTCAATCTTTTTCGCCCAATTGCTCAATTCATACTTACAAATATTTTTTCGTAAATTTATCTTCGTCGAATTATTCAAAGTTCTTGCAACTCAAGTACTTTACAACATCGAGGGTTTAAATCTTGTTATCGTGACATTTCATTAGTCTGACGTTGTCAAGTGTATCAGATGTCTTATCGGCTCAAGTATAGCTTCATGAGTTGATTTTATAGACATATGTATTTTTGTTAGTCGAATTTTGACATTTCTTTTTAATCAAACAGATAGTCAGACTTAAGGATTAACCGACTCATTAATCGTGCACTAAACTCGAAAGTTATTTCGATTTATCAACCACTTGTTCGAATATTTGTCTTGGCCATTATTATTTTTATCTCATAAATGATGGACATAGGCAGAAATAGCCACATGCTCAAACATGGTCTTGCAAACATTAACCGAATACCAACATGTTACAAAGGCATGCAGAAGGTAGTAATGTATTACCTTGAATCCTTGCTATATCGGTCGACCCTCGAACGACATTCAAACACTCTTGAACCCGGATTTGACATTCCTCAACCGTTCGTATTCAAGGAACTGTGAGTACCTTCAATTACATAAATTCCAAGATCAGACCTTACTCACAAGCTCAAAATCGATTAATTAAATACATAAGCACACTCAGATACAAGGTCAGATTCAGAGGCTTTCGGGTTAGAATTTCTCAAAACAGGCTTCAAAATCAAACTCAGGACATCGAAAAACCCAAAATAAGAGCTTTCGAAAAAAGTTGACTTTTGGTCAATGGTCAACGGTCAAAGTCAACGGGTCAACGAGTCAAAGTCAACACTGACGTCGACTGTAAATGTTGACGTCAGCAGTCAACTGAGTTGACTCAAGCTAACTCACTGAGCTGACTCGGGCTGAGTTGACTCGGTGACTGACTCGGGCTGAGTTGACTCGGTAGACGGGTTGGGCTCGGATATAGGTCAGACTTGGGTATGGGCTCAGGTTTGGACCGGGTTAATAAACGAGCTTGGCCCAAACGTGACCGGTTCAGGCTCTTGGGCCAACACCTGAACCGACCCACCTACCCAAAGATTAACATTGTCAGCCGGTCACCGGAATTGCTCGTCGGAGGCCCCCAAACGGTCAGAATCTTTCGAAAAAGAACGGATGTCAGAATTAACACTTCAAACAAGCCGAAAATACCCTAACAAAGCTAGAATCTTATCGGAACTTACCAAACCCGAAGCGATAACGCTAAGATCGACGTAGCTCCGACGACCCACCAACCGGCGACGAACGGACGAATTGAGGGTAGGGTTTTGTTCGCGACAGTGCAAGGAGCTCAGAGACGGTGACGGTGTAACAAAACGATGATGGCAAGGGTTCGAAAATGATGGAAACTCTTGAGTTTCCGTTGAACTTTTCAACCCGAATCTTACGGCAAAAGGGCCAGCGGTCCTGCGCGTGGCTATCAGTATCGAGCTTTGGGTGGCGCTGCGAGTCGACTGGTGAGGGTGGTGGTGGCCACGACACGACGATGGAGCGGCAGACGGCGTTGGAAAAAAAGTGTCGAAATTGAAATGTAGCAAGGGTTCTGACGAACCTTTGACCCAAAACCAAAGGTGAACGGCGACTCCGATGAGCGAGTGGTCAACTGGGTCATGACCAAGGCAAGATGACGATCACTCCGATAATGGCGGTGACTTTCTCGTCGGCGCGGTGGGCGAGGTCAGACGGAGACATGTGAGCTGCCGAATGGGTTTTGGGACTTTCTAGAAACTCATCTCATCGATTCGAACAAAAAAAATAAATGGGGTAGGTGGACAGACGCGTTTTCTTTTATTGAATCTTATTCAATAGGCTTCCCAAACTTTATTCAAATATTAATGCAGGCAACCTTTGACAGAAATGGGCATTTGGCTCAATGGTTAAGCACACATGGGTGAAGGACGGGGTGAGGTCGTGGGTTCAAAACCCCACAATTGCAAATCCCCTTTTTTTAATACAATTTCTTCCTCTCTCTTTTTTGAGTGTTACTATTCTCCCCCTCTAAAAGAAATTTCGTACTCGAAATTTACTTTAGTCGAAAAAGGAAAAACTATTCTTTCATCCATTCTTGTTCTGAAACTTATCCACTAAAGTAACATTGTCTCTAGGAACCCTTTTCAAACAATCACAGATCAATCTAGTACAATCTTCGGACCCAAACTCATTCTATCATACATCTTGGACCAACCTATCAGAATACATTATGTGAATCCATACAAAACTTACGAAGTCAAACGAACACTGGTCTCATAATTGTTATTAAAATGGTCTCAGTCATGGGTCAAAATCTTCCCAACTATCACAGAAGTCAATCTTACAACCATGAAGTATCTTCTATATAATCTTAATCATTCTATTAGGTTGAATATCAATTTACAGAAGAAAAGCGGTACCTGAAATACATACGAGTACTCAAGGTCTCTACTAGGGCCTTCCAGAATCAGGGTATAACACCAAATTTCAATCAAGGATGATATAACGATACACCATGCCACATTTTATATAAGAGGTATTTCTTCAAGCTGATCAGACAGAACCAGGGTTTTCAACGAATAACACTTACTTTCAGCACAACATTCTGATGATTGCTCCCTTCGTGTACGACAATCACCCCGAAATTTATACTTTCACCAATATCACGAACACAATTCTTTTAGATTCGTAAGAATTTTCTTAAACCCCATCAAAATATTCTAAAACATAATCATAATCTCCAAATGGCCTTACATGTAATCTTATATCGATTACCTCACATGATTAAACATTTAATCTCAATCTGATTCATATCTTCAATTTCACATGCATTAACCACCTCAATTTTTTATCCGGATTCAAGTCCACTAATTTAATCCAAAACACAGATGAACATTGTAGACATTTCCTGGTAGTACATATCAATCTATGAAAGGCAGAATGCTTGGGTTCACTTAATTCAGAAGAAAGGATTCGACATCGGAGTTTCGGCTCAGAGGAGTATGGTTATGCTAAAGGCATGCACAGACCAGATACTCTATGACAGATGATCGGCCGATCTACCCAGAAAGATGCAACTCTAAGCTCTGATACCACTAAATGTAACCCTCTAGACCCACCTACGCGTTAGCATGGATACTAGGAAGTCACATTAGGGTCACCAGAGCGACCCACGTTAAAATTTCAAATAAGTAAATTGGTAAACCGATTAAAATTGTAAATCAAGTTTTGAATTAAAGAAAAAAAATTCCGGAAAACATTCAAACAATGAAACAAAACTGTGATAAAAGTTGTTAATACAAGTTTCATACTCGAAACAAAACATGACATACATGCCCCCTAATTACACAAGTGTCGTACTCTGCAAGCAAAGTTGAATAAACTCCCATAGCGACGTTGATAGCTGCAACATGGTCAATCTTTTAACCTGTGATGGTAAAAACAATGTGAGCTTCAGAAAGCTCAATAATACAAACTACCAAGGGATGCTAAAAGCACAAGCAGGTATATGGCAAGCTTAACACTGACACGATGAACTGCGCAACGGTATGCTCAAATTACGATTCGATATTTTAGTGGAGCATTATATCAGAAGGTAACTGAGTTGATCTTTATTTGATCACCTGAACCTTAGGCGCAAATTGTAAGTTTACTGAGAGTTCAACTTGATACATTAATTTAGTAGGGTATGTATCACATGAGGTCAGAAAGTTTTATTAATTTACTTAACTACCCTCCAACCGTACGCCAATATACATAAACCCAGAATAGTATCTAGAAAGACTTCCTTTAGGCCCGTCGGGCATATGAGCTTACATAAAGGCTTACCCTAGGCCCATTGGGCGTATGAGCTTAGGTCCAGAAGGACTTACCAGCGTTGAGCCTACATATCTTCATTCATGTACCATATAATATACCCCATATGATTTCAGTTTATATTTAGAAGACAATATTACAGAAAATAGATATCAAATATATTTTTATACCAGAAGATAGATGTCAAATTTATTTTATTTATTTCGTATTCAATGTCATATATCGGAGGTCAGAAACCAGGGAATTGCTTTACGTTCGTATTACAATGTCATACTTTTAAATGTTAAGCATATGGTCTTGGTTTAGAACATAAAGTATTTACATATACATGGTACGCGCTTTATGACCCAATTCATTTCTTAGAGGTACTTGATAGATATCAGGAAGATGACATTTGACAATATTGGGGTGATTTTAGAACGAGGTCCCTACGAATAAGGGAGTTCGATAAGACAGATCAAAACAACATCGGAAGTTGATGCATCAGAATCATTGAGATTTCAGATATATCGCGAGCAAAATTTAAGTGTTACAACCTACGAGGGTATTAAGATCATTTTAATTTTTAGTGGTAATCTGGTAATTTGAACCAACAAGGTATAAACAATGATGTATAGAATTTAGGAATTCTAGTTGCTCATCAAGTTTCCGAGCCCTTTTGAACTAATCGAAACCCATTAACACAATGTTTAATATCTCACAGGATAGGTACACCTCAACCATTCATTTCTCAAAACTGACCACGGAGCATACCAACAATAGTTCGCCTTCACCAATTGTCTGCTGAACTTATTACCAGAAATCGAGCATATATTCGAGCGATACTTTCCAAGTTTTCAAACATGTGCATTGTACATGAACTCATTCCAAACATCGAATGTGCCTTGGAAGAACAGACCCCTCTCATTATTAACCATGTACTTTCTCTAAATAAATTGTACGTGCATTCACATGGTATTCTCTCACTATCATCATAGTAATTGAATCGACCAACTGACACGGGTCGTATTTTACCACTTTTGGATTCATTACATTTGTTTCAATTATTAAGAGTTTCTCGATTCTTCCATCTATTCATTCGTTTTAGACCTCGAGAATACATCTCATATATCAGTCGATTGACAATTAATGCCCAAAGAAAATATCAGTCTTTGGGGTCATAGAGACCCATTTCAGCCTTATCAAAATATTCAATCCCTTTTAGTCATTTCCATCAATTCAATCTTTTTCGCACCATTGCTCAATTCGTACTTACAAATATTTTTCCGTAAATTTATCTTCGTCGAATTATTTAGAATTCTTGCAACTCAAGTACTTTACAATCTCGAGGGTTTAAGTCTTGTTATCGTGACATTTCACTAGTCTGAGGTTGTCAAGTGTATCAGATGTCTTATCGGCTCAAGTATAGCTTCATGAGTTGATTTTATAGATAGATGTATTTTCGTCATTCGTCAGTCGAATTATGACATTTCTTTTTAATCAAACAGATAATCAGACTTAAAGATTAACCGACTCATTAATCATATACTAAACTCAAAAGTTCTTTCGATTTATCAACCTCTTGTTCGAATATTTGTCTTGGCCATTATTATTTTTATATCATAAATGATCGACATAGGCAGAAATAGTCACATGCTCAAACATGGTCATGCAAACATTAACTAAATACCAATATGTTACAAAAGCATGCAGAAGGTAGTAATGTATTACCTTGAATCCTTGCTATATCGGTCGACCCTCGAACGATATTCGAACACTCTTGAACCCGAATTTGCAATTCCTCAACCATTCATATTCAAGGAACTGTGAGTACATTTAATTACACAAATTCCAAGATCAGACCTTACTCACAAGCTCTTAATCGATTAATTATATACATAAGCACACTCGGATTCAAGGTCAGATTCAGAGTCTTTCAGGTTAGAATTTCACGAACGGGCTTCAAAATCGAACTTAGGACGTCGAAAAACCCAAAATAAGAGCTTTCGAAAAAAGTTAACTTTTGGTCAACGGTCAACATTCAAAGTCAGCGAGTCAACAGATCAAAGTCAACGCTGACGTCAGCGGTAAATGCTGACGTCAACAATCAACTGACATGGGTCAACTGAGTTGACTCAGGCTAACTCAATGAGCTGACTCGGGCTGAGTTGACTCAGTGACTGACTCGGGCTGAGTTGACTCGGCAGACGAGTTAGGCTCAGATATGGATCAGACTTTGGTATGGGCTCGAGTTTGGAACGGGTTAATAAACGGGCTTGGCCCAAAGGTGATCGGTTTAGGCTCTTGGGCCAACACCTAAACTGACCCACTTACCCTAAGATTAACATTGTCGACTGGTCACCGGAATTGCTCGCTGGAGTCCCCCAAACGGTCAAAATCTGTCGAAAAATAGGGGATCTCAAAATCAACACTTCAAACAAGCCGAAAATACCCTAACAAAGCCAAAATCTAACCAGAACTTACCAAACCCGAAGCGATAATGCTAGGATTGACGTAGCTCCGACGACCCACCAACCAGCGACGGACGGATAACCTGAGGGTAGGGTTTTGTTCGCGACGGTGCAAGGAGCTCAGAGACGGTGACGGTGCAACAAAAGGACGACAGCAAGGGTTCGAAAATGATGGAAACTCTTGATTTTCCTTCTAACTTTTCAACCCGACTCTTACAGAAAAAGGCTCGGCGGTGCTACGCGTGGCTGTCGGGATCAAGCTCGGGGTGGTGCTGCAAGTCGACCGGTGAGGGTGGTGGCGGCCACGACATGACGAGAGAGTGGCAGACGGCGTTGGAAAAAAAAGTGTTGAAACTGAAATGTAGCAAGGGTTCCGACGAACCTTTGACCCAAAACCAACGGCGAATGGCGGCTCCGATGCGCGAGTGGTCAACTGGGTCGTGACCAAGGCGAGACGGGGATCACTCCGGTAACGGTGGTGACTCTCACGGCAGCGCTGTGGGCGAGGTCAGACGGAGACATGTGAGCTGCCGAATGAGTTTCGGGACTTTCTGGAAACTCATCTCATTGATTCGAAAAAAATGGGGTAGGTGGATAGACGCTTTTTTTATTTAATCTTATTCAATAGGCTTCCAAAACTTTATTCAAATATTAATGCAGGCAACCCTTGACAGAAATGGGCATTTGGCTCAATGGCTAAGCACACATGGGTGAAGGACGGGGTAAGGTCGTGGGTTCAAAACCCCACAATTATAAATCCCTTTTTTTAATAAAATTTTTTCCTCTCATTTTTGAGTGTTACACTAGCCATGAAAACCTAAAACTTCTTCTCTAAGGAATTTGAATTCTCTTCGCAAGGAATACATTTCCATGGCATATATGTTGCTGAGAAACTTGGCTGCTGATAAGGACTACATTGTCCAAGCATGTTTGTTGTCGGGAAAAAAACTATTATGGTAAAAAAAATTGAGCTTTTTGGTCATATCAAAAAGGATTTTGTTGTTGGTTCCATCTATGGTCCTCCATGTAGCCATATGCACTGGGATTGTAAGGGCAATTTTCAAACACATGATGTTCTCCACAACAAGCGCAAGAGTTCTCCACAACCATCGATGTGTGTAAGAAATTCTTGAATAGATTAACTATTACTTCCCCACATGTTGATGTCCCTTTACTTTGTAGCGCACCTAACTTTTTTTGATATGACAAATAAAAAAAGTCAGAAAAAAGTAAGAAAAATGCAATAATAAAAGCAACTAACATCAATTTTCAATCCCCGGTAATAACGCCAAAAACTTGTTATGCGATTTAAGTGCTACGCAAACGGTGCAAGTATACATGTCGCAAGTAAGAAAGTGATTAGTATCAAGTATCATCTCCACAAGGATTGGTTTGGGCTACTTTGCTTAAGTTATTGCACTATAAAAGAAATAAATTGACGGTGATAGATAATGGTAAGTAAAATAAACCAAGTCTAAAGGAATTTAAATCAATGAAAGAGAAAACCGATTTGGGAGAGTACGCTGGGTTATTGAGCGTAAAGGTGTAGTTACTAGATGAATTGTCGTGGCAATTAATTGTCGTATCGATGTTCGGCAGAGTGTTCTTCAATGCCTTTGAAATATCCCTAACCGAAGAACTAATGACTGTGAAAGACTCGGTAATACATCCTTGTGTTAACTTTGGGCAGACATCATCGATCGACTAACTCTTCTTAGTCGATGAAATTCACTCCTTATGCCTAAGGCGAATTAGCTTCCACCAACGACTGTTTAAATGGAAACTATTTCCAATCGTTTCGTGAATCTAACTCTCTCGAGTCTAGATAAATAGATTCATCCGAGTCCCTCTCCCGAGTTCACTTGGAATTAAATAACGAACTAATAATGGATAAAAAAGATTTTATTAAATTAAAAGCCAAAACCTAAATCATCCGTTCACAAACACAAAAAACCTAGTAACCCAAGCTAATTTAATTTAGTACATGGTTGGGTTGAAAGAAATCAACAAGTAATGAAACCCAAACATTGAGTAAATCGAAAGATAAAAGATAAGAAATAAAATCTAGAGAAGACGAGCTCTTACAAGATTCGATCTCCCTCTTGGGTCGATCTCACTCCAGCTCTGATCTGCCTCTCTCAATCGTTGTTGATGTGAAGATGTGATGTGTTTATATCGAGGTAGAAATATCTATTTGAATTTCGAAATAGAGGGGATAATTTCTTTTTCTTTATCTCCAACAACTTTTAATTTGAATTTGAATATGAGTAATTATCCAAAGTGATTGGATAAATCCCGGAAATTATGACTTTAAGACGACTTGCCATGGTAACCTTCGGCAAGTGGCTCGGCAACTCGTCCTACACAAAAAAAGAACAAAACAACATCGATTTCTCCATAAAATAGCAAAATGCAAGGCCAAGCCCAATAAACGGAAGGACTATGAATTTATGCATAAATAACTGCAAATGCAACTGAATGGACCTATGTTTAAACAATAATCTAATTAAAAAGGGTATAAAATACATTACTTTTTCACACTTAACACTTAACCAATTACATATTATGGTCAATGTGCTCTTATTTCTTAGTCAAAAAGTTTATTTTTGAAAGAAAAAAATATTTGTTCTGAGGATTACTAAAAACATTTTATATGTTTCTAAGCTTACACAAGATAATTAGGTCTTTCTTGAATTTTATCCAAGTTCTTGTTGTGCAAGAGATCATCACATCAATGAGGTGTTTTTGACTAGCCATGAATCTGGTGGCCTCTACAAGTTACAACGTTCTGCTACTAGTTTCAATAATGTTGCTATTCAGAATAAACTTAGAATTGATATTTAGAGTATTTTTTGTTTTGTTAATGCTAATAAAGTTTATCTTGATACTTGACATAATAAACTTGGGCATCCTACTCAAGATCTGTTACTAAAAGCCCTGCATCATTATAAAATTTCAGTTTCAAATGATAATAAAGGTTTCGTTCTCTGTCATGTATGTCAATTAGGGAAGTCACATAAGCTGCCATTTACTTCTTCACGCACTACATATTCACATCCTTTAGAGTTAAGTCATTGTTGAAGTTTGGGGACCAGCTCCTATTTATTTGAATGGATTCAAATATTATGTGGCTTTTATTGGTGCATTTATTAGGTATACCTGGGTGTATTTTTGAAACAAAAATCTGTAGTAAAATATATCTTTTGTTAATTTCATACTCAGGGTGAAAGGTTACTTGATGTTAAGTTGAAGACACTCCAAACTGACTGTGGTGTGGAGTTCATAGCACTTCAATCCTATCTCAAACAGCAAGGGATATCTCATCAATTCTCTTGCCCACATACATCTGAACAGAACAAGGTAGTGGGGAGAAAACATAGGCACATGGTTGAGGTTGGATTGTCAATGATGGCTCAAGATGCCCTACCCTTGCAGTACTAGAATGATGCATTTTCCATTGTAGTCTTCCTAATAAATAGGCTCCCAACAAGAACATTTCAATGTATGAATCTTTATTAAAAGTTGTTTCATAAATGTCCTGATTACAGTTTTCTAAGAGTGTTAGGTTGTGTGTGTTATCCTTTTTTGTGACCCTATAATCAACATAAATTACAATTTAGGTCGTCTGCTTGTGTGTTTCTCAAGTATTCACCTCAACAAAAAGGTTATAAATGTCTTGATTCTAGTGGTTGTGTTTATGTCTCTGGACATTTTAAATTTCAAGAAAAAGGTGTTTCTCTATGCATCAAAATTCGTTTTTCTTGAGTTTACCTCAAATATTGGTATGTCATACATCAATAAAAAAATAAAACAAATAAATAAAGTTAAGTCCATTTGTTTTCCTTTGTCATTTATTACTAATTCTATAGGGAAGCATCTAAGTCTACAAGATTTGACTAATGTTTTGTCCTCACCAACTCATAATCATCCATCTACATCTCATATTGTGTCACCACCAGCCCATCCATCTTCAGCACCATCTCATTCAATGAGTTCACCCCTTGTTATAAATCCATCATCATCTCTACTTTTAGGTTCACCCATGTCAGTTTCACCAACATCATATGTATCATCATCCACTTCACCCACACTATCGAATTCTTTTACTTCATAATTACTAATACCACATTTATATCTATCTCCATCTACTTCACTTCCACATTCACCTACATCTCTATCACCACCATCTACTTCACTTTCATGTTCACCTTCATCTCTATCAGCACCATCTATTTCACTTCCACATTCACCTTCATATCTATCACCACCATCTTCATCTCTATCATCCACTTCACTTCCACATTCATCTTCATCTCCTTCACCACCATCTACTTCAGTTCCACATTCACTTTCATCTCCACCACCTCCATCTATTTCACTTTCACATTCATCTTTACTCGAGATCGCCTGCTCTTTCCAAAATGGATTCGATCCAGAAAACTTCACAAGGAAAATAATTTGGTGCACTTGTAAACAATGCTCGCCATGAAACAACCTTCATGAACCACCTACAGTTGTGAACACATGACTAACTTCTCATGATGACACCCTAAATCTCCTTGTTCACTTATTCTGCTTCTTTTAACAACATGATCTTGTACCACAACTTGCTCACCTCAAGGTCTGACCGTTGTTGTTTTCTTTTTCTTGGAGTAAAATCATTTCAAACTTATGAGTAAAACACTATCTTCCTAACCGTCGAAACTTTTTCCACTAAACCAAATCCCCTTACATACCACGTGAGTACCCTCATTCTTACCTACCCCATTCCGCACTTAGTATCCCCTATTTTCGATCCCACGGTGTGATGTCCCTTATTTCCCGATTCTCATCCCTTCAATCTGGATGCCCAATATTTTCCCCAATTTCAACGCTTTCCTTGCTTCTCTGGTAAGAAAATCCCACCTGGTCATGAGATCAGAATCTAATAATGATATGCCCGATAACACTGGTGATGCATATCCCTTAGGTGTCTTCCTTTCCCTTTAAATTCTCATCTCTTTCTTCTTCCTTTCCAAGTTCGACAAGGATTTATCTTGGAATTCACTCAAGGAACTGTAACGCTTTTCCTTTCGATTTTTGTTACTTAATTCTGGGAAGAAAGCCCTAGGATTCTCACCTTCCTCTAGCGTTACCACTACCACTGGTCTATGTGGGGTATGTAACACCCGAGTTTAGGGGTTGCATGTTAAGTGTGTAATTTGGGTTCGGGTCTTTGGGCTTGGTTTAGATAAAATGGGCTTGGTTTTGAATTAAAAAGGCCTTATCTTTTCATTAAGGGTAAAATGGGGATTTTCTAATAAATGAAATAAAACAAGTAAAAGAGTTTTTATTTTTAAAGCTATCTTCTTCTTCCTTTAAACTGAAACCACGACAAAACCCCTTCCCCAACCTGAGCTATTGTTCCATCATCTTCCTCGCCGTTTTAAAGAGCTTTTATCAAGGTAATGCTGTTTTTGACTTCTCCTCTTCGTCCTTAACATTTCCATGGTTTTAGATTTTCCTAAACTCCATTTTAGTGATGTTTCAAATGTTCAAATTTTACATCAAAGGTGGAAACTTTAATGGTTTTTCATTGAGCTTTTGATTTGTAAAGTTTATATATGTTATTGTCTTGATTTTGAGTGTAACATATATTAAAATGGTGAGGTTTTGTTGAAATCCCGAAATGGGTATTTGTGGGTGTGTTTAAGGGTAGAAACCTTGAGTTTTTGAGGTGGTTATGTGAGGGAAAGTTGGGCTGATGGTATGGTTATGCTTGGGGTTTTTTTTTTTGAACATGTTTAATGATGTGTTGGATGATGAATTTGATGAGTAATTGCTGGGTTGTGTTCAAGTCCGAAAATGGAGAGTTTGGGTTAGTTCTTGGATTGGAAATGTAGTGAAATTGTCTTGAGTTGTAATCTAATTAGTGGTAGTGGTTTTTGTGGATGTTTTGATGAGTAATACAATGTTTTTGGTTGATTAGAAGAAAGGGAAAACGTTGGAGAAGCTTCGGGCTCAATTCCGGGGAACTTGGAGGCTTGATCGACATTCTTGGCTTATAATTGGGGCTATTTGGTGAGTGGACTATTTTCAATGGTGTTAAATTGGTTGACTTTAGGTTGTTGACCAAGTCCACGTGTATCGATACGGTCTTCTAGCATATCGATACGACCTGCTATAAAGATTAAAAAGGGGCTTGTTTAATTGCATGTCTTGTGTGTTTTACATCCGCGTGTCTTTTCCGCTGCGTGTCTTCTCACACATGATATATTAAAGCATCTAGATAATATAACTTTAAAAGGAACTTTCTAGGGTTGCTAATCGAAGTGGAGCCTTAACGGGTTTCGCTTCGGTTTTCCCCATGTAACCTGTTCAGACCTGTCTATCGGCTAGCCCGGGACGAGGGGGTTACATTTGTTGGTATTAGAGCTCGAGGTTTCCGCGACCTCGGGAAGGTAAGTAAGGTAAGTTTGAAGTGTTATGTTGCTATCTCGGTGTATTTTGTATGGTGAATGCTTTTACTATGTATGCTTGTTGTTCACTTGCTTGCATGGTGTTTGAAAGCACGTGTTAGTACGGTTGTTGTGCTGAGGCGTAGTTGTCGAGTTCCCATTGGTACTATTACTTTATTGGAAAAGATTTTAAATAAAAGAATACTTGAGCACCTTGGACTCTTGTCTTTGATAACTCAATCCTTGTGTGTTTATTTTGTTTGTAGTTGATATCTTGCTACCTGTAAGATGAAACCCAGAGGCAGGCCTAGGGTGGTTTATCCGGAACCATGGGCAGCAGCTCCTGAAGTTGAGCCAGTTGTAGAGGCAGAGGCTCCTCCACCTCCTCCTTCTCCTTCTCGTCAAGAGGGAGGTGAGGCGAGAGCTGAGGGCGTTGGACCTCAGGTTTGCCAAGGTCCGGCCGATATAGATCTAGCTCTGTTGGTTCAGGCTATAGTTGGGGCTTTTCAGGCAGCCGTGGCTGGGGGACAGGTTGTGGCACCACCTCAGGGTAAGGGCACCGGTATGCCACTTGAGAGGCTTTTTATTTTGGAGGAGAAGAATTCTGAGGGTTGGCACCTAAGAGATCATAGGCTTGGTTTGATAAGACTGTTCGTATCTTGTCTCAGATGGGTTGTACTGGGGCACACAGACTGGGATGTGTTGTTTCCTTGCTTCAGGGTGATGCCTACACTTGGTGGGTCACCATTACTACAGGCATGCCAAATGCTGAGATTACTTGGGAGTTCTTTGAGTCTACTTTCCGTAAGAAGTATCTGGGTCCCCGCTATCTTGATGAAAAGAAGAGAAAGTTCATGGCCTTGCTTCAGGGTGACATGACAATGACCGAGTATGAGGTACGGTTTGTCAGATTGAGTCAGTACGCGTCCGAGCTAGTTCCTACTGAGAGGGAACGATGCGACCATTTCCGTTACGGGTTGAGTGAGGAAGTGAAGAGGTATACTTTGACTACGGATTACACGTACTTCGATGTCTTGGTCGCTAGGGCCAAGAACATAGAGCACAGTTTGGGTCCAACTAAACGTTCAAGGAAGAGGTCTGCTGACTTTGATAGAGGTGATGCCAAGAGGCACAGGGACAATAGGCATCATTTTGATCACAAACGTGGGGATGGTAACCACGAAAGAGGCCATCAGGGCTAGAGAGCTGGTGAGCGTTTACCCGATTGTGCTAGGTGCAGGAGGCATCACACCGGAGAGTGTTGGGGAAACTTTCATATGTGCTGGAACTGTGGAGCTAGAGATCACCTTAGGCGTGATTGTCCACATCAGGCTGGGTTTGTACCAGTTCCGGTTCAGGCTGTTGCTAGAGCTATTGAGTACCCGAGAGGCCATAGGCACGATGTAGGTAACTTTCAGCCAAGGAACGATGGCCAGAGGAATATAGCACATGTGGTTGCGGTTCAGCCGGAGGGCAGAGGTCAGGCTAGAGTTTATGCTCAGCGAGAGGGACAGAATGACACATATGTGATTGCAGATAATTTCTCGATACAGTCTCTGAGTTTGCTTTCCTTGATTGACTCCAGGTCTACGCATTCATACATATCGAGTGAGCATACAAAGATGTTAAATATACATGATGAGGTACTAAAGGTAGGTGTTAGCATTACTAGTTCATTCGGGGATACAATAATGGTTAGAAAGATGTACAGAAGGTGTCTGTTAATGGTTCATGGGCATATATTTCCAGTGGACATGATGGAGTTACCGTTCTATGGCTTCGATGTGATTTTGGGTATGGACTAGCTTACAGAGCATAGGGCCAGGATAGATTTCGAGACAAAAAGAGTATACTTGAAGCTTGCGGATGACTATGAGATTGTGGTAGTAGAGGAGAATGTAAATTTCTTATCGAATGTTGTTTCAGCCTTAGAGGCTCAGAGATTAGTCGAGTTGGGTTGTGAGGTGTACTTGGCCTACGTGATAAATCCGAACATGAATAAAGTTAGACCGTAGGGTATCAGAACAATGTTTGATTTTCCGAGTGTGTTTCCGAAAGAATTGTCCGGTTTGCCGCCTGACAGAGAAGTAGAGTTTGGCATAGAGACATACTAAGATTCTACATTGATGTACCGAAGACAGCTTTCAGTACTAGGTATGGCCACTACGAGTTCTTGGTTATGCTGTTTTGGTTGACAAACACATCAGCTTCTTTCATGGACATGATGAACAGAATCTTCCATGAGTACTTATATCAGTTTGCGGTTGTATTCATAGATGATATTTTGGTGTATTCGTGTACCGGGGAAGATCTTGACAGGCATTTGAGGTTAGTTTTGTAGACGTTGCTAGACAACTAGTTGTACGCTAAGTTGAGTAAGTGAGTTTTGGATTAGAGAAGTGGTATTTCTAGAGCATGTAGTATCAGCCGAGGGGATTAGAGTTGATCCAAAGAAGATAGAAGCCATTGTTGAGTGGATGCAACCAAAGTCTGTGACAGAAATTCGGAGTTTCTTAGGCTTAGCAGGTTATTATAGGAGGTTTGTGAATGGGTTCTGTGATGAGGTTTTTTCTTTTTAAGTGTCCCCGCTTTTTGAAACATTTAATTAGAAGGGGAAAATTCGTGTTTTTGAAAAAACCTTTCAAAAATTCTTTTTTGGTTGGAGTCGCCACTGGCCACTGAGGTAGGTTGGACACCGTAAAAACCAAACCAGAAAAACATTTGAAAGGGTTCGGGAGTTGGTTACGTGTGGGGAAGGGTTAGCACCCGCATCAAGCTCAGAAATCGGTACCAAAACAATTGTTGCTTTTAATTGATGGAAATTATTCGAAATTTAAAAAGATTTTAATTATGGGTTCTTAACTAGAAATTGGACTTTAATCATACGAGCGTTATCAAAATGGCGGTTTCAGATTAATTAGTCATTTAATTAAAAAGGACGACGGTACAACAGACAAAAGACTAAATCGATATCATATAAGACTGACTACCGTGTTAGTTTAGGGTTTGGATCCCGTACGTCACCTTTATGCATGATGCGAGCAGTTAAAATATGGTGTGATGGTCTTGTTCATTTTAATTACGAATTTACCTTTAGACGATTCGAATTAATCTGAATATTCGAGGAATATCCAATAAGCTAGGATATTTCGACCCAAATACGTGAATTAATAAGTACCTCATTTTTTAATTTAAATTAATTATTATGCAAATCAAAGTATCAAAAGTCACATGTAATGACCTTAAAATGCATGCCACGAAAAACATACTCAAATGACATAAAACTAGCTAAAACACATACCACATGCACAATTTAAAAACCACATATCATGTATGCTTATTAAATAAAGATAGAAAAATGCAAATTAATATATTCGACATTGACATACAAAAAAGGGAAATGCATAAATAACAACATATAATATCACAAAAATAAAATGCAAGGCAAATGATCAAAATATATAGTAATTGGGACCAAAACTATAATAATACCATTTGAAAAAACTAATTAAAACACAAAATGGGACCAAATTGGAAAGACACGGAAACTTTAGAGAACCGAAAAAGTAATTTTCCCACTCGAAAATCGATTGAAACCAAATTTGGGACGAGATTGAAAATATCAAAACAAACGATGGAACTGGAACGAGATTTAAAAACGTGGAAGCCCCTGCGCGCGTAATAACAATACGCGAAGGGGCTTAAAATGTTATTAAACCTATTTTATTGTTTTTAAAGATTATAAAAATGATTTTAAAAAAATGTTCAGCCCGCTTTATTTATTTGGCTAACCCTAAAATGCTCTGAGACACTCAGTCCCCTCTCTTTCCCGGCGCTGTCAACATTCCGGTCGCCGTTGCCGGCAACCAGAACCCTAAAAAAACCTTCGAAACTCCCTTTTTTTGACCCCCCGAAAACCCAAGCCAAAATCCTCCGTTCGTGAAACCAAAACCCCAAAAAACCTTTTCTGTTTTTCGTTTTTAAAAAAACAAATTGAAACCCAAAAACGTTTTCAAAATCCCTTTTAGCGTTTGCTCCTCACCGATTCACCGCATGTGGTCTCGGAGGAGACCCAAGGGCTTGTCACCGGTGAGGGAAACGAAGCGGTGCGAAGGTAAAGAAAAACAGAAAACCCTAACCTTTTTATTTTTTTGTATCGAAACTGTAAAAAAATGGGAAAAGATACCTCTGTAAAACTTCTTTCTGCTTGTATTTTATGAAACTATCGATTACAATTTTTTGCTCTCTGAAACTTGCTCCCCTTCTTTTACAACATTGGTTTCAGGTTTTTATAGTCCTGATATTACCGATTTTGTGAATTACATAAAATAGGAAAAACCTGCTATTGGTTGCTCTTGGCTTTGTTTGCATTCGACTGATATGGTTGTTGTTTTACCTCTGCCATTCTGTTGCATTTTTTCGTCTCTGTAATTCCTGACATTTTGGTTATTTTCTTGGTTGCGTGTGAGGTTCTCGTACAAGGGAGGGGACCAGAGGAAGGCTTGGCTGATGAATCAGAGTCGTGGGGTGATCCTGGCCGTCGGAAGGATTCAAAAGGGATTGGGCGTGCGATGCACGCGCGCGTCGGGGCAGTGAAGAGTAGCGCATGGATCACACGTGCCTAGGGAGACCGATCTGAGCCGTTCGATCATGATCTCGATCCAACGGGGGATATGGTGCGGCGCTAGGGCTCTTGGGGCCTCTCTTAGGGTTTCTTCATCAGGGTTCTTCTGGGCCATCAGATCTGACGGCTGAGGATGGGCTGCGCAAAGAAAAAACACAGGGTTAGGGTTTTTTAGTTATCTGATTAGGGCTGGGCAATTGGATTGGGCAAACATGCCTTGTAATATTATTTTTTTGGGTTTTTAATTCGAATGGATTGTAAACAATTGTGCTTTGTATTATATAGTTGGGTTTTTATTTATTTAATACATGTTGGGCTTTTATATATATCAGTTTTTCTTTTTCCAGAATTAATAATAATAATAATAATAATAATATTAATATTAATAATAACTATAATAGTATACGACAATAGCATAATTGTGATGATAACATATTAGTGTGATAGTGATAATAACATAGTAATAATAACCTAATATATGATAGTAACGTTAATAAATATAATAGTTATAATAACGGTAATAAATATAATGGTAATAATAATAATAATAATAATAGTAATTATAGATAATAATAGTAAATAGTAATATAGATACTCTAATAGTAATAATATATATAGTTTTTTTTTTCTTTTTAATTTTTTATATTTATCATCACAATATATAAAGCATGTTATTATTTCAAAAAAAGAAAGACGGGTTAACACCCCAGACAAAATAGATGATTACAGCTGCCCCTCTTTGATTATACTTGTGGAACAAGAATAAAGCATAGGCCATAAACACCAATTTTGTCCGACTTTCCTATTTGGATCCCGAGTCACCATGCACTTGAATTACTGGCGGTTCGGAAGTCGGTATGGGAAAATGTAACGGTCGCGTAGGCTTGAAGTTGTCCTTCTCATTTCAACATTGTTCAACCCTTCGAGGTCCGATCGATAGACAAAAAGTAAAAGCTCCATTCTCAAGATGCCTGAACTGATAGGCAGATTCCATTCTCCTAAAGCCCGAACGGATAGGCGGATTCCATTCTCCAAAAGCCCGAACGGATAAGAGGGTTCCATTCTCGAAAAGCCCAAACGGATAGGCAGGTTCCATTCTCCAAAACGCCGAACGGATAGGCGAGTTCCATCCTCCTCATATCTGAACGGATAGGCGGATTCCATTCTTCAAAAGCCCGAACGGATAGGCGGGTTCCATTTTCCAAAAGCCCGAACGGATAGGCGGGTTCCATTCTCCTCATGCCTGAACGGATAGGCGGGTTCTATTCTCTAATAGCTCAAACGGATAGGCGGGTTCCATTCTCAAAAAGCCCGAACGGATAGGCGAGTTCCATTCTCCAAAAGCCCGAACAGATAGGCGAGTTCCATTCTCCAAAAGCCCGAACGGATATACAGGTTCCATTCTCAAAAAGCCCGAACGGATAGGCATGTTCCATTCTCTAAAAGCCCGAACGGATAGGCGGTTCCATTCTCCTCATATCTGAACGGATAGGCGGTTTCCATTCTCCAAAAGCTCGAACAGATAGGCGGGTTCCATTCTCCAAAAGCCCGAACGGATAGGCGGGTTCCATTCTCCAAAAGCCCGAACATATAGGCGAGTTCCATTCTCTAAAAGCTCGAATGGATAGGCGAGTTCCATTCTCCCAAAAGCCCGAACGGATAGGCGAGTTCCATTCTCCAAAAGCCCGAACGGATAGGTGGGTTCCATTCTCCAAAAGCTCGAACGGATAGGAGGGTTCCATTCTTCAAAAGCTCGAACGGATAGGCGGGTTCCACACTCCAAAAGCCTGAATGAATAGGCGGGTTCCATTCTCCAAAAGCCCGAACGGATAGGTAGATTCCACTCTCCAAAATCCCAAACGGATATGCGGGTTCCATTCTCCGAAAGCCCGAATGGATAGGCGGGTTTCTGAAAGATAAAAGTTCCATTCTCCTTATGCTTGAACGGATAGGCGGGTTTTATTCTACTGGGAAAAGCTTTAATATACCTGTCAAAAATAGGTTAAAATGATATGATGATGTGTATTAGCATGCCCCTAATCCTAGGGATGCCTAACTATAAATGATGCATGAATTATGATATCAAAATTGTTCGGGCGCTTTCACTCTTTAGATCGGTCAATCTTGACCTTTTTCTTCTTCTTAGTCTCTTTTAGCTTTCTCATCACTGCCAAATCTCATTCTTTTGGTCTCTTCTCAAAAGATAACTGCTGACTTTCACTGGTCAGACTGGACATAACACTTCTCGTAGTGCATGTTCTCAAAACATTGCCCTATTCAAACTGGGTGATCAACTATTCTCTTCGTCTTACCTCAACACGATGCCTTTTCTCTTTTCTCAACATTAGGGGAAGCACATGCCCCCAAGCCCCTAAACTTTTCTCTTAAGTTCATCAAGGTCCATTTTCATCTTCTAAAGCAATCGAAGCATTTCGAAAAAAATTCGCTTCAAGTCCCTGAACTGTAGTTTGTAGAACCTTACTATAGTCCTCATCATGGCCACTGACAAGTTGTCATTTGTATTCATGGCATTGCATTCTAAACTTTATCCCTGAAGTAATGGGAATATTTTGGTTTCCACTAAAAATTTAGATTGCATCTTCTGACTTCAAAATGAGACGCGTTTTTGAAAACTAGACTTTATTTTCAAATTATGGATATATCAAGCTAGACTAAATACCCTGAATATCAAGTGCACGAACGACACTATTATGACTTACCAAGGATTGCCTCAAGCAACATGTGTCTAGGAGTCCTCGAAAGCTGAGCTTATGTATGAAAATGTGACATACTCTCCGAGCTATTTTAGCTTTTTAATCAATTAGATTTATCTTATGTAGGCTTTGCCTTTATCATTATTACTTCCTCTCAATTGTTTACGATTTTGGGGAAGTCAACTCATCACATTCCTTTAGCTCGAAATAAATGATGGAGCGAACAACAAAACCCCGAGCTACTCGGCATTGTCATGATTTGAAAATATTACCATCACTCATGTAGCTAAAGTGAATGGTGCATAGCAACCTTATTGGTCTTTTTGCTACAGCGGAGTGCCCCAAAAATTCCACACTCGTATCCGAAAATGCCTATTACTAGGCTTCGAGCATTGGGGTGCTTTTGTTACGCTTTTATTATTATCTCTCTTTTGTCTTTTCTTTTTCTTTTTCTTCTTCTTTTCTCTCTTTTTTTCTTTTTCTTTTGTCTCTCTCTCTTTTTTATTTTTATTTTTCTTTTTCTCCTTTTCTTTCTTTTTTTCTTTTTCTTACTACGGAAGATTTCCGATTATTCTCCCGAAGGCCCTAATGCTATGTGTACTTAATAAATGGCCAAATTAACTCGAAGTGTAAGCCACATATTCATCATCTTCGTAGCTTTCAATTTCCACTAGACACAGGCTGCTCGAAATCAACCTTTGGGGTCAAAGTCAGTGTCCCTTGTGCAATTGATATACGGGGACTCAATAGACAAATATATACACAAAATGAAGAGATAATTGAAACACAAAACACAATGTATCTTTTCATTGAAATTTAAAAACATGCAGTCTTAGGCCCTTACAAAAAGATATTTGCTACCTTCGGGCAAAGGGTAGTAGAGTTGATTCAACACATTACTTCAAGAAAAAGCTTAAAATGCAATGAAATGAAACAAACACATTGAACACAAAGCAAACTTGGATGCACTAAAAACTTTTGACTACTGCTAAGCTGGTCATCCATCCCAACCCTTAAGCTTCCTCGAGGAACTGAATCTCCTTATTATCCATCAGTTCTTGAACCAACTGCTTGAATTCCGGACAACTCTGAATCCCGTACCCCGCAGTATGATGGTACTCACAAAAGGATTCATGGCCATCATATGCTCCCTTCGGACCATTCTCAAATCGACTTCTAACTTAGCAAAACTCTCATCCATTTGCTTCCTTTGATGGCGAGTAAAGTGTGGATGTGGAATCTTCAATAGTCACGAATGCTGCCATGACCCCAAACAATTAATTCTATGACTTCATGATGTAATGAATAAAATGTGTATGCATAACAGAAACAAATGACTGAAGGCAACAAATTACAAACACAATCGAATGCAAGGAAATTTTGATTCAACGAACATCCTCATCAAACAACTTTTCATAACGAAGATCAAGTCTTGTTACAACGAGATAAGGAAATAAAATACATAGGGTACGATCTTTTTAATAAATGTTGCTCGTCCCTTCCCTTTAAACTAGGGTTTCAGAAACTTTGTTGCTACGAACTCTTTCTCCCGTTGTGAAAGTTTTTAACTTTAGACTGTTCTCGAATCAACACTTCGTATGAAAATGCCATGAACATGCACAAATAATTAAGCAAAACAAGACAAAAAGGAAACTGGATTAGTAACAACAATAATGAACACTGAATAAAACAGACAAATGAAAACACACCAAAGTAGATTAAGAACACAAGACCTACTAGTATGAATTCTAATTCTACGTTTATCCGCATAGCTCTGATCGGGGTTGACTCCCTAGATTCTCACACATGTGGGTTCGACTCTTACAAGGGTACTCGAACCTATCTTATCACCTACTAAGGTGACAAAAGCCCCAATTCTGGCCCATTACAAGCTTACGAATTGGTTTCGCTTAGAGGGAAAGCACGGCCTAGTGACGTGGAGGGCTGCTCACGTGTCAAAGGCGTGGATTTCAGAAGTGAATTACCGACCCGTGGAGGGGTGCTCACGTGGGTATGGGCGTTTCACTCCCACTTAAGGGACAAAGCTCGGGTATAGAGCTTAATGATCGTGATGCAACACATGTCGGTGTTTCCTATGAAATTAAATGAAAAATTAATTCAAGGACCCCCAATTATCGAAGCTTGTGTAATTAAAGTCCTATTTTTAAGGAAGAACCAGCTTGCTGAAGTCAAGTAAAATTTCAAAAATTTCCATCAATTTAAAAGCAACAAGTGTTTCTTGGCTTAACTCTCTTTTTGTTTAAAAAACAAAATTGGTCCCCAGCGGAGTCACCAAGCTGTGATGAGGTTTTTTCTCTTTTAAGTGTCCCCACTTTTTGAAACATTTAATTAGAAGGGGAAAATTCGCGTTTTTGAAAAAAAAACATTAAAAAAATTCTATTTTGGTTGGAGTCGCCATCGGCCACTGAGGTAGGTCGGACACCGTAAAAACAAAACCAAAGATTCGTTTGAAAGGGTTCGAGAATTGGTTACGTGTGGGGAAGGGTTAGCACCCCCATCACGCCTGAAAATCAGTACCAAAACAATTGTTGCTTTTAATTGATGGAAATTATTAGAAATTTAAAAAGATTTTAATTAGGGGTTCTTACCGAAAATTAGACTTTAATCATACGAGCTTTATCAAATTGGCGGTTACAGATTAATTAGTCATTTAATTAAAAAGGATGACGGTACACCAGACCAAAGACTAAACCGACATCATATAAGACTGACTGCCATGTTAGATTAGGGTTCGGATCCCGTACGTCACCTTTATGCATGATGTGAGCAGTTAAAATATGGTGTGATGGTCTTGTTCATTTTAATTACGGATTTACCTTTAGAAGATTCGAATTAATCCGAATATTCGAGGAATATCCAATAAGCTAAGATATTTCGACTCAAATACGCGAATTAATAAGTACCTCCTTTTTTAATTTAAATTAATTATTATGCAAATCAAAGTATCAAAAGTTACATGTAATGACATTAAAATGCATGCCACGAAAAACATACTCAAATGGCATAAAACTAGCTAAAAACACATACCACATGCGCATATTAAAAACCACATATCATGTATGCTCATTAAACAAACATTAGAAAATGCAAATTAATATATTCGAAATTGACATACAAAAAAGGGAAATGCATAAATAACAACATATAATATCACAAAAATAAAATGCAAGGCAAATGATCAAAATATATACTAACTGGGACCAAAATTGTAATAATACCATTTGAAAAAACTAATTAAAACACGAAATGGGACCAAGTTGGAAAGACACAAAAACTTTAGAGAACCGAAAAAGTAATTTTCCCACTCGAAAATCGATTGAAACCAAATTTGGGACGAGATTGAAAATATCGAAACAAAAGAGGGACCTGGAATGGGATTTAAAAACGCGGAAGCCTGTACGCGCGTAATAACAATATGCGGAAGGGCTTAAAACGTTATTAAACCTATTTTATTGTTTTAAAAGATTATAAAAATGATTTAAAAAAGTTCAGACCGCTTTATTTATTTGGCTAACCCTAAAATGCTCTGAGACACCCTGTCCCCTCTCTTTCCAGGCGCCGTCAACTTTTTGGTCGCCGTTGTCGGCGCTGAAACCCTAAAAAAACCCTCGAAATTCTCTCTTTTTTGACTCCCTTCGAAAACCAAATTGAAACCCAAAAACGTTTTGAAAATCCCTTTTAGCGTTTGCTCCTCACCGATTCACCGCATGTGGTCTCGGAGGAGACCCAAGGGCTTGTCACCGGCGAGGGAAACGAAGCGGTGCGAAGGTAAAGAAAAACAGAAAACCCTAACTTTTTTATTTTTTTGTATCGAAACTATAAAAAAATGGGAAAAGATACCTCTGTAAAACTTCTTTCTGCTTGTATTTTCTGAAACTATCGATTACAATTTTTTGCTCTCTGAAACTTGCTCCCCCCTCTTTTACAACATTGGTTTCGGGTTTTTATAGCCACGATATTACATATTTTGTGAATTACATAAAATAGGAAAAATCTACAATTGGTTGCTCTTGGCTTTGTTTGCATTCGGCTGATATGGTTGTTGTTTTGCATCTTCCATTCTGTTGCATTTTTCGTCTCTGTAATTCCTGACATTTTGGTTATTTTCTTGGCTGCGTGTGAGGTTCTCGTACAAGGGTGGGGACCAGAGGAAGGCTTGGTTGATGAATCAGAGTCATGAGGTGATTCTGGCCGTCGAAAGGATTCGAAAGGGCTCGGGCGTGCGATGCACGCACGCGTCCGGGTAGTGAAGAGTAACGCGTGGATCACACGCGCCTAGGGAGACCGATTTGAGCCATTCGATCACGATTTCGATCCAACGGTGGATATGGTGCGGCGCTAGGGCTCTTGGGGCCTCTCTTAGGGTTTCTTCATTAGGGGTCTTCTAGGCCGTCAGATCTGACGGCTGAGGATGGGCTGCGCAAAGACAAAAACATAGGGTTAGGGTTTTTTGGTTATCTGATTAGGACTAGGCAATTAGATTGGGCCAACAGGCCTTGTAATATTATATTTTTGGGTTTTTAATCCGAATGGATTGTAAACAATTGGGCTTTGTATTATTTAGTTGGGTTTTTATTTATTTAATACAAGTTGGGCTTATATATATATATATATATATATATATGTTGAGTGTGTACAAGTTCTATAATTTACCCTCTATTTAACCCATATTTCTGCTGCATTTAAGCATAATTCATTGTATTTAGGTTAGATTTCCTTTATACATCACAAATATATTAAATGACACAGTTTCTACTGAAATTAGTTGCTTTTGCAGGTAGCTATTGTAGCAGATGGAGGGCAGTGGAGAAGCAGACGCTGGGCAGTGAAGAAGCAGAGCTGGAACTGGATGTGCAGACGAGGAGGACGATGCTGCCATAACCTCTGCCGTGGCAGCCAAGGACGACAGCAGTGGTGAAGAGAAGAAGCAAAGTGGGCCTCGACAGAAAGAGAAAATTAAGCCGCTCTGTTGTGGAGCACCCTTATATTTATCCAAGCCTGGATCAGAATGAAGGTCAAGCCCAAAGTTCATGGAAGAAACTTCAAGCAAGAAGGAAGGACGAATTAAAGATATATTCTCTGAAGATTTAGTATTTAATAGAGTTGTACTTTAGTTTAAACTTGTATTCTTGCCTTATTAGAAAACTTGAACTCAAGGCCTATATAAAGGCATGTAATTTTACCTAAGAAAGGATATCTTATTCTCTAGCCTTCTTCCCAAAACCGTAGCTGTTTCCCCCTTCTCATCATGTTCTAAACTTCCCCTATGGCTAAGGGTTGAGTTGTAAAGTAGTTGCAAGGATTGCATTTGTTTTAGGAATTTTTCTGTTCAAATAAAATAGACTTCAAGTTTGCTTATTCTGGTTTTCAACATCTTACAAGGTATCAGGAGAGCATTGTGAGATTATCTATTTACTTAATATCGGGAGAGTTAAGTATACGAAAGGAATAAGTACGGGTTCTCCAGTTTATGGTTGAACTATCTCGGACCTAGGGATAGGACGAGGTTAAGTGGTTAAGGAAGAATTCAACAACATCGGTGTTCATCCTTCGATTCACGCCAGGAGGTATCATCAAAGACGTGTTCATCGACAGACTTGGACCTAGGGATAGGCCAAGGCACAGCAGGGATTCTTGCCAAGCTTGAAGTACAGAGTTGTGTGATCGCTACCGCGACTAACAACAGACCGCTGCCGCGACAGGCGCAACGACAGAACAGATATTCCTAGACTTTGCAACACCTACACTACTGATCAATTCAATACCGGCCCATTATCTCTATCCTGAATCCTTTACTCTTTTATTATCAATATTCTTATTATTCTCGTGACAAACAATTAAACTATTTCTTTTTCCTCTCGTGCAGTAATCCAAGGTGAAGCTATTAGCCCAGTCCTTGTGGAGATGATATCTGATACTTACGTATCACTTCACTACTTGCGTCGTGTACACTTGCACTACATTGCGACAGACACTTTTACACGCAACAAGTTTTTGGCGTCGTTGCCGGGGATTGGCAACATATCTTTACCCTATCTTTTACTGCACTTCTTTTATTTTTCTGTTTTATTTTTCTTGAGTTGTTCAACTTGTGCTTTTTACAAGGTTTTCTATTTATGCGTAGATCAAGACGAGGAAAGGAACCTGAGTACCATATAGATCCTGAAATCGAACGCTCGTTCAATCTTAGGAACCGACTCCGACTCGTATTAGCCAGAAACAAATACCTTGAAGAACAGTTAGAGGCCATGAACGATCCAAGGAATCCCCTGGATGCTGAAGATCCTGCCGGAGATGGGAGGAACGGTCCACCTGCCGACCCTCCTATCGCTACTGCACGCCGGTCATGCCGAGACTACATGCTCAATGATCATGTGGAACTAGAAACAACCCTGCCAGACGTAGAAGTTGACAACTTTGAGCTGAAACATGTTTTGTTCAGCATGGTTAACAACGCTGGCCAATTTAGTGGTGTTGTTACAAAGGATGCTAGGGAGCATCTGAAAAGATTCCAGGAAATTTGTGGTTCGTTTAGAATACCATGAGTTAATCCGGAGATACTGAGGCTTCGATTATTTCCTCATTCATTGAGGGACAGGGCGAAAACTTGGTGGAATAAACTAACGTCAGGTTCAATACGAACTTGGGCAGATCTAACTCGTGAATTTCTATCTCGTTTTAATCCTTCACATTTATCTGAGCAATTACGTAATGAAATTGCCACTTTTCAACAGGAAGATGACGAGCCAATGCACGAGGCCTGGGACAGATTTACCAGTCTTTTGAGGAACTGCCCTATGCATGGATTCCCCGTTTGGAACCAGGTAACTAAATTTTATAATGTTGCCAACTTACAGACACGTATGAGAATTGATTCAGCAGCAAATGGATTGTTGTTGGACAAAGATCCAGATGAGGGAATGACAGTATTGAAAAATCTTGCGAAGAACGAGGAACAGTTTCCTATAGCAAGAAGAGGGGGTAAAAAAGTACTAGCTGTGAAAGATTATGAGGCCGACAGTTCTCTAAAAACACAGGTGGCATATCTCACTAAGGCAATGAAAAAGCTCTTGAAAGAAGATTCACAACCTGCCTACTCTGCTGAAGAGGTATGCGAAACTTGTGATGGGAATCACAGTTCGGAAGATTGTCCGATACAGTTAGAGGAAGGGATGTATGTTGGGAACTACAATAAACAGAACTTCAATTCCAACAACTACAATCCCAACTGGAGAAAGGATCCCAAGTTCTCTTAGAGCAACCCTAATAATGCCCTGAATCCTCAAGCACAGAATACTCAGAATCAGGGAGGACCTAGGTTACTAACTCGGCAGCAACCGCAGCAGCAGCAGCAACAGCCACCAGGTGCCACGACTAGTATACTAGAACAGACCTTGACTACGTTTATGTCTCAAACAAGAACCTACATTGAGAACATGAATCACTTCGTCAAGAAGGCAGAAACATTCATGGATAAAACAGAGATGCGGATGACCAACCATGAAGCTACTCTGAAATCATTGAAGACATAGATAGGTCAGGTTTCCCAGCATATTAAACCGAGGCAGAATGGAGGATTTTCTAGCGATACTCAAAAAGCTAGACAACCCACACATGAGCAGTGTAAAGCCATAACTACTAGAAGTGGAAAGAAATTACCAGGGCCAGAGAAGGAATCTGAATCAGTTAAGGAACCAGCCTTGGAGTCGTCTGCATGAACACTGCCCCAGCAGACAACAAACAGCCTGCTGCCGATGAGCCTATCACGACAGCAGAAGGGACAGAGGAGAAAGATGAAGAACCTAAACCTCCTCAGATCCGAATGTAGTGGGAAGGACATATGGCTGATTATCATCCCCCACCTCCTTTTCCTCAGCGGTTACAGAAGTTGAAACATGAGTCCCAACTTAAGAAGATCTACGATATTTTAAGCAGGTCCATATCAATATTCCGCTGTTAGACGCTATAAAGGAGATGCTTGGTTATGCCAAATTTCTCAAGGATGCAATGTCGAAGAAATCCAGACTTGGGGAATTTGAAACGGTTAAAATGACAGAGGGATGCATGAGTATTATGCACAAGCATCCACCCTAGAAGAAGAAGGATCCTGGGAGCTTTATCATATTGTGCATAATCGGAGACAAATTTATGGGTAAGGCACTTTGAGATCTCGGTGCTAGTATAAATTTAATGCCCAAATCTGTTTTTCAGAAATTAGGTATTGGAAAAGCTTGGCCCACAACAGTAGTACTGCAGCTGGCAGACCGCTCTTACGTTCATCTAGAAGGAAAATTTGAAGATATTCTGGTAAGGGTGGATAAATTTATTTTTCCTGCTGACTTTCTTGTCTTAGATTGTGAAGCAGATGAAAATGCACCAATCATCCTGGGGCGACCCTTCTTAGCCACAGGAAGACCACTGATTGATGTAGAAAAAGGAGAACTCACTATGAGAGTGAACGATCAAGAGATCAAGCTAAATGTTCTCCAAGCAATAAAACATGCTGATGCAGAAGAAGAATGCAAGGCTATCACTGAAGTTACCCTTTACCAACCCTGCATCAGGTTGGGCTGCCACAACATCAAAATTGGCCATTGCCCCAGCAGCCATTTAGAAGACTGTCACGACAGCGACGACGACAGCAACTCCTCCGAATCTGATACATTTGATACTGAAAATCAAGAGGAAGTAAATTGGATAGGCAATCATCCAGGTAAGTTATTCGAGCCCTTAAACTATACCTCGGATGAACATATAGTCCAAAAGCCATCAACTGTAGAGCCTCGTGTTCTAGATCTTAAGCCCCTGCTAGGGCAACTAAAATATGTTTTCCTTGGTTTAAATAATACGTTGCCCATAATCATCTCTTTCAAGTTGATGCAGGAACAGGAACAACAGCTGATAGGGATGCTGCAGCAGGACAAAAAGGCTATTGGATGGACGATAGCTGATATCCAAGGCATCAGTCCGGCACTATGCATGCATAAAATCCTCTTAGAGGGTGATCATATGCCGACCATTGACGCACAGAGATGACTGAACGATCCTATGCGAGATGTGGTGCGTAAGGAGATCATAAAATAGCTAGATGTTGGAATAATCTATGTCATCTCGGATAGCAAGTGGGTAAGCCCGGTGCAGTGCGTTCCCAAGAAAGGAGGAATAACTGTGGTAACCAACAAAGAAAACAAGTTAATCCCAACCAGGACTGTGACCGGTTGGAGGATTTGTATGGACTACCAGAAGCTTAACAAAGCTACCCGGAAGGACCACTTCCCCTTGCCCTTTATTGATCAAATGCTTGATAGATTAGCGGGAAAGCCTTACTATTGTTTTCTTGATGGTTACTCAGGTTATAATCAAATAGTCATCGCACCGGAAGATCAAGAAAAGATGACGTTCACATGCACATACGGTACTTATACTTTTCGGAGGATGCCATTTGGACTTTGTAATGCACTGGCAACCTTTCAACGGTGCATGATGGCAATATTCTATGATATGGTGGATGATTTCCTGGAGATATTCATGGATGATTTTTCTGTCTTTGGAGACAATTTTGAAAGCTGCCTAGACAACCTACAGAAAGTGCTCGAAAGATGTGAGAAAGCAAACTTGGTATTGAACTGGGAGAAATGTCACTTCATGGTAGATGAAGGGATAGTCCTAGGCCATAAAATAAGCTTCCGCGACATAGAATTCGACAGAGCTAAGATCGAAGTAATTGAAAAGCTGCCGCCACCCACCACAGTCAAGGGAATCAGAAGTTTCTTAGGGTGTGCTGGTCTTTATCAGAGGTTTATTGTGAACTTTTCGAAAATCACTAAACCCTTATGCCATCTTCTGGAGCAGAACCGTCCCTTCGACTTCAACGCTGAATGTACTGAGGCATTCAAGGTTCTGAAAGAAAAGCTGGTAACAGCCCCAATAGTACAGCCACCAGATTGGAAACTGCCATTTGAGATTATGTGTGATGCTAGTGACTATGCTGTCGGGGAAACACTTGGGCAGAGGAAAGACAAGCTCTTTCATGTTATATAATATACCAGCAAAACACTGAATGACGCCCAAGTAAACTACACCACAACAGAGAAGGAACTGTTAGCTGTGGTGTTCTCGATTAACAAGTTTCGTTCATATATACATGGAACGAAGGTCATAGTCCACATAGACCACTCTACATTGAAATATATGTTCACCAAAAAGGATGCAAAGCCTAGATTGATACGTTAGATTCTGGTACTGCAAGAGTTGGACCTTGAAATCAAGGACAAAAAGGGGACAGAGAATCAAGTTGCAGATCACTTGTCAAGGTTAGAGAAGGGAAAAAGTCTTCCAGCAAACGAGACACACATACTGGAGACCTTCCCTGACGAGCAGTTGTTCGCTGCCACAAGCACTATCGCGACAGCCATGGCGGCAGGTAAGTTTTCTGAACTCCCCTGGTATGCTGATTTCGTTAATTATTTAGTTAGCGGAATAACTCCTCTGGACCTTAATTATCAAGCTAGGAAGAGGTTCCAAAATGCTGTTAAGCATTATTATTGGGACGAACCTCTTCTCTTCAAATATTGTGCAGATCAGGTTATCAGGAGATGTGTACCACAAGATGAACAAGAAGCTATATTACATCACTGTCATGCTTCACAGTATGGAGGACACTTAGGAGGAAATAAAGGAGACAACGAGAAGAGGAGAAGTGAATTTAACCCACCATTTTTCCATCAGCCCAAAAAAGCCCAACTTTGGAGCCTGCCGTTACAGCTATCGCGACAGACGCAGAAAATCCAGCCTATCAACACGCTGTCGCGACAAACACGCAAACACGTAATAGATGCGCAACATACACGGAAACACGTGACAGACACGTCAGAAACCACATAACAGCTAGCCTCATTATTCGCGCATGTCGTTACAGCTCCAACGAGCAGCAAACTCTCCCTCTATATAAACCCCATTTTACTATTCATTTTTCACTCACTTTTACTCTCTCTACTTATTTCCTCTAGAGATTTAACTTGCTTTCATTTTCTTCCACAGTCCTTGCAACATGAATACTAGAAACACCCGCCGAAGCTCTACCTAAGGATCTGCCCCAACAGCATCCACTCCAAGCTCCTTCCAGATCCGTGATTTGTAGGAGGAGAGAGGTTTCATTTACACTTCCAGATCGAGGAACCTGGGGCTACAACCGTTCATAGCCTGAAAAATCAGAGCCCTGCAGTGGCAGATATTCGCATAACAGCCAGAGAAAATGAATGTGACTCTCGTCTAGGACTTTTATGCTGCCATCGGCAGCAGGGACGCGACAAAAGTTACAGTCTGAGGGAAAGAGGTACCTTTCGAGACCGAATACATAAATACACTCTACGAGTTCTATGTGGGAAGAAAATAAGATGGCCACCAAAGATTTCTCAAGAGTTTAGAGCCTGTCGACTACGATGATGTGATGGCATAACTCACAAACGAGGGTACCGAGTGGAATACTGATTCGAAAAATCCGAGGACGGTGAAAAGAGTTCAACTAACGCTAGAGGCAAAGCTTTGGAATGCTTTTATCAAGAAACGAATTATGCCCTCCTCTCACAACACAACAGTCGACCAACCAAGGTTAGCCCTCATTCATTCCATATTACATGAGAGGCCAATTAACGTTGGTAGATATGTTCGAGAGGGCCTATTGGATTGCGTACACCGACCGTCCGAACCACTCTTCTGCCCATATCTCATCACTGCCCTCTGTCGCGGCCATCATGTACCGGAAGCTGCCGAGGATTTACGAGTTCGAGGGAAAGGCTGGACAGACAGGAACATACTCAGCCTGATGGAACTAAAAGCTGCCACGCCCCTGTCGTCATTTGACCCTACTGCCACGACAGTCGAGCCGATAGAGCCCACCGACACCCAGCCTGCTGCCACCGAACCCAGGCAGCCTACTGCAGCAGCTCCTCTAGTAGACACCTCCCCACAAATACTTACTGTCATACAGAAAATGGAGGAACGACAGCTCGGCCTCATGAGTTTCATCAGAGACTTCACCACCGCCACGGTACATTTCATCCACACCTCTCTTAATTTCCTTGATGCTCTGTTCCCTACTTTCCCCAATCATTATTTTGTTGCCACCACCTCTGCCCATACTTCTACCCCTACTGCCACGCCAAAAATGCCATCTGCTACGTCTACTCCGACCCCTACCACAACAGCTGCAGACGCCAGCCGCACAGCCAACACATCTGCCCAGGGAACCAAAAGAAAGGAGCCTGAAGACGACCTCGACAGGTATATTGTTGGTTTTTCTTCCTCTGAAATCTGGGCGGTATCCGACAACGAGTCCTCTATCAAGAGGAACTTGTCCAAGGAGTTCACACTAGAGAAACGACAGAAAACAGGAGCAGATAAAGAAAAATCTAATAGCAGCAGTAGTAGTAGCAGCAGTAGTAGTAGCAGCGGCAACATCAGCGAGAGCAGTAGTAGCTCCGAGGTTCAGGTAGTGGAGAAACCACCTCATATCTCCCCTACCCGTATCCAACCCCCACGAGAGGCCAAAACCAAGAACACTTCTTCCTCTCTCATCCGTCTGCCAGCACCAGCAAAGAAAGTCACTGCCCGTCGGTAGATACAACTCAGCAGCAGCGGCGACGATAGCGCCTAAAATTTTAAGTTTCTCATCTTATATTGTTGTCTGCCTTTTTCTATTTTGTGATGATGTTTTTATTTTTCTTTTTCATCTATGTCATTTGCATTGAGGGCAATGCAACCTTGGAGTTTGGGGGTCGCATCCCTCCATTAATGGAGTCTTTTAAGTTTAAAAAAATGTGTCTTTTACTTAGTTTATATTTAGCTAAAAAAATGATGAAAGTTTGGCTTAAGTCTTTGAATTGAACTTACCTGCCGTGACAACCTCTGTCGTGGCAGTGCCTTTAGGATAGTTTTAGGAGTAGTTTAGAGCCTTACTATAGTTCTAAATTTTAAACATCATTTGTGACTTTTATACTGCCTAGAACTCTACTAGTAAACTAGAATATAAAGTTTAACACTTGAGTTGCCCTTAAAGGTGCCTAACACTGGCTCTAGGAAAAGAAGATAAGAAAAATAGACTCAATACACCTAGAGGTGCCTGAAACCGGCTCTAGAAAGTTAGCTAGAGATGCCCGAAACCGGCTCTAGTCAAACTTAAGCTTGAGAAAATAGAATCGAGTCTGCATAAAAACTAAAGGAGCCTAAGAATTGCCTCCAAAAAGATGAAATTTGGCATAAAAATTCAAGTTAGAAGCTTAACCATTCTAGTAAACTAAGGGAGTCTTGGCATATAATTTTTCAGAAGCATGCACACACTACACGAGAATTATAGCAAGGTTCCAGATGAATCCTGAATTATCCAACAAGGTGTTGCTCACAATAAGGAATGAATGGTAGGTAAGAAAAAGTTCATTGTTTTAAGCCACACAAAAATTTGGTTTTTCTTTTTTAGGTCTGAATTGCTTGAGGACAAGCAAAAACTTGAGTTTGGGGGTGTGTTGAGTGTGTAAAAGTTCTATAATTTACCCCTTATTTAACCCATATTTCTGCTGCATTCAAGCATAATTCATTGCATTTAGGTTAGATTTCATTTATACATCACAAATATATTAAATGGCACAGTTTCTACTGAAATTGTTTGCTTTTGCAGGTAGCTACTGTAGCAGATGGAGGGCAGTGGAGAAGCAGACGCTGGGCAGTGAAGAAGCAGAGCTGGAACTGGATGTGCAGACGAGAAGGACGATGCTTCCATAGCCGCTGCCGTGGCAGCCAAGGACGACAGCAGTGGTGAAGAGAAGAAGCAAAGTGGGCCTCGACAGAAAGAGAAAATTAAGCCGGTCTGTTGTGGAGCACCCTTATATTTTTCCAAGCCCTAGATCAGAATGAAGGTCAAGCCCAAAGTTCAAGGAAGAAACTTCAAGCAAGAAGAAAGGACAAATTAAAGATATATTCTCTGAAGATTTAGTCTTTAATAGAGTTGTACTTTAGTTTAAACTTGTATTCTTGCTTTATTAGAAAACTTGAACCCAAGGCCTATATAAAGGCATGTAATTCGACCTAGGAAATGATATCTTATTCTCTAGCCTTCTTCCCAAAACCCTAGTCGTTTTCCCCTTCTCATCATGGTTTAAACTTCCCCTAGGGCTAAGGGTTGAGTTGTAAAGTAGTTGCAAGGATTGCATATGCTTTAGGAATTTTTCTGTTCAAATAAAATAGACTTCAATCTTGCTTATTCTGGTTTTTAACATCTTGCAAGAGTATCGGGAGAGCATTGAGAGATTATCTATTTACTTAATATCGGGAGAGTTAAGTATACGAAAGAAATAAGTACGGGTTCTCCAGTTTATGGTTGAACTATCTCGGACCTAGGGAAAGGACGAGGTTAATTGGCTAAGGAAGAACTCAACAACATCGGTGTTCATCCTTCGATTCACGCCGGGAGGTATCATCAAAGACGTGTTCATCGACAGACTTGGACCTAGGGATAGGCCAAGGCACATCAGGGATTCTTGCCAAGCTTGAAGTACAGAGTTGTGTGATCGCTGCCGCGACTAACAACAGACCGCTGTCGCGATAGGTGCTGCCGCGACAGGCGCAACGACAGAACATATATTCCTAGACTTTGCAACATCTACACTACTGAGCAATTCAATACCGGCCCATTCTCTCTATCCTGAATCCTTTACTCTTTTATTATCAGTATTCTTATTATTCTCGTGATAAACAATTAAACTATTTCTTTTTCCTCTCGTGCAGTAATCCAAGGTGAAGTAATTAGCCCAGTCCCTGTGGAGACGATAACCGATACTTACGTATCACTTTACTACTTGCGTCGTGTACACTTGCACTACATTGCGATAGACACTTTTACACGCAACAATATATCAGTTTTTCTTTTTCCAGACTTAATAATAATAATAATCATAATAATAACAATAATAATAATTGTATACAATAGCATAATTGTGATGATAGCATATTAGTATGATAGTGATAATAACATAGTAATAATAACGTAATATATGATAGTAATGTTAATAAATATAATAGTTATAATAACGGGAATAAATATAAAGGTGATAATAATAATAATACATAGTAATAATAATAATAATAATAGTAATTATATATAATAATAGTAGTAAATAGTAATAATAGATACTTTAATAGTAATAATACATATATACTGTTTTTTCTTTTTAATTTTTTATATTTCTTATCACAATATATAAAGCCCGTTATTATTTCAAAAAAAAAAAGAAAGATGGGTTAACACCCTGGACAAAATAGGTGATTACAGGTTCTCGAAGATAGCCGCTCCTTTGACAAAATTGCTTCAGAAGAATGTTCAGTTTGAGTGGTCAGATGCGAGATAGCAAGCCATTGAGAAACTGAAAGAAGCTTTGACAGATGCACCGATTTTGATTCAGCCAGAGTCCGGGAAAGAGTATGTGATCTACAGTGATGCTTCATATGTAGGATTAGGTTGTGTGCTCATGCAGAACGAAAAACACGTAGCTTATGCCTCGAGGCAGTTAAAGAATCACGAGCACAATTATCCGACACACGATATAGAGCTACCCGCAGTTGTGTTTTCCTTGAAGATCCGGAGACATTATTTGTGTGGTGAGAAATGCACATTGTATACGGATCACAAGAGTTTGAAGTATTTAATGACACAAAGAGAGTTGAACCTTAGACAACGTAGGTGGCTAGAGTTACTTAAGGACTACGATCTCACGATTGATTACCATCCAAGTAAAGCCAATGTAGTGGCAGATGCTTTGAGTAGGAAAGTAGATGTTGAGTTGAGAGCCATGTTTGCTAGTTTGAGCTTGTCCGGTGATGGTGGTCTAGTGCTGAGCTTCAGGTTAGACCTACCTTAGGCCAGTTGATTAGAGAAAAACATCTGTTAGATAGATCTTTGGCACCTCACGTGCAAGATATAGCCGAGGGTAAACAATCAGACTATAGTTTCAGTGTTGATGAGGTCTTGTGTTTTAGAGGTAGAATAGTTGTGCGGGTTGACAGTGATTTGAGACGTACTATCTTGACCGAAGCACACAGTAACCCGTTCACTATGCATCCTAGTAGTACAAAGATGTACCGTGATCTGAAGAATGAATACTATTGGGTTGGTTTGAAGAAAGATGTGGCCGATTTCGTGAGTAAGTGTATGGTATGCCAGAGAGTGAAGGCAGAACATCAGGTTCCATCAGGTTTGTTTCAACCGTTGAGGATTCTGGAATGGAAGTGGGAAAATATCACCATGGACTTCGTGTTAGGTTTGCCTTTGACTCCTTCAAAGAAGAACTCAGGTTGGGTTGTAGTTGACCACTTCACGAAGTGTGCTCACTTTATAGTTGTTCATACGGCTTACTCCTTAGATAAGTTGGCCGATTTATACATCCGTGAGATTATAAGATTGAATGGTGTGCTGAATTCGATTGTGTCTGACAGAGATCCGAGATTTACAGCCAGATTTTGGGAGTGTTTGCATAGTGCTTTGGGTACCCGGTTGAATTTTAGTATGTCGTATCATCCTCAGTCAGATGGTCAGTCAGAGAGAGTTATGCAGATTTTGGAGGACATGTTGCGTTGTTGCATTATTAACTTTTAGGGTACTTGGGAGAAACACTTGTCGTTGGTCGAGTTCGCATACAATAAGAGTTATCAGTCGAGGATTTAGATGGCTCCGTATGAGGGACTGTATGGTAGAAAATGTAGAACTTCGATTTGTTGGGCCGAAGTAGGTTAGAAGTTTTTACCGATGCCGGATATGCTTAAGGGGGGCACCGATAAGGTAAAGTTAATCTGTGATCGTTTGAAGGCAGCTTCAGATAGGTAGAAATCCTATGCCGATTTGAAGAGGAAAGAAGTTGAGTATGTCGTGGGAGATAGAGTGTTCTTGAAAGTCTCTCCGTGGAAGAAAGTTATGAGGTTTGACAGAAAAGGGAAATTTAGTCCAAGATACATTGGGTCGTATGAGATTGTGAAGCGAATCGGTCCGGTTGCTTATTAGTTACGTTTGCCATTCGAGTTAGAGAAGATCCACAATGTGTTCCATGTTTCGATGCTTTGAAAGTATAGATCAGATCTGTCGCACATTATGCATGTGGAAGAGATTGAGTTGAACCCAAAATTGACGTACGATGAAGAACTAGTTGAGATCTTGGCATTAGATAGCAAAGTGTTGCGTGATAGACATATTGAGTTGGTTAAAGTGAAGTGGCAATGCCGAGGTGTGGAAGAGGCCACTTGGGAAAGAAAGGAGGATATGGAGAGGTAGTTTCTGTATCTCTTTTCGTCAGGTAATTTCGGGGACAAAATTTCCTTAAGTGATGGAGAGTTGTAACACCCAGGTTTAGGGGTCGAGTGTTAAGTGTGTAATTTGGGTTCGGGTCTTTGGGCTTGGTTTAAATAAAATAAGCTTGGTTTTGAATTAAAAAGGCCTTGTGTTTTCATTAAGGGTAAAAGGGGGATTTTCTAATAAATGAAATAAAACAAGTAAAAGAGTTTTTATTTCTGAAGCTATCTTCTTCTTCCTTGAAACTAAAACCACGACAAAAACCCCCTCCCCAACCCAAGCTATTGTTCCATCAACGTTCTCACTGTTTTCAAGAGCTTTTATCAAGGTAATGATATTTTTGACTTCTCCTCTTCGTCCTTAACATTTCTATGGTTTTAGATTTTCCTAAACTCCATTTTAGTGATGTTTCAAATGTTCAAATTTTACATCAAAGGTGGAAACTTTAATGGTTTTTCATTGAGCTTTTGATTTGTAAAGTTTATATATGTTATAGTCTTGCTTTTGAGTGTAACATATATTAAAATGGTGAGGTTTTCTTGAAATCCCGAAATGGGTATTTATGGGTGTGTTTAAGGGTAGAAACCTTGAGTTTTTGAGGTGGTTATGTGAGGGAAACTTGGGCTGATGGTATGGTTATGCTTGGGGGTTATTTTGAACGTGTTTAATGATGTGTTGGATGATGAATTTGATGGGTAATTGCTGGGTTGTATTCAAGTCCGAAAATGGAGAGTTTGGGTTAGTTCTTGGATTGGAAATGTAGTGAAATTGTCTTGAGTTGCAATCTAATTTGTGGCACTTGTTTTAGTGGATTGTTTGATGAGTAATATGTTGTTTTTTGTTGATTAGAAGAAAGGGAAAACGTTGGAGAAGCTTCGGGCTCAATTCCGGGGAACTTGGAGGCTTGATCGACATTCTTGGCTTGTAATTAGGGGTGTTTGGTGAGTGGACTATTTTCAATGGTTTTAAACTGGTTCAAGCATGTTATTGGAGTTCTAGATTGTGCTTGGTAGGCCCATCTAATGTGGGGTTAAGTTGGTAGCTTAATCTCTTGTTTATCCTTATGTATTCTTGCTAAATGTGCATAAATGTGGTCTTGTGTGATAAGTGTCTGATTATGCATGTTGCTATATATTTATGATTGTGTGATGGTGATTTGTATGTGGTATTGCATGATTATGAAATCATGGTGAGTTCTCGTTTAGTATGTTGGCACTAGTTATGTTACCAGATATAAATGATCATTCATTGGGATGAGTGTGCACATGGTAAGAGTCAAATTCGCGCGTGGCCTTGGTGACGTGAAGTCACCAAGGAGGAGTACGGTGAAGTAACATTCCACCAGAAAGTGTATATGTGTGTGATGATGAGTGGAATCCCATCCGTAAACGAAAACGGTGATGCGTAAAATCCCACCGTAAGGTAATATTGTTGTTTGAGTACGTTGGGCGAAAATCCCAACGAAAGCTATCTGCATATCCGAGTAAGCTATATAGTTGCCAATATATGTGTTTGTGTGTGGTTGATGTGGTAAGATGTTATGTTATATCTATGCTAAGCATAACTGTAACACCCCAATTTTGGGCTTAGAAGTTAGGGTCTGAACCGGATCGGTTGAAATTACGGTTCGAATATAAAAGGTGGTTTTTAGGGAAAGCCTAGTTCGGGATGCATTAAAAATATGGAAAATATCTAAAAATCCTCTTTTATTATATATAAGAGAGTGGTGAAATCAATTTTATAAAATGGGGTTTGGAAATATGACATTTCAAGTTAGTGACTAAAATGTAATTTTTGAAAAGTTGGTGACTGTTTTAAATGGATTGAAACTTTGAATCTTTAAGGAGCTAATTTAACCAAGGGAGGGTTTCTCCAGATTTTTCTAAAATTTTAAAGATTTATTAAAGGTTATTTAATAAAAAGAAAAGAGGGAAATGCGATATTTTAGTTTTATAACTAACTTTTGACAAAATTTTCCCATTTCATTTTCTCTCAATTTTCCCTCAGCCAAACACATTTCCACAGCCACTTTTCCTTTGATTTTCACACCTAAAGTTGAGATTTCAATCTCTAAATGATTTCTAATCATTTCTACACCAAATCCTCATCATTTGCTTATTGAATTTTCAAGAATTTTGGCTCTAAACAAGGAGAAATCCACATTTAGAGGTATGAACGTCCTTCTCCTCTAAATACTCAGTTCTTTACTAAAATCCCCAAGTTCTCAATCCTTAAATTGAGTTTTATTAAAGGTTTTGATGTTGTGATCTTGATTTTGGCTTAGAATGCAAGATTTGGATTTAATTTTGAAGAAATTCGTATTAAATGATTGGGATCTTTTTTGAAATGTCTTTTTGATGTATTTTGGATGTATAAATGATGTGTAATTGAGGATAATCAATGCAATCCCGAATAGGTTGATTTTCCTAAGTTTTTACTTGAGTTAATGGTGGTTTTTGGGGTGATTTTGATGTTCTGCTATATCTGGAGGTATAAGGACGTGATTAGGTCCTTTTTGGATGTTAATTGATGTCTAAGAATGATTGGAATTGATGGATCTTGGCTGGGTAATGTTCTAGAGGTGTTTGGATGTGATTTCGATTGTGTTTGGTAGCCGAAATGTGAGTTTTGATGAGAGCAGCGAGTTTAGGTGTTTTGGCTGAAGATTTTAATGCATGATGATGCATTAATCCTCTGCTTTGATGTGTTTAAAACAAGGGAGACATCTTCGGATCCTTGTGGTGTTGATCCGGAGGCTTGATCGGCGTTTCGGCAAGCTTGCGAAACGGAATCGGTGAGTGAAGTTTAGTTTTCAGCTTTGAAACCAATGTTGGAAGGTTATGGGAGCTTAGTTTAAGTCTAAACAACTTAGCTAAGCTCAAGAGTAAGTTTTTCGGAGAAACTCTCTTTTTGAAGAACCATGAGATGGTTGAATGCAATGTGTTTATTTTGCATGTTTAAATTCTGTTTTGAAAGCATATTTTAGCATGTTTAATGCTGGTTTTGTAAGCCATGTGTTGAAGGATGCTCAAGGTAAGAGATCCTTGATTTAAACATTGATAAATGTGGTTTGGTGCATTGTGATGCATGATTATTTAATGGCTTTGTTAAATGCTTTAAAACAGTGGATTGATGATGGTAAGTGATGTATATTGACAAGTGATGTGTTGGTTTAAAAGTACTTGAATCGGATATAGTTAGCCGGCTATAGGATTGGGTGCACCGTGAATAAGGTCGCCTTGGATGTTGAGGGGTTGTAATTGTACCGTAAACTCCATCCAAGTACACTAACGAGATGGTTAAGATCACAATGGTGGTTAAAAGTCCATGTGTGGATCTTGTGTTGTGTGTCCCGTGTTCTCGTTAGTGATGTTATACAACTACCAACTAGTGATGTGGAGGGGTTGTGATTGTACCGTAGACTCCATCACGGGTGTTGAGGGGTTGTGATTGTACCGGTAAACTCCACCTTGAGTGTTGGTAGTGTGTATGAAGCGTATGGGACAACGCTTGTAATCCGCGTATTCGATTGTGTTTTGAGTTGAAAAATGGTTATGGATTATCACTTGAAAGCCAATATGACATGTTGATGTATTGAAGCATGAGATGTTTGGTTTGTATGCATAAATGCATGATAATTGATGTTTTGAAATTAAATGCCTTGAAAAGGTGTTTTTACAAAGTGCATTATTGTGTTGTTTTATTAGAGCATTTCTCACTAAGCATACGTGCTTACGCTCTCTCTTTCTTGAACCAATAATGCAGAGCATTGAAGTGCTTAAAGGGCAGCAAGGAGGTCAAGGATCCAAGTGAAAGTCTAAGCTCATGTATGGTGACTATTTTCACAACACTATTAGCTTTTGGTATTTGGCAATGGGAACCTAGATTGTGTTTTTAGGAGATGTTTTTGGACTCCCTAAGTTTGGTTTAATGCCTATGGTGTTTGGAACATGTAAATGGCCATTTGGTATTTTGTTTTGGAGCTTTGATGATTGCTTGCTTTTCATTATAGGATGCATGCCTTTAGACTTGTGGTTTTTCTTATTCGAAGCCGTGGTTGAGCTTTGATGATGCAAATATGTTCATTTAATGTTTAATTACTTGTTGGCATGTTATAGAGGTCATACGAACATGTTTGGTGGGTCGAAAGAGTGAAAAACAGACTTTTCTGCTGTTTCTGGGCAGGGTGTTTCGGAACACTTTTGCCCGTTTCGAAACATGTGCATACTTTGGCCTGGGTGTTTCGAAACGGGTAGAGGTGTTTCGGAACACTTTGGCCACTGCCAAGGGGTGTTTCTGAACGGCCTAGACCCGTTTCGAAACACTTGACCGTTGGACACAAAATTTGAATGGTTTTGAGGTTTGCAAGCTTTACATTTTAGTCCTGATTTTTGTATGTGCAATTGCTTGAGTTTCGAGTGTCCGTTTAAGATGAAATTTGGCAGAGAAGCATGAAACATGATTAATTTCATATGGTAACTCAAAAATTGTTAAGGTCCTCGTAATTTCCAGAATTTATAAATTGGTCCCTAAATTCGTATGTTGTGCAATTGAGTCCCTAATTGTTTTCCGATTGTTGTGATTTTTGAGTATGCTTATCTCAAGAGTACACCTAGGGTTAATATGTATTTAGACAAGGTTAAAAAGAAAAAAAAGGGTCGTTAATCAAGATTGACTTTCAGGTTGACTTTGGTTTTCCCCGTGTAATCTTCGTAGTTCGGGTCAACCGTCTAGGCCGGGCTAAGGGGGTTACAATAACATGAGATAAGATGCCATGTTCATGCATTCTTGTAGCGGTTGGCTATGTTGTTATGTTGCTGTTAATGTATGCCTTGTTGACGTTTTATGGATTTCATGCTTTGGACACTGCATTGTCGATATTTGTTTTTGAGCTCCCCCACTAAGCCTTCAAGCTTACGCTCGCATTTCCGACAATGCAGATCATTAGTGTGAAAGTTAGCAAGGAGCAAGGAAAGGGCACCCAAGAGCGTGTGTTGCTGCTCAAGTATGGTTTTCTTTGAATAATGTAATAGATAGCAATGAGGATGCTAAGTGTTGTAGGAGCGTATATTAGACTCCTATGTTGGCTTTATGTTATTGAATGCTCATGTTTTTGTTTTGAAGGGTTGTAAACCTTGTTTTATGTGATGCTTATTTTGCTACATGTTTCTTTTGGTTAAATAGACTCGTTATGCATACGTGTATGCAAGTCTCCTCTATGAATGCTTATCTTGTTGATTGTTGCTTCGTTGAATGTTTGAATCGCTCTGTATGTTTATCCATGGTTGCCTTGTGATGTATGAGTGTTTTTATGTTGCTCGTCGAGTCGTTTAATGCCTTTAGAGTTCAGTCCTTATGTTTTTAGCAGCCAAAATGAGGTTTACAGTGCATGGCGTATCGATACGCGTAAGGGCTGTATCGATACGGTCCTATGCTTTGAACCTTATTATATGCTATGCGTATCTATACACGGGGGGTGTCGATACGCCAAAAGCTCTCTGGAAATCTGAGAAATTGACGAGATTTTAGCGTATAGGTACGAGCCCTAAGGGTATCGGTACGGTTTTCGTAGTTTGAGTGTGAGAAGTTGACTGTTGAGGGCGTATCGATACGGTCTTCCATTGTATCGATACGGTCTCCCTAGGTTGACTTTGGGTTGTTGACCAAGTCCAGGTGTATCGATACGGTTTTCTAGCGTATCGATACGGCCTGTTGTAAAGAATAAAAAGGGGCTTGTTTAATTGTATGTCTTGTGTGTTTTGTATCCGTGTGTCTTTTCCATTGTGTGTCTTCTCACACATAATGTATTAAAGCATCTAGACAAGATAACTTTAAAAGGAATTTTCTAGGGTTGCTAATCGGAGTGGAATCTTAACGGGTTTCGCTTCGATTTTCCCCGTGTAACCTGTTCGGACCGGTCTGTCGGCTAGCCGGGGACGAGGGGGATACATGGTATCTTTCTCTTTTACAGAATTTTGATTATCCACTGCTGCTTCCCACAGACTTAGAATTGTTTTCAACCGGGTTAAGGCCCATGTACTTTATATCTTCAACATCCCGCGAAGAGATATATTTTGGGTCCTCCAAAAAGAGCCCACCTCCAACGGAGTCCAAGGAATCTGGTTTATCATTGTCATCTAAATTCTCTATCATATCTCTATCCTCCACATCAGATTCGCTATTTACTTCAAGGTTCGAGATATTTGAAACATTCTTATTCTTTTTTCTAACGGTATTCATCTCCTCTTCATTGCTTCCAACTTTTGTCTTAAATTCTCTTCCCACCATATCACTTTCCCCCAGAAATCTACTTGATTATCGCTCAACTCGGGGACAGACTCCATTACTCTCCTTCCTGATAAACACAACAATGAATGCTTCATCATCCAATTTTACCTTCTCGTCTACTCCCATCCCCGTCGGACTATTTCGGCTTGACTCCGACGAAGATTCCAACAGACTTACACCAGTCTGGTTATGTCGCGCTTCCTTTTTGTTGCATTCTTGTCGGCGTAAAAATCTTCTGCTGATGTATCTGAAAAGCCTAGCTCCCTCACCCACACTCTGTAAATGAACTCAGCCGCCTCTACTTCTATTGCCTCCTCAACTTTGCCTTCATGTGCAGTAGAGACCAAAGCCGTCACTTTCTCGTAGTCTTTCGCTCGGTTAGCATTTTCACCAATGGCCTCCAAACTCCCACATAATTCAGCCACCTTTTTCAGCGTTCCATGATTCCAGCAATGGAGAGGAAGCCCGGTTAATTCTAACCAAGTTGCTCTTTCAACATTCTTCATACTCTCTGACCAATGCGATACCTCCTCAAAGATTTCTCTCAGGTAAGACCAATTTACATCCTCCAACATAATGTATAAGTCTTCATCTTCAATTAAGAGTAAGTTTTCCCACCCATCCTTTGACGTTTACCTCCCCTAAGCCCCAATCACTCAGCCTTGACAATATGTTTCTCACACTGCACACTGTGGACATTTTCCCCACCAAGCACTTTTTCAGGTTCCACAGATCCTCTTTCTCAACGACACCTGAAATACGCTTACATTCTACGTTATTCTGGTGATTTGTTTCTCCTTCTTCATTACTTTTGCAGTTTCTCCCCTCATCTCGCCTTATGCCTTCATTGTTTTGGTAGCTCTTAATAGGCTTAACTAATTCATGTTTTTTCGTTTCCTCCGATCTCACTCTCTTCCAAAAATCATGCCTTGTGTTGAACATTGCCAATGACACTGATATCCCGCTTCCATACAAGGCAAATTCGTTCAATCTCTCCATTGCTCTTTCTGCGTCCACCATATTTTCATATCGTACAAAACTGAAACGACGACCCCTTCTCTCCGTTTTCTCGCTATAAACACATCCACCACATCGCCATGTCTCCCAAATGCATGCCATAAACCTTGCCAATGAAGCGATTCTGGTAGGTTCTCAATAGACAAAGTGATCACCTTCTGTTTTTTGGTTGTACGGAGGTTCTCTCGCCATTCTAAACATTTCTGATAACAATTAAGGGTTGCTAGAAAAATTCCTAATATGATTGTACAAGTAAATGAATGAACGTAGGGCTGGTTTGATTGAACAGAAAATCTAGGGACTGCTTGGAGTTAAAATGGAGAACTCTTGTAATTAGGGGCTGCCTTATCTGTAAGAAAATGAAGCTGGGAATTTAAGTGAATTATAAATGAAAATATGTTCATATGGAGTATTTATTAAACAAGTTTGTAAACAATGCATGTCTGTAGAATAGGTGATCATATATGCAAATTAAAAGCCGAATTGTTTATGTAGGAATGGCATGGACTGCCTGGATCTTAATTTGATAAAAAAAAGATTAAAATTGGAACAAAGAAGGGCTGTTTATAAGGGATAAAGGCTTGTTAAGTATCATTATAAACAATAATGGACTAATTAGTAAAGGGTTGAGAATGTAAACATTGTAGGGTCTACTTGTACCATTTGAGTTATGTGAACTGCTCAATAATTAAATTGTATGTGAGGGCTGGATTCTAATGAAAATTTTATATTCGTACTACTTAGATGGTGTTGGGGTCGAAGGAACTAAAGTGGAGCAAAGAATAGACAGTTCGAAAGGGGTTGTGCTTCGAGACCAAAACTAATCGGGAGGAATTTGTGAGTGTAATTCCAAATATGGGACTCATTGGAGAAAAAATATGGTGATGAGGATGCTGGAGTTAAGAAGTGCATTGGTGGTGAGTGGCTGAAATTTCAAATGACAGACGACCGGTCCATAATGGACCAATTTCACGAGTACGAGAGATTTGTCTCTAAAATATTGGCAGAGGGAATGAAGATGTGTGAGATCACGAGTATCACAGTGCCATCATACACAAAAAATGGGACAATCATTTGAAAATTTCGGGAGGCTATTTATCGACTTAATAATTTTTGGTAAAATATTACTATAAAATGAAACGTTAATATTCACAAGACAATAATAATTAAAATAGTCGAAGTAGAGAACCAACAATTGTATGGTGATAAACCACTACCTTAAATGCAAATTCTCCCTATGTAATCACTATAATAGACGAACACCCCTTGAAGTCAACATAGTCTTTTTGTAGATTCGTACACCCGAAAATCAAACTACAATTTAACACAAAAAAAGGCTATAAATTTTTTGAAAGGAACACTAAGCAAGTGGTCCTCAAAAAGGCTATAAAGAATAGTTTGTAAAGTAAAAGATGTTATTTTCTTGGGATGATTTCGAATGAGTCCAAATGGCTTAACATTAGAGGGCAAAATGGTCCAAAACATTCGACGATTTAATATGGAGAAAACAACACATTAAAAATTATATAAAGGCTGAAAAAACAACAACCAAAATCTGCTGTTAAAACACGCCTAATTAAGGGAAATCAACCAAACTGAAATTGCATCAGAAACGGTGCACAATCTTTAGCATCAATTAAACTGAAATTCCTCCAACCATCATCTTTATATAAATACCTTTCGATGCTTTGTTTTCGTATCCCTCTCTTCTTCTTTTTCTCTTTAACGAGCACTCTTACAAGTACACGTGCATTAGCTGTATTGCTCACTTGTCCAATTTCAATTCAAAATATGGAACGATTTTTTCGTTTATTTTCAGTTGCTTTCCTTCTTTTGATGCTTCTTCTAGCAACAGGTTTTTTTCTTTAACTTTTTTTTTTTTAATTTTTTACCTTCTAAATTTATCATATCATTCTATTTGAATTTAAGATTTTAGTAAAATATTTAACATAATACCTTCCATGTATGTAAATATAAAAATTTGTTTATATTCATATTTGACATTCATTCTACGTAATAATGTATCTTCTTTAAAAAATTTTCATTTTTTAATTAATATAAAGTTAACGGACTAACTATATATTAACTATAAGGGAATACTTCATTTCTAATTCTCTATATAGTTTTATAATCTCGTGTTTAAATACTTCAAATTTCTTTTATGTTTTGCTTTTTGTCAGCTTGATGAGGATGCTGACTCTTTAAACCCGGCCCGACCTATAAAAAATCAATTTCAGGGACCTAATTTAAAAAAATAGGGGACTTAATTGTAAAAAAATAATTTTAAAGAATAATTGTAAATAAAAATTCAATTTTTTTGGACATAATTATAACAATACATATAAAGAAGGGTATTATTACAAAAATCTCTAAAAATTTTAGGGGGAAATTTCATTATTAGTCATGGGCCGGGTCTTGTCGGATATTATTTTATTAAAAAATATGATCGGGTAGAGTCGAGTCGAAACCCGACCGGATCGAGTGAAATGTCCATCCCTATATTATTCACAATTGGGTAAAGCAAAATTGGCATATACAAATGTTGTTGGTTGTGGCAATGTATGTAAATATAAAAAAAATTTATATTCATATTTGACATTCATTCTATGTAATAATGTATCTTCTTTAATTTTTTTTATTTTTAATTAATATAAAGCTAACCGACTAACTATATATTAACTATGAGGGAATATCTTCATTTCTAATTCTCTATATAGTTTTATAATCTCGTGTTTAAATACTTCAAATTTCTCTTCTTCTTTTTTTTTTTTTTTGCTTTCATGCTTTTTGGTAAAATAAAGGTGAGATGGGGACTATGATGGTAGAGGGTAGAACTTGTGAGTTTCCAAGCGGCACGTTCAAGGGGTGGTGCTATAGTTAGGGGTGTTCAAATCCGGGTACCCAAAAAAACCGGGTACCCGGACCTTCGGGTATTAGGTTCGCCGGCCCGTGTCCCGACCCGTAAATACCGGGTACCCGATAATCGGGTACCCGTTAAACCCGGGTACCCGTAAAATCGGGTACCGGGTACCCGGTTCTATTTTTTTTGATTTTTTATTTATTTTAAAATTAAAAAAATCTTAAAAGTTTATAACACATGATCCAAACAAAAAAATAATAATAATTTGAAGTTTATAACTATAAGAAAGACATTAGAAATATTAATCACGATCGTGATTTTTTTTAATCTTGCTACACGAAGCGCACGAATTTTAGATGCTTTGCTTGTTATCGTATGCGAATTGGGTCATATACATGTTTGGATCATATACATGTTTTAGATGCTTTGCTTGTTATCGTATGCGAATTATATCGATGAAGCAAAGCAAAGCATACGATAGTTTATAATTAAAACATGATAATCGATGAAGCACCGAAATATATCATTTATGTTTCTGGTTTTGGTTTGCTTCGTTGCTACTGTACGGGGGGAGAAATGCAGCTAAAACCAAAACCAAAACCAGTTTATCCACTCCAACTTTATAAACAAAAGTTTGCATTATAAATACATCTCTCAGTTTGCTTGGCCTTGTATCCTATGTTTGTATCTTGTGTATTTGCATTTCCGAAGTTTCAACTCGAACGATTTGTTCGTGATCGTTTTATACGTTAGCAGACTGCAATTAACGATTACATATCTGTAGCAATTCATGTCTTTTACAGAATAAAAAAAAATAATAAGAGTTTTAAATATAATTCTAAAGTAAAAATATTAAGTAATCTAATAAAATAAAAAATAAAAAAAATAGGAACCGGGTACCCGAAAGTAACCGGGTACCCGAAAAAATCATATTTTTTGACCCGAGCCCGACCCGGGAAATGACGGGCCGGGTACCCGACCCGGGTAAAAAAAAATTCCGGGTAAATACCCGATTATTTGTGTTCGGGTAGTCGGGTAGTCGGGTCGGGTAATTTTGAACACCCCTAGTTATAGTAGCAGTTTATGTTTTGCTTTTTGTCAGCTTGATGAGGATGCTGACTCTGGAGAATGTCAGGGCTTTTTTAATAGACAATGTATTTGCATCAACGAGTGTTAGAAAATGAATATAATTCATTTGTCCCCCTTTATTTGTTGCACTGGTAATTTTATGTCAAATTTATTATCAATAAAACAGAAACAATCAATAAAATAATGAGCAATCCATTAATATTTTCATTTTCTATTATGACTTGCCATATTTTATAAAAATATGAGTAAACTACTGCAGGGGTCACTTACGTTTAGCGTCTGTACAGAGTTAGTCACCACTTTTGAAAAGTGCATATTAGTAGTCCTCTACGTTTTCGATGTGTAAATGCTTGGTCACTCCGACGTTAACTCCGTTAGTCCCCTAACGGATTGCTGATGTGGCGAAAGTAAAATAAAGATAAATTACTGCAATAGCCATTAAAATTTATCTCATGTATATTTTTTCTCCTCAATTTAAAAAAGTAAACATTATAGTCACTAATAAAAATGTTTCTTTATAATTTCACCCTTAAATTTTTAAAATTTCATTTTTCAATCCTAAAACTTTACAATCAATTAACACAATAATATTATAAATGCTTAGATGAAAAATAGGTGCCCAAAGTATACCCTTTGAAACTTAGGTGCCCAAATTGCTCCTATTTAATAACTCAAACTTAAAAATTTAGTCCACTAACTACTAAAAAATTCGAGTTACTGGAATTTCTATTTTATAATTCAAACTTTATTTTGAATTTTTGAGTCGACTTTATGAAATTATGAGTCGAGTATTTTCACATCAAACCAAAAAATTTATTTTTTTTTGAGTCAAGTCGAGTTATTGGAAATTTCTATTTTATAATTCAAACTTTATTTTGAATTTTTGATTCGAGTTTATGAAATTATGAGTCGAGTATTTTCACATCAAACCAAAAAATTTAATTTTTTTGAGTCAAGTCGAGTTATTGGAATTTCTATTTTATAATTCAAACTTTATTTTGAATTTTTGAGTCGAGTTTATGAAATTATGAGTCGAGTATTTTCACATCAAACCTAAAAATTTAATTTTTTCGAGTCAAGTCGAGTTATTGGAATTTCTATTTTATAATTCAAACTTTATTTTGAATTTTTGAGTCGAGTTTATGAAATTATGAGTCGAGTATTTTCACATCAAACCTAAAAATTTAATTTTTTCGAATCAAGTCGAGTGTTGCACTTCCCTACATATAAATTTTAATTTTAATCCGTGTTTGTCCCAAGAAAAACTTCGGATTAAAATTAAAAAGTTATATGTAGGGAAGTGCAACACTCGACTTGATTCGAAAAAATTAAATTTTTAGGTTTGATGTGAAAATACTCGACTCATAATTTCATAAACTCGACTCAAAAATTCAAAATAAAGTTTGAATTATAAAATAGAAATTCCGATAACTCGACTTGACTCGAAAAAATTAAATTTTTAGGTTTGATGTGAAAATACTCGACTCATAATTTCATAAACTCGACTCAAAAATTCAAAATAAAGTTTGAATTATAAAATAGAAATTCCAATAACTCGACTTGACTCGAAAAAATTAAATTTTGGGTAAACTACTATGCAGGTCCCTTATGTTTAACGAGTGTACAGAGTTAGTCACCACTTTTGAAAAGTGCATATTAGTAGTCCTTCACGTTTTCAATGTGTAAATAGTTAGTCACTCCGTCGTTAGACTCCGTTAGAGACTAACGGATTGCTGATGTGGCTTAGTTAATTTAATTCAATATACACGTGTTTTTCCACGTGGATTATTACGTGGAACCTTCCCCTAACATTATAAAATCCCCAATTTGTATAACCCTAAACATTCTCTGTAAAATTAGAAGAAGAAGAAGAAGAAGAAGAAGAAGAGTTAGTCCCCAATTTGTGTTTGTTTCTCACTCGCCCTTGCCCACCCGCGATTTCGAATTTCAAACGGCACTTACCAGCAGCAGTAGCAGAGCTTACTTCAACAAAATTAACCCCAATTGATATCTTTATCAACGGCGAAGAACACCAAAGGCAGAAACACGAAGAAAACAATGTCGATTAAACAAGAAGAAGAGATAGCGGACATGGAAGACTAGTTCTGGTGCAACAGTCTATTGAGCAGGTTCACTTTGAATTTCTGAACATAATAGGATTTACAAAACCATTTTCCTCGAACAACCATCTTTCTTCTCAACAAGGAAAAAGAGTAAAGCAAAAAAAAACATCACCATAGCCACAATAGTTTGAGTAAAAACCCAATCTGCTGTTTTATAATTTTACTAGTGGAAAAAACAACAGAAATCTCACTAGAATCTTCTAGAATTTCAAAAACTGTGCATAATATTTCCCATGAAATTTGTAGAATAAAACATCAGTTAATTAATGAGAAATTCAACATCAGTTAGCAAATTACTAATTTTCTTACATTTTTCATAGAAGAAGCCCTGCCATCAACGACTTCATCGCGAAAGCGCTTGCTGCTACCGGAAGCTTCATCGGGCTTCAAAAACCCGCCTTTCCCTTGGTCCAAGCTCAACCCCAACGGAAAAACCTGTCCGGGAAACGCACCACCTCCGATTCCGCCGAGATGTCCGGTGCCATCACCGGAGCTGAGCTGTAGAAACATTGGCGTCGCAGCGGTTCCAGCCATTCCACCGTCGGGTCCCGCCAAACCTGTCTCAGAAGGCGCGAAGTTCGGGAGACCGAGGATTTGCTCGAGGAAATCATCGGCGGGAGCTTCGTGGGGGTTATTAGCCATGAGAAAGTCGAAAAACAGAGTTAAAGCTACCAAACATGCAAAAAGTTGAAAACCCAACAAAATTATAAAGAAGAAGAATGAAGTCAGTTGAAATCTTTCTGTAATCAAGCTTCAATCTTTAGATGCTTGGGTTTTCTAGTGTTTTGGGGTTCTTCACTTGAGCTCTGAGAAAGAAACGGAAAGGGAAAGAGTAGAGGAAAAAGGGGGGCTTTTATAATGTTAGGGGAAGGTTCCACGTAATAATCCACGTGGAAAAACACGTGTATATTGAATTAAATTAACTAAGCCACATCAGCAATCCGTTAGTCTCTAACGGAGTCTAACGGCAGAGTGACTAACTATTTACACATCGAAAACGTGAAGGACTACTAATATGCACTTTTCAAAAGTGGTGACTAACCATGTACACTCGTTAAACATAAGGGACCTGCACAGTAGTTTACCCTTAAATTTTTTGGTTTGATGTGAAAATACTCGACTCATAATTTCATAAACTCGACTCAAAAATTCAAAATAAAGTTTGAATTATAAAATAGAAATTCCAATAACTCAAATTTTTTAGTAGTTAGTGGACTAAATTTTTAAGTTTGAGTTATTAAATAGGAGCAATTTGGGCACCTAAGTTTCAAAGGGTATACTTTGGGCACCTATTTTTCATCTAAGCATTTATAATATTATTGTGTTAATTGATTGTAAAGTTTTAGGATTGAAAAATGAATTTTTAAAAAATTAAAGGTGAAATTATAAAGAAACTTTTTTAGTGACTATAATGTTTACTTTTTTAAATTGAGGAGAAAAAATGTACATGAGATAAATTTTAATGGCTATTGCAGTAATTTATCCTTATTTTACTTTCGCCACATCATCAGTTCGTTAGGGGACTAACGGAGTTAACGTCGGAGTGACCAATTATTTACACATCGAAAACGTAGAGGACTACTAATAGGCACTTTTCAAAAGTGGTGACTAACTCTGTACAGACGCTAAACGTAAGTGACCTCTGCAGTAGTTTACCCTAAAAATATATATTCTTAATCTTTACCCCATACTATGCAATAACATATATTTTAGTTCTCTTACATCTTTTATATTCTTGAACAAATTCTCTAAATCTAAGATAAAACAAATAAAAATGATTGTGGTGCATGAAATAAAAGTTTAATGACACATATTATTAGGGTTGGGCATTGGTCGGGTCAGGTATTATAAAAAATACTCTAAACTCGGTCCGACCTATAAAAAATCAATTTCAGGGACCTAATTTAAAAAATAGGGGACTTAATTGTAAAAAAAAATTTAAGGAATAAATTGTAAATAAAAATTTAATTTTTCGGACTTAATTATAACAATATATATAAAGAGGGGTATTATTACAAAAATCCCTAAAAATTTTAAGGGGAAAATTGCATTATTAGTCATGGGTCGAGTCTAGTCGAATATTATTTTATTAAAAAATATGATCGGGTAGAGTCAAGTCGGAACCTGACCGGATCGAGTGAAATGCCCATCCCTATATATTATTCACAATTGGGTAAGGCAAAATTGGCATATACAAATGTTGTTGGTCCTGGTTGTTGGTTGCGGCAATGTGTGGTGAGGACTTGATGGGTAATTATAGTGTTTCGAGAGGTTGAAGATGAAGCTCAACAATGGTGGGAAGGTAACGAGAACCAATTGAGTAATTAAGCCTTTAATTTATATAAATGTTTGTTTTAACGATAAATGCGCATGGTAATTTTTTATTGGTCATTTATGTTATAAACTAGCTATGTTATAACGAGAGATTAAATTGTTTTACATAATACTAAATTAGGGTATACTAATATAGTCAAAATTATCCTTGTAAAAAGGATACATTTCATACCTTTTTACTTAGATTATTGTTTGGTTTTAAGCTCATTTCATTGCATCATTTAGTTCATATAGTTGCATATGATGGTGTTTGCTTGGTTTATTTTATATATTTATGTGTAACACCCCTTAACTGGTTCAGAAGCTAAACTGAGTTAAGAAGCATTACGAACAAGCAAGGACAAACAACTATTAAAAAAGATGGAGTCATAAGCCAAGAACAAGAGAGAGATTAACAAAATAAATCAAAAGCATTTAGCATAAGCCATTCGAAAACTAAATCATAACAGTATTCTTATCTTGGTTATTTGTAACAGCCAAAAATTATGCAAAAATTGTAAGCCATAGATTTGAAAAATTCCTAATTTTAAAATTTCAAATTGAAAACCCTAACAATTGAGAATTTTAAATCTAAAACCCTAATTTTGAAATTTGTAATTTTCGAAAGCCTAATGACACGCGTCGTTTTCGCGTCAAAATAATATCTTATTCTCTATTAATAAATAAAGCAAATTAAATGTAGTAAAAGAGAAGTAAGGGTCGATCCCACAAGGACTAAGAAAACTTCCTCATTTATGTTTGTTTGATCGGTGAGCCAAGAAGAAAGCTAAATGATGTTTAAGTAGAAAAATGGGTGACTTGTAGAATTTAAGTAAAAATAAATAAAGATTGTAGAGAATATTAAAAAATTGATTCAATATAATAAAGACTACCTTCGGGATTTTACTTTGACTCAATTTCCTCAGATCATTGGAAACGATTTTTACTTCAAGATTCACGTCGGTTACTTGCCTACAAGGATCAATCCTTGAGACTTGTTTTTTTCTCTCCGGTAAACCGATAATCTAAAATAAATTTTTAGATTCCAGTTTTCTGATTAGATTAACCGCGATTATCACTGTTAAAAATAAACAGTTTTAAAGTTCTGGAGAAATCCGACTCGGATTGTGTTGTTTCAATAATAACGGTTCCGATCTAAATTTTCTCTTGGTAATCAATTTACTAAGTGTGTTACCAGGAAGTCGAATGTGCTTCAATAGCCGATCATTCCTCTCACATATTTAACCAAAAACAATATCACGACCAAATTCAATCTTTAGTTTTGAAATCGTTTTGATTTTGAAATTAAGCTTAGAAAACTGAGAGAAAAAACCTGAATTTATTTAAGTACTTTTCATTCCTCACGTTGAAATCGAGTATCGCTTTAGCCTTTGGCTATGAAAAAAATAGAACTTTATTAAAGTAAAATTTACTAAGGACAAATAAAAACTAAGAACAATAAATGAGAGATGATTCTTATGTTCACCCCAAAAGGGGTATTTATACTAATCTAAAAACCCTAAAATTAACCTAAAATAATAAGAGATAAAAGATAAAATATTCAAAATAAATTCAAAAGGTAAATCCCAAGTTTAAAATTTAAATCTTGTTGATAAGCTATCAGAATGGACTAGATAAGCTATCACCGCCGCTGTTGACGTCATCCTTCCATTCTGTTGTTGCCGACGTCATCCTTTGTTAATGCTGATGTCATCTATAGACGTGTCATCCAGTCGCTATTTTCATGCCTCTATTCATGGCCACTAATCCAGCCATGAATCCAAGAAAATAAAAACTTGCAGAAATCATCCATTTTAGCATAGTTTCCAGAATCTATTGTCATGCACAGAAATCATGTAAAAACGCCCAAATCAGCAACAATAATGAACAACCAAGGAGTATTTGAACACAAGACATAGCACAAAATAAACACTAGTCCCTAACAATTGAGAATTTTTAATCTAAAACCCTAATTTTGAAATTTGTAATTTTTGAAACCCTAACTTTTAGCAATTTTTGATCTGTTTGTTTAATTTGAAATTTTAAATGCGAGACCATTTGCAAAATTTTAAAGTTTTAGAGACTAAGCTTTGAATTTTAATTTTGAAATTTCTGAACTCATGACTAAATTTTGAGAAATTTGGATTTTAGGATGTAAATCAAAATTTTTAAAGTATTATGGTGCTCTATTTCTAAAGTTCTAAAAGTTTGGAACAAATTGTTGAATTAACCCTTTCTAAAAAGAAATTACAATTCCCTAAGGACACTCGCTCCTCTTTTCTTATATTATTAATTATTTATTTCATGTTTTGTTTTAGTTTTTCAAACTTTTATAATAATAATGATAATTGTTATTATTATATATATAACCTAATTAAATCCCTAGAAGAGAGAATTCCATTCCAAATCCCCCAGCCGCTCCACTGAAATCCCCTAAAAACCTGTGCTATATTTATACTCTTCTTTCAAGTCTAAAAATCTCCAGCTCATAATTTTTGTTCAATTTTGTAAGCCCTATGCTCATATTGATCACTCTAAGGTTCCGAAACTACAAGATTCAGTGTTAGTGTTGAGCATGGAAGCCGTCCTCCACGTAGTTTAACCCTACTATTATAAGGAGTGTTTCTTACGGTGCTATCTATATAAATTATTTTTCTGTGTGTTTTCTTACAATGCTAAATAATAATGACTTTTACCGTGTAATATTATTTTATATCGTATGCATATTTTTACATGTGATGTGGCATGATAAATTTTTCATGTATTTTTACTAGATTTGTGATTTGACTAACTATCGAATTTATCGAATTGTGTGATATCGAATTTTTCGAACTATGAAATATCAGATTTATTGGACAATGTTTTGAGACTATTGTGAATGTGATTTTACATCATCGTCTGTATGGGTTGGAATTGTACGGTGGAAGCAGTGATTTTTACCACACATCAATTGGTGGATGTAGAGAGTGGTTCTGGGGAACCTTACTCTTCGGATGATGTTGTAGTTGGAGTTCATTGAATTGTTTTTATAAGTTAAAGCTTTTGAATTGTGTATCGTCATTTGTGAATTTAAAGGTTGTATAGAAGTATATATGCTTTTGAGATTAAGATATTTTTGCACTTTTAGTTTACCCCGTTAGTCTTTCTTTCAGGTACTCAAACCATAGGCGAATCGATACTTGGAGGATCTCATATTTTATCTGGTTATTTTACTATTCAGTACGAAACTATTTTTAGTTATTCAAATTATTATTTATTATTTTGAGACATTGATGTAATTTCATACTTTGAGAATAAATATGTTTTGGGATTATTTTTCTAGAATTCTTTTACTATTTATATTTTTTACTATAAGACTTCCTAAATTTGGTCTATATTCTATGTGGGGTTTAAGGGTTACATTATTACTTTCTTTGTTATTGTCAAAATTAATCTTAACCATACCATGTCTTTAAAGCTATAGTTGAAACATAATTTATATAAAAATAATAATTGCTTATAACTATTTACGTAGAGAAACAAGGCTCGATCAAGAAATTAGGCATATAAGATTACTAACCAATCAAGTTCTACTCATCATATTCGGTCATGAGTTGATTTGAAAACCTAACTTTTTGCTTCCATAGATCCTCTTGAAGTCTTAGAGTTTCCCAAAGTTCTATTTAACAAACCTTCAATTCATTCTCAATGTTACTGTTCGGAGAATCCCCCGTGTTTTGCTCTTCAAGTTTGTTGATTTTAGATTCAATTTCCAGAATCCTGACATTGAAATTTTCACAGGATTCATTGTTTCATTTCTTCAAGGCATTTTTCATAGTCTTCAATTTTACTGACACATCTGATTTGTTTATCGTCCCCTTGCAGAAAACATCGATACTTTACAATCTTCATGCACCCTTCCTTTTGGAGTCAAGCATTCACAAACTTAAAGAGCCTCAGCCCCCAATCCACGAACTCACTTGACAAAAGGATCAGGATGTCATCTAAAATCGAGCATGACAATCCTGTTTGTACTCAATCCTTTAGCTTCACCATGCAGTTATCATCAAGTAGAAATATGCCCAGTCTACTCTTCCTATTCGTTGAGTCGTGCCATGTAAATTTCCTCCATGTTAGAGGACAATCAATGAAATCACAGCCTTCAATAAACTTGTTTGCCCCAGTCCAGGGACAGAGCCAGGATTGAATCATGAGGGGGGCAAGATGTTTAATTTTGGAATGAACAAAATTTTAAAAAATAACTAAAGTATGAAAAATTAAAAGAGATAGGATTTAATTACACTAATTTTAAATTAAAAGGTCTTAAAAGCAATTAAACCATAAAAATTTGGGGCCACTGATTAATTTAATTAATTTTAATACTGATAAGATCTTAAAAACAAATTATAATAGTCATTTTTGGGAGGGGCAAGGATTTAATTGAAATAGTTCTAAAACTATAATGACCTAAAATGTAATTAGACCATCAAAGTTGAGGGGGGCAATTGCCCCTCCCACCCTCAACATAGATCTGTCACTGCCCCAGTCAATTTGCTTACATAACCGCTACGTTCGCTCCTATTTTTGACTGCGTTGAAATCACCCCCAACTATCCAATCTGCTTGACTCATCCCTTTCAACTCTGCTAGTCTATCCCAAAGAACTACCTGGTATGATACTGCGCACGGAGCGCAAACGTTCACTAGTGCAAAATCTACCTCATACTACATTCATCTCCCACTAACCAGGATATAATTAGGGTGCATGATTTCACTTTCTAGTTTGAATTTTGTCCTGTCCCAAATTGTCAGTAGCCCACCAGATCTTCCTGAAGCCTCAGAGATTCTGTATTTGAATTCTTCGTCGAACCACAACTTGCTAACATCAACTTCTAATGATGCATCCTTCTTTATCTCCTGTAAGAACGCCACCTCCACCCTCTGTAGATACAACAACCTTCTAATTGTAGAGATCTTTACCACTGAGCCCAACCCTCGTACGTTTCAGGAAATCACTCTCAACCCGCAATGTATACTATATATAACTTTGTATTCAAGGTTTCCCTTTGAAATGGGCAATATCCCTAAAAGCCTCACTTTCTTTCCCTTCGATCTGGACACCAAATTCTTCCCAAGCTTCAAAGCTTTTCTTGCCTCCCTTGTCAACATATCCCACTTGTGCATCATATCCGAATCCGTGAGGGATTTACCTGATACTATCGACGATTCATCACCCTTCAGATTCTTCTTTTTGTCTTCTATAAGCTCGATCTCTTTTCTCTTTTTTTCGAACTCTGTTAAAGCTTTATCCTTATATTCTGCCAATGATCCATATCTCCTCTCTTTCTTTCATACTTGTGTTAGTTCTGAGAAGAAAGCCTCGTTCACCTCCCCTTCAACTGTAATTTCCTTATTTTAGTGCCCTAGCAAATTATAATTATCAATGCCTTCAATTTCCTGACAGTTTTGTTTGTCCACGCAGGCCTCCCAAGCTGATATAGATGATCCAAGGTTCTCTTGGTTTGTGCCCTCCTCAGATATTACATTTAGGCACATTCCCATAATATCCTCAACTGCCCGAGGAGTTAAGGACTTGTTTTTACCAAGTGGGCTTTCCACCTCTTTGTTTATTCCAGTTACATTTCCAACCCCACTCGTTACCTTTTGGGCTTTGCCACTAGCCCCAGCTTCGACTGAGGTGGCTGGACTTCTCCCTACATTTGTTTCCGGTAAGACGGCAGCCTCAGCCACCTCGATATTTTCTTTAGTCTCTGTTAAAGCAGTTGATTCACCTTTTGGATCCCCACCAATATTCTCCTTTATCCCACCTCTCTTTATTGCACACTCACTTAAGTCTCGTTTGGAATTCTCCTTTATCGAGCCGTTTTCATAATTGTATTGCTTTTCAACAAGGATGGCATTCAATGCTTCATGTTTCTCTTGAGGCTTGTTACCCACCTCTCCCGCTATCGACTGGAAACCTACTGCTTCTGATGAAGAATCCGAATTACTGGTACAATGATCCAAGCTAATTGCTTCCTTTCCTTTTTATCATTGTTGCAGCGTACTAAACCCTGAGTATCTAAAAACCATAGTTCGACCACTCGGATGCTATGGATATTATTTCCAACTTCTAGTTTAACTATTTCATCTACTCTTGATGCAAGTGACGTTACTACCAGTATGGTAATCTTTTCACCATCCTTTGAATGGTTGACCTTTTCTCCAAACACTTCCACCTCACCCCAAAGCTCTGCCACCCTTCTAAAAGTGACACGGTTCCAGCACTCTAATGGCACGCCAGCCACTTCTAGCCATGTTTCCCTTTCCACCAGGTTTAGGCTTTCTGAACACATTTGTACATCAACAAAGATCTCTTTTAGGTATGACCAATTTAGGTCTTCAAGCATTATAAAGATTTCATCGTCTTCAATCGTGAGTAAGAACATTTTACCACCCAATCTTTGCACCTTAAACTCTCCTACCCCCATTCGGCCAGCCTTGTTAGAGTATTGTTAACACTACAAACAGTTGACGTTTCTCCTACTAAACAACGTTTTAATTTCCATAACTGTTCCACTTCAACATGACTAACAATCCTTCTTCTCCTTATTGAGTTCCTTTCATTAGACTCGCATTCTTCTCTCGACGTACTTCCAAACTCCTCTTTTCTAAGCTTCTGAGCCAGCTCTTCTTTGCTTGGATCTGCTTGTCCACTATGGTTTTGATTAGGAGCCTCACATCCACCATTTGACTTTAATGTTCCTCCATTTTCTTGTATGGTTTTAGTGTTCACTCTAACCTCTGGTCTTACGCTATTCCAAAAGGAGTCCCTTGTATTATATTGTGACGGTGATACTGTAATCTTGCTCCCATATAGTTTGAAACCATTGAGTCTTTCAATGGCCCTCTCTGTATCGGTTCTATTCCAAAATTTGACGAAACCAAATCTTCTACCTTTTACATTCCTTTTCCTTGCTATGAAAGCACCTGCTACGTCTCCATGTCTCCCAAATACAAACCACAGACCTTTTCAGTGTAAGTTCGATGATATGTTGTCTACAAAAGTGTGATTAACTGACTTGTTATACCAAAGCGCACTCCCCTCCTGATGCCTGAGTCATTTCTCGTCCAGTTGCATGGGACATTTCCCTTCCATTTGCCTGAGACGTTTCCTCTCCCCTTCCATTTCCCCTCTTTTTACTATGGTCGGTTATTGAGAATAAAATTGCATACCTTTGTAAGAGATAAGGCTTTCAAAAGTTTTTCCAACTTTTATGGTTAGTTCACCCATTTGGGTAATTTTTTTATCAGCAATGTATGATTTTATTAAGGAACAGAATCATATACAAAATAAATTATTGTCAAAGGCCTCGTTAAAACCCCCTAAACCTATATTGGACGAAAATAATACTCGTGACAATATAACAAACAAAACACCAAAAAACGAGACACAACCAGAGAAAACTATCATCCCGTACAAATCGATCATACCTCAAAACCCCACTACTCAAAATAATGCAACTACATTCCCTAGTTCATCTATTGTTTAGTCACACATATACCAAAAAAACAGAACCCCAAGAAAGAATTGTACTTATCAAGCAAACATGCATATCACCACTCATCAAACAAACACGCAAAGCACCTACTCAGCACCAAATGAGCCAGACGCGACCCACCCCTAATTCAACTAAACAATATAAGATAATGTTCAAATAAAATTTCGCACAACAACCAATTCTTCCTATACTTGTCGACATTCACTCACGGACTACACAAAGTCCTGAAGACACTTACGACTTCACCCACAATCGAACACCTTAGAAATCCTTTTCATGCTCCTCAATAAGACGCGCAATATCTCAAACAATAAGTTCTTCGTTACCTATCATATTAACCCCTACCATCTTACCCAAGGCCAACGTATCTCTCGCCTCACGAAATATTGCCTTTTTAAGTTGAATAAAATTTGAATCCAATAATGAACTATTAGCAATCCACTGCGAAGTGGGTGGATTTTTCCTTGGCCTTTCTTTACCCTTCTTCGATAATTTCTTTTCCGTTACTTGTATCTCCTCCGGCTACATTAAACTGAAAACCATATCGGAAACACTACGAACCTTTCTCAATTTGCCATTCAACTAAACAACTTGCATATCGAGATCCCCACCAGTTACCCCGACAACTTGCTCCATTTTCGTGACATTACCCGATTGTTTCTCAAATTTCTCAATGTCCATTCCCATTTGAACAACATCGACCTCTCGATTCACAATGGCCACATTTTCATCCGATGACCAAGATGACACTTCATATGGTACTTCTAGAACCCGTAGATCCTCACAACGCAAACAACTCATATCACAATGGTCATCCACAACTGCTAAACTATCCTGAACTCGCTCCGCCTCAAGCACCCCAACCGCATCATCTCTAACATCCAAAATTCCTTCAACATCACATGTCTCCAATCCATCAAACCTGAAATCACCCACTTCCTTATCACTCATTTGGGTTATTATTAAAATGTTATTTGAAATAGAAAAAATTGGCTTTTTTGTTACCAAATATAAGATAAATCAAATAAAACTGATTGTGGTACATGAAATAAAAGTTTAATGACACATTATTCACAATGACTTCAACCTGTCTGCGGTCGGGTAAGCCAAAAATGGCATATACAAATGTAAATGGTCCGGGTTGTTGGATGTGGCAATATGAGGTGAGGGCAAGGACTTGGTGGGTAATTATAGTGTTTCGAGAGGTTGAAGATTAAGCTCGATGATCATGGGAAGGTGGCGGGGACCAATTGAGTAATTAAGCCTTTAATTTATATAAATGTTTGTTTTGTCAATAAATGTAAATGACAATTTTCTATTGGTCATTTATGATATAAACTACCCATGATATAACGAGAGAATAAATTGTGTTACATAATACTAATTTAGGGTACATTATTAAAGTTTAAAAAATTCAAGGATCAATGGGGAAAAACATTTAAATTCAGAGACTAAATAAATCTTTCACTTTAAAAATTATAAAATAAGAATAATAATACTAAAAATAAACAATATAAAACATTATGTTTTGTACTAGTATTTATTTTTCTACTGATTTAGAAGTAAAATAAAATAATATCGTTGTAGATATAAGTGTTCATTGTCAGATATCGGATCAGATTTGATCTGGTTTTTTTAGATATCAGATTTTTTTGATCAGCAATATAGTGATCCGTATGCGATCCGGAAAAAAAATCAAATATCCGGATATCAGATAATTGAATCGAATACTCAAATACCTAATTATCGATTCGATTATCCGTAAATATATTTTAATTTAATTATCTTTTCGAATTTGAATGTCGTATTTTTGAAAATTTCATAACTTCGAATATAACAACAAATTGCTATATATAACAAGATTCGCATCTATTAAAATTTTATTTTTTTTAATTTTCGAATATAACAAGCATCAAATTGTTAAAAATAATAAATTAATATTCATAAAAAATTGAATTTTCAGATTTTCAGATAATCCAAAACTTGAAATATAGTGATCCCTATCGGATCCAAAAAAAATAATAATTTGATCAGATATCTAATCCGTAAATAAAATTTTTGGATTAACTAATAATCGAATCGGATCAGTTGGATCGAATATTTTTAAACACCCCTAGTTTGTAGAGACCCAATTTTGTATGGGCCTTTGAGGCCAATTACATTACAACCCATAACAATCCAAATACCCATAATCCATTTATAACCCATTACATAAATATTAACCCAAACCCATCAAACCCAATAACCAAACCCGGCCCAACAACCCGTTTTGACCCAAACCTAAACCTAATACACAAAAAAAACCTAGCTGCCCTAAATTTGTTATAACCCTAATATCACCGCTAGCCCTGTGGCTTTCCAACTCCCTACGCGTGGTCGCCACGCGCGGCACGATTGGCAATTTCTGTCGCCCACCTGCCACCACCGCCCATCTAACACCCTTCATCCCCATCACCACCATACGTGGCCGGCTAAGAACCATTTTCCCGTCCTATAAATCGGTTCCTACAACAAAAAAGGGGTTAGGATTTTTGAACAAGAAAAATAGAGATTAGAGCAAAAAAATCAAAAAAGAAACGAGAAACCGAAGTAAAATATGCAAACAAATAGAAAAAAAAAGGGATAATAACATATTCGAATAAGGTAAAACCCTTTTGGTTTTTTGTTAGATCCATAAAATAGAGCAAGACTTAGGAAAAACTAACCATAGATTCAACCTTGGGATCTAAAACCGAACCCAAACAACCCCTTGCATGTTCCTCGGCCAGCGTTCGCGGCGGTTCTCCGTCGTCGATGAACGGCGTGCCACGAATTATATTCGGACAGAGCCAGGCACGACAGAAAGAGTAGGAGAGATCATTTGACCGACTTGTGGGGATTCTCACCCTTCCCCACATGTAACCAACTTCCGAACATATTTTTTTGGTTTTTGTAGACAAAAACTCGATGTTTTAATAAAAACGACAAAAAAATAAGTTTTATTAAAATGAACGAGTTTTTAGGTGATCCAATCTCACCTAAATTAAAAGATTGGTGGTGACTCTCACTTAAAACCGAAATATAATAATTTTGTAAAAAAATGTGTCAAGCTTTTTCGGGACCATTATTGTCGATCCTAATGAACAAGTTGATCCCAGATCTTTCCAAGCTCGATCCACTCGATGGAAAGAATTATCGCCGATGGCCTCAAATAACTCTAATCTTCTTTGAACAACTTGAATTAGACTATGTCCTTTTCAAACCACCTACTATTGATGTAACTGCAGACACCACAGCAGATTCGAATGTCATCGTCTATGATACTAATGCTATCAAAGAGAAGTTCAAGAAAGACAAAAAGACGATGAGAAGTCATTTGTTAAGTTACCTAGCTAACAGTCTCTTCGACTTGTTTGTCAAGGAGAGGATTTCCAAGACTATATGGGACTCATTGGAGAAAAAATATAGTGACGACGATGTTGGAGTTAAGAAGTGCATTGGTGGTGAATGGCTGGAATTTCAAATGATAGACGACTAGTCTAAAATGGACCAAGTTCACGAGTACGAGAGATTTGTCTGTAAAAAATATTGTGACTTGTTTTCTCTCTTTAACGAGCACTCGTACACGTACATGTGCATTAGCTATATTGCTCACTTGTCCAATTTCAATTCAAAATATGGAACGATTTTTTTCGTTTATTTTCAGTTGCTTTCCTTCTTTTGATGCTTCTTCTAGCAACAGTTTTTTTTTTCTTCAACTTTTTTTTTAAATTTTTTAACTTTTAAATTAATCATACCATTCTATTTGAATTTAAGATTTAGTAAAATATTTAACATAATACTTTCCATGTATGTAAATATAAAAATTTGTTTATATTCATATTTGACATTCATTCTACGAAATAACGCATCTTCTTTAAGCTTTTTTTATTTAGTTCTCCTAATGTTTACCCCACATATGCAATAACATATATTTTAGTTCTCTTAAATCTTTTATATTCTTGAACAAATTCTCGGATAGCTAAGTTAAAACAAATAAAAATGATTGTGGTACATGAAATAAAAGTTCTATGACAGATATTTTTAGGGTTGGTCTGGGTCTGGTCGGGTATTATAAAAAATATTCTAAACCCAACCCGACCTATAAAAACTCAATTTCAGGGCCCTAATTTAAAAAAAGGACTTAATTGTAAAAAATAAAAATTTTAAGGAATAAATTGTAAATAAAAATTCAATTTTTAGGACTTAATTATAAAAAATATATAAAGAGGGGTATTATTACAAAAATCCTTAAAAATTTAGGAGGAAATTACATTATTATTCATGGGTCGGGTCCAGCCGAATATTATTTTATTAAAAAATATCATCGGGTAGAGTCGAATCGGAACCCGACCGGGTAGAGTGAAATGTCCATCCCTATTTATTATTCACAATCGCTATAATAGACGAACACCCCTTGAATTTAACATAGTCTTTTCGTAGATTCGTACACTCAAAAACCGAAACATATTTTAATGACATTGTCTTTCTCTAAAAACTCGAGAGAAAAAACTATAATTTTTGTGTGTGAAAGTAGCACTAAGCAAATGGTCCCAAAAAAAGGCTATAATGAATAGTTTGTAAAGTAAAAGATGTTATTTTCTTGGGATGATTTCGAATGAGTCCAAATGACTTAACATTAGAGGACAAAATGGTCTAAAACATTCGACAATTTAATATGGAGAAAACAACGCATTAAAAATGATATAAAGGCTGGAAAAAAACAACCAAAAGCTGCTGTTAAAACACGCCTAATTAAGGGAAATCAACCAAACTGAAATTGCATCAGAAACGGTGCACAATCTTTAGCATCAATCAAACTGAAATTCCTCGGACCATCATCTTTATATAAATACCTTTCGATGCTTTGTTTTCGTATCCTTCTCTTCTTTTTTTCTCTTTAACGAGCACTCTTACAAATACACGTGCATTAGCTATATTGCTCACTTGTCCAATTTCAATTCAAAATATGGAACGATTTTTTCGTTTATTTTCAGTTGCTTTCCTTCTTTTGATGCTTCTTCTAACAACAGGTTTTTTTCTTTAACTCTTTTTTTTAATTTTTTACCTTCTAAATTAATCATACCATTCTATTTGAATTTAAGATTTTAGTAAAATATTTAACATAATACCTTCCATGTATGTAAATATAAAAATTTGTTTATATTTATATTTGACATTCATTCTATGTAATAATGTATCTTCTATAATTTTTTTTTATTTTTTAATTAATATAAAGCTAACCGACTAACTATATATTAACTATAAGGGAATATCTTCATTTCTAATTCTCTATATAGTTTTATAATCTCGTGTTTAAATACTTCAAATTTCTCTTCTTTTCTTTTTTTTTTTGCTTTCATGCTTTTTGGTAAAATAAAGGTGAGATGGGGACTATGATGGTGAAGGGTAGAACTTGCGAGTTTTCAAGCGGCACGTTCAAGGGGTGGTTCAAGGGGTGGTGCTATAGTAGCAGTTTATGTTTTGCTTTTTGTCAGCTTGATGAGGATGCTGACTCTGGAGAATGTCAGGGCTTTTTTAATAGACAATGTATTTGCTTCAACGAGTGTTAGCAAATGAATATAATTCATTTGTCCCCCTTTATTTGTTGCACTGGTAATTTTATGTCAAATTTATTATCAATAAAACAGAAACAATCAATAAAATAATGAGCAATCCATTAATATTTTCATTTTCTATTATGACTTGCCATATTTTATAAAAATATATATTCTTAATGTTTACCCCACACTATGCAATAACATATATTTTAGTTCTCTTACATCTTTTATATTCTTGAACAAATTCTCTAAATCTAGGATAAAACAAATAAAAATGATTGTGGTACATGAAATAAAAGTTTAATGACACATATTATTAGGGTTGGGCATTGGTCGGGTCAGGTATTATAAAAAATACTCTAAACCCGGTCCGACCTATAAAAAATCAATTTCAGAGGCCTAATTTAAAAAATAGGGGACTTAATTGTAAAAACAATTTAAGGAATAAATTGTAAATAAAAATTTAATTTTTTGGACTTAATTATAACAATATATATAAAGAGGGGTATTATTACAAAAATCCCTAAAAATTTAAGGGGAAAATTACATTATTAGTCATGGGTCGAGTCTAGTCGAATATTATTTTATTAAAAAATATGATCGGGTAGAGTCAAGTCGGAACCCGACCGGATTGAGTGAAATGCCCATCCCTATATATTATTCACAATTGGGTAAGGCAAAATTGGCATATACAAATGTTGTTGGTCCTGGTTGTTGGTTGCGGCAATGTGTGGTGAGGACTTGATGGGTAATTATAGTGTTTCGAGAGGTTGAAGATGAAGCTCGACAATGGTGGGAAGGTAACGAGAACCAATTGAGTAATTAAGCCTTTAATTTATATAAATGTTTGTTTTAACAATAAATGCGCATGATAATTTTTTATTGGTCATTTATGTTATAAACTAGCTATGTTATAACGAGAGATTAAATTGTTTTACATAATACTAAATTAGGGTATACTAATATAGTCAAAATTATCCTTGTAAAAAGGATACATTTCATGCCTTTTTACTTAGATTATTGTTTGGTTTTAAGCTCATTTCATTGCATCATTTAGTTCATATAGTTGCATATGATGGTGTTTGCTTGATTTATTTTATATATTTATGTGTAACACCCCTTAACTGGTTAAGAAGCTAAACTGAGTTAAGAAGCATTACGAACAAGCAAGGACAAACAACTATTAAAAAAGATGGAGTCATAAGCCAAGAACAAGAGAGAGATTAACAAAATAAATCAAAAGCATTTAGCATAAGCCATTCAAAAACTAAATCATAACAATATTCTTATCTTGGTTATTTGTAACACCCAAAAATTACGCAAAAATTGTAAGTCATAGATTTGAAAAATTCCTAATTTTAAAATTTCAAATTGAAAACCCTAACAATTGAGAATTTTAAATCTAAAACCCTAATTTTGAAATTTGTAACTTTCGAAAGCCTAATGACATGCGTCATTTTCGCGTCAAAATAATATCTTATTCTCTATTAATAAATAAAGCAAATTAAATGTAGTAAAAGAGAAGTAAGGGTCGATCCCACAAGGACTAAGAAAACTTCCTCATTTATGTTTGTTTGATCGGTGAGCCAAGAAGAAAGCTAAATGATGTTTAAGTAGAAAAATGGGTGACTTGTAGAATTTAAGTAAAAATAAATAAAGATTGTAGAGAATATTAAAAAATTGATTCAATATAATAAAGACTACCTTCGGGATTTTACTTTGACTCAATTTCCTCAGATCATTGGAAACGATTTTTACTTCAAGATTCACGTCGGTTACTTGCCTACAAGGATCAATCCTTGAGACTTGTTTTTTTCTCTCCGGTAAACCGATAATCTAAAATAAATTTTTAGATTCCAGTTTTCTGATTAGATTAACCGCGATTATCACTGTTAAAAATAAACAGTTTTAAAGTTCTGGAGAAATCCGACTCGGATTGTGTTGTTTCAATAATAACGGTTCCGATCTCAATTTTCTCTTGGTAATCAATTTACTAAGTGTGTTACCAGGAAGTCGAATGTGCTTCAATAGCCGATCCTTCCTCTCACATATTTAACCAAAAACAATATCACGACCAAATTCAATCTTTAGTTTTGAAATCGTTTTGATTTTAAAATTAAGCTTAGAAAACTGAGAGAAAAAACCTAAATTTATTTAAGTACTTTTCATTCCTCACGTCGAAATCGAGTATCGCTTTAGCCTTTGGCTATGAAAAAATAGAACTTTATTAAAGTAAAATTTACTAAGGACAAATAAAAACTAAGAACAATAAATGAGAGATGATTCTTAAGTTCACCCCAAAAGGGGTATTTATACTAATCTAAAAACCCTAAAATTAACCTAAAATAATAAGAGATAAAAGATAAAATATTCAAAATAAATACAAAAGGTAAATCCCAAGTTTAAAATTTAAATCTTGTTGATAAGCTATCAGAATGGACTAGATAAGCTATCACCGCCGCTGTTGACGTCATCCTTCCATTCTGTTGTTGCCGACGTCATCCTTTGTTAATGCTGATGTCATCTATAGACGTGTCATCCAGTCGCTATTTTCATGCCTCTATTCATGGCCACTAATCCAGCCATGAATCCAAGAAAATAAAAACTTGCAGAAATCATCCATTTTAGCATAGTTTCCAGAATCTATTGTCATGCACAGAAATCATGTAAAAACGCCCAAATCAGCAACAATAATGAACAACCAAGGAGTATTTGAACACAAGACATAGCACAAAATAAACACTAGTCCCTAACAATTGAGAATTTTTAATCTAAAACCCTAATTTTGAAATTTGTAATTTTTGAAACCCTAACTTTTAGCAATTTTTGATCTGTTTGTTTAATTTGAAATTTTAAATGCGAGACCATTTGCAAAATTTTAAAGTTTTAGAGACTAAGCTTTGAATTTTAATTTTGAAATTTCTGAACTCATGACTAAATTTTGAGAAATTTGGATTTTAGGATGTAAATCAAAATTTTTAAAGTATTACGGTGCTCTATTTCTAAAGATCTAAAAGTTTGGAACAGATTGTTGAATTAACCCTTTCTAAAAAGAAATTACAATTCCCTAAGGACACTCGCTCCTCTTTTCTTATATTATTAATTATTTATTTCATGTTTTGTTTTAGTTTTTCAAACTTTTATAATAATAATGATAATTGTTATTATTATATATATAACCTAATTAAATCCCTAGAAGAGAGAATTCCATTCCAAATCCCCCAGCCGCTCCACTGAAATCCCCTAAAAACCTGTGCTATATTTATACTCTTCTTTCAAGTCTAAAAATCTCCAGCTCATAATTTTTGTTCAATTTTGTAAGCCCTATGCTCATATTGATCACTCTAAGGTTCCGAAACTACAAGATTCAGTGTTAGTGTTGAGCATGGAAGCCGTCCTCCACATAGTTTAACCCTACTATTATAAGGAGTGTTTCTTACGATGCTATCTATATAAATTATTTTTCTGTGTGTTTTCTTACAATGCTAAATAATAATGACTTTTACCGTGTAATATTATTTTATATCGTATGCATATTTTTACATGTGATGTGGCATGATAAATTTTTCATGTATTTTTACTAGATTTATGATTTGACTAACTATCGAATTTATCGAATTGTGTGATATCGAATTTATCGAATTGTGAAATATCAGATTTATTGGACAATGTTTTGAGACTATTGTTAATGTGATTTTACTTCATCGTCTGTATGGGTTGGAATTGTACGGTGGAAGCTGTGATTTTTACCACACATCAATTGGTGGATGTAGAGAGTGGTTCTGGGGAACCTTACTCTTCGGATGATGTTGTAGTTGGAGTTCATTGAATTGTTTTTATAAGTTAAAGCTTTTGAATTGTGTATCGTCATTTGTGAATTTAAAGGTTGTATAGAAGTATATATGCTTTTGAGATTAAGATATTTTTGCACTTTTAGTTTACCCCGTTAGTCTTTCTTTCAAGTACTCAAACCATAGGCGAATCGGTACTTGGAGGATCTCATATTTTATCTGGTTATTTTACTATTCAGTACGAAACTATTTTTAGTCATTCAAATTATTATTTATTATTTTGAGACATTGATGTAATTTCATACTTTGAGAATAAATATGTTTTGGGATTATTTTTCTAGAATTCTTTTACTATTTATATTTTTTACTATAAGATATAACTAACTTCCTAAATTTGGTCTATATTCTATGTGGGGTTTAAGGGTTACATTATTACTTTCTTTGTTATTGTCAAAATTAATCTTAACCATACCATGTCTTTAAAGCTATAGTTGAAACATAATTTATATAAAAATAATAATTGCTTATAACTATTTACGTAGAGAAACAAGGCTCGATCAAGAAATTAGGCATATAAGATTACTAACCAATCAAGTTCTACTCATCATATTCGGTCATGAGTTGATTTGAAAACCTAACTTTTTGCTTCCATAGATCCTCTTGAAGTCTTAGAGTTTCCCAAAGTTCTATTTAACAAACCTTCAATTCATTCTCAATGTTACTGTTCGGAGAATCCCCCGTGTTTTGCTCTTCAAGTTTGTTGATTTTAGATTCAATTTCCAGAATCCTGACATTGAAATTTTCACAGGATTCATTGTTTCATTTCTTCAAGGCATTTTTCATAGTCTTCAATTTTACTGACACATCTGATTTGTTTATCGTCCCCTTGCAGAAAACATCGATACTTTACAATCTTCATGCACCCTTCCTTTTGGAGTCAAGCATTCACAAATTTAAAGAGCCTCAGCCCCCAATCCACGAACTCACTTGACAAAAGGATCAGGATGTCATCTAAAATCGAGCACGACAATCCTGTTTGTACTCAATCCTTTAGCTTCACCATGCAGTTATCATCAAGTAGAAATATGCCCAGTCTACTCTTCCTATTCGTTGAGTCGTGCCATGTAAATTTCCTCTATGTTAGAGGACAATCAATGAAATCACAGCCTTCAATAAACTTGTTTGCCCCAGTCCAGGGACAGAGCCAGGATTGAATCATGAGGGGGGCAAGATGTTTAATTTTGGAATGAACAAAATTTTAAAAAATAACTAAAGTATGAAAAATTAAAAGAGATAGGATTTAATTACACTAATTTTAAATTAAAAGGTCTTAAAAGCAATTAAACCATAAAAATTTGGGGCCAATGATTAATTTAATTAATTTTAATACTAATAAGATCTTAAAAACAAATTATAACAGTCATTTTTGGGAGGGGCAAGGATTTAATTGAAATAGTTCTAAAACTATAATGACCTAAAATGTAATTAGACCATCAAAGTTGAGGGGGGCAATTGCCCCTCCCACCCTCAACATAGATCTGTCACTGCCCCAGTCAATTTGCTTACATAACTGCTACGTTCGCTCCTATTTTTGACTGCGTTGAAATCACCCCCAACTATCCAATCTGCTTGACTCATCCCTTTCAACTCTGCTAGTCTATCCCAAAGAACTACCTGGTATGATACTGCGCACGGAGCGCAAACGTTCACTAGTGCAAAATCTACCTCATACTACATTCATCTCCCACTAACCAGGATATAATTAGGGTGCATGATTTCACTTTCTAGTTTGAATTTTGTCATGTCCCAAATTGTCAGTAGCCCGCCAGATCTTCCTGAAGCCTCAGAGATTCTGTATTTGAATTCTTCGTCGAACCACAACTTGCTAACATCAACTTCTAATGATGCATCCTTCTTTATCTCCTGTAAGAACACCACCTCCACCCTCTGTAGATACAACAACCTTCTAATTGTAGAGATCTTTACCACTGAGCCCAACCCTCGTACGTTTCAGGAAATCACTCTCAACCCGCAATGTATACTATATATAACTTTGTATTCAAGGTTTCCCTTTGAAATGGGCAATATCCCTAAAAGCCTCACTTTCTTTCCCTTCGATCTGGACACCAAGTTCTTCCCAAGCTTCAAAGCTTTTCTTGCCTCCCTTGTCAACATATCCCACTTGTGCATCATATCCGAATCCGTGAGGGATTTACCTGATACTATCGACGATTCATCACCCTTCAGATTCTTCTTTTTGTCTTCTATAAGCTCGATCTCTTTTCTCTTTTTTTCGAACTCTGTTAAAGCTTTATCCTTATATTCTGCCAATGATCCATATCTCCTCTCTTTCTTTCATACTTGTGTTAGTTCTGAGAAGAAAGCCTCGTTCACCTCCCCTTCAACTGTAATTTCCTTATTTTAGTGCCCTAGCAAATTATAATTATCAATGCCTTCAATTTCCTGACAGTTTTGTTTGTCCACGCAGGCCTCCCAAGCTGATATAGATGATCCAAGGTTCTCTTGGTTTGTGCCCTCCTCAGATATTACATTTAGGCACATTCCCATAATATCCTCAACTGCCCGAGGAGTTAAGGACTTGTTTTTACCAAGTGGGCTTTCCACCTCTTTGTTTATTCCAGTTACATTTCCAACCCCACTCGTTACCTTTTGGGCTTTGCCACTAGCCCCAGCTTCAACTGAGGTGGCTGGACTTCTCCCTACATTTGTTTCCGGTAAGACGGCTGCCTCAGCCACCTCGATATTTTCTTTAGTCTCTGTTAAAGCAGTTGATTCACCTTTTGGATCCCCACCAATATTCTCCTTTATCCCACCTCTCTTTATTGCACACTCACTTAAGTCTCGTTTGGAATTCTCCTTTATCGAGCCTTTTTCATAATTGTATTGCTTTTCAACAAGGATAGCATTCAATGCTTCATGTTTCTCTTGAGGCTTGTTACCCACCTCTCCCGCTATCGACTGGAAACCTACTGCTTCTGATGAAGAATCCGAATTACTGGTACAATGATCCAAGCTAATTGCTTCCTTTCCTCTTTATCATTGTTGCAGCGTACTAAACCCTGAGTATCTAAAAACCATAGTTCGACCACTCGGATGCTATGGATATTATTTCCAACTTCTAGTTTAACTATTTCATCTACTCTTGATGCAAGTGACGTTACTACCAGTATGGTAATCTTTTCACCATCCTTTGAATGGTTGACCTTTTCTCCAAACACTTCCACCTCACCCCAAAGCTCTGCCACCCTTCTAAAAGTGACATGGTTCCAGCACTCTAATGGCACGCCAGCCACTTCTAGCCATGTTTCCCTTTCCACCAGGTTTAGTCTTTCTGAACACATTTGTACATCAACAAAGATCTCTTTTAGGTATGACCAATTTAGGTCTTCAAGCATTATGAAGATTTCATCGTCTTAAATCGTGAGTAAGAACATTTTACCACCCAATCTTTGCACCTTAAACTCTCCAACCCCCATTCGGCCAGCCTTGTTAGAGTATTGTTAACACTACAAACAGTTGACGTTTCTCCTACTAAACAACGTTTTAATTTCCATAACTTTTCCACTTCAACATGACTAACAATCCTTCTTCTCCTTATTGAGTTCCTTTCATTAGACTCGCATTCTTCTCTCGACGTACTTCCAAACTCCTCTTTTCTAAGCTTCTGAGCCAGCTCTTCTTTGCTTGGATCTGCTTGTCCACTATGGTTTTGATTAGGAGCCTCACATCCACCATTTGACTTTAATGTTCCTCCATTTTCTTCTATGGTTTTAGTGTTCACTCTAACCTCTGGTCTTACGCTATTCCAAAAGGAGTCCCTTGTATTATATTGTGACGGTGATACTGTAATCTTGCTCCCATATAGTTTGAAACCATTGAGTCTTTCAATGGCCCTCTCTGTATCGGTTCTATTCCAAAATTTGACGAAACCAAATCTTCTACCTTTTACATTCCTTTTCCTTGCTATGAAAGCACCTGCTACGTCTCCATGACTCCCAAATACAAACCACAGACCTTTTCAGTGTAAGTTCGATGATATGTTGTCTACAAAAGTGTGATTAACTGACTTGTTATACCAAAGCGCACTCCCCTCCTGATGCCTGAGTCATTTCTCCTCCAGTTGCATGGGACATTTCCCTTCCATTTGCCTGAGACGTTTCCTCTCCCCTTCCATTTCCCCTCTTTTTACTATGGTCGGTTATTGAGAATAAAATTGCATACCTTTGTAAGAGATAAGGCTTTCAAAAGTTTTTCCAACTTTTATGGTTAGTTCACCCATTTGGGTAATTTTTTTATCAGCAATGTATGATTTTATTAAGGAACAGAATCATATACAAAATAAATTATTGTCAAAGGCCTCGTTAAAACCCCCTAAACCTATATTGGACAAAAATAATACTCGTGACAATATAACAAACAAAACACCAAAAAAGGAGACACAACCAGAGAAAACTATCATCCCGTACAAATCGATCATACCTCAAAACCCCACTACTCAAAATAATGCAACTACATTCCCTAGTTCATCTATTGTTTAGTCACACATATACCAAAAAAACAGAACCCCAAGAAAGAATTGTACTTATCAAGCAAACATGCATATCACCACTCATCAAACAAACACGCAAAGCACCTACTCAGCACCAAATGAGCCAGACGCGACCCACCCCTAATTCAACTAAACAATATAAGATAATGTTCAAATAAAATTTCGCACAACAACCAATTCTTCCTATACTTGTCGACATTCACTCACGGACTACACAAAGTCCTGAAGACACTTACGACTTCACCCACAATCGAACACCTTAGAAATCCTTTTCATGCTCCTCAATAAGACGCGCAATATCTCAAACAATAAGTTCTTCGTTACCTATCATATTAACCCCTACCATCTTACCCAAGGCCAACGTATCTCTCGCCTCACGAAATATTGCCTTTTTAAGTTGAATAAAATTTGAATCCAATAATGAACTATTAGCAATCCACTGCGAAGTGGGTGGATTTTTCCTTGGCCTTTCTTTACCATTCTTCGATAATTTCTTTTCCGTTACTTGTATCTCCTCCGGCTACATTAAACTGAAAACCATATCGGAAACACTACGAACCTTTCTCAATTTGCCATTCAACTAAACAACTTGCATATCGAGATCCCCACCAGTTACCCCGACAACTTGCTCCATTTTCGTGACATTACCCGACTGTTTCTCAAATTTCTCAATGTCCATTCCCATTTGAACAACATCGACCTCTCGATTCACAATGGCCACATTTTCATCCGATGACCAAGATGACACTTCATATGGTACTTCTAGAACCCGTAGATCCTCACAACGCAAACAACTCATATCACAACGGTCATCCACAACTGCTAAACTATCCTGAACTCGCTCCGCCTCAAGCACCCCAACCGCGTCATCTCTAACTTCCAAAATTCCTTCAACATCACATGTCTCCAATCCATCAAACCTAAAATCACCCACTTCCTTATCACTCATTTGGGTTATTATTAAAATGTTATTTGAAATAGAAAAAATTGACTTTTTTGTTACCAATTATAAGATAAATCAAATAAAACTGATTGTGGTACATGAAATAAAAGTTTAATGACACATTATTCACAATGACTTCAACCGACTTCCGAACATATTTTTTTGGTTTTCGTAGACAAAACTCGATGTTTTAATAAAAACGACAAAAAAATAAGTTTTATTAAAATGAACGAGTTTTTAGGTGATCCAATCTCACCTAAATTAAAAGATTGGTGGCGACTCTCACTTAAAACCGAAATATAATAATTATGTAAAAAAATGTGTCAAGCTTGTTCGGGACCGTTATTGTCGATCCTAATGAACAAGTTGATCCCAGATCTTTCGAAGCTCGATCCACTCGATGGAAAGAATTATCGCCGATGGCCTCAAATAACTCTAATCTTCTTTGAACAACTTGAATTAGACTATGTCCTTTTCAAACCACCTACTATTGATGTAACTGCAGACACCACAGCATATTCGAATGTCATCGTCTATGATATTAATGCTATCAAAGAGAAGTTCAAGAAAGACAACAAGACGATGAGAAGTCATTTGTTAAGTTACCTAGCTAACAGTCTCTTCGACTTGTTTGTCAAGGAGAGGATTTCCAAGACTATATGGGACTCATTGGAGAAAAAATACAGTGACGATGATGTTGGAGTTAAGAAGTGCATTGGTGGTGAGTGGCTGGAATTTCAAATGATAGACGACCAGTCTAAAATGGACCAAGTTCACGAGAACGAGAGATTTGTCTGTAAAAAATATTGTGACTTGTTTTCTCTCTTTAACGAGCACTCGTACATGTACATGTGCATTAGCTATATTTCTCACTTGTCCAATTTCAATTCAAAATATGGAACGATTTTTTTCGTTTATTTTCAGTTGCTTTCCTTCTTTTGAGGCTTCTTCTAGCAACAGTTTTCTTTTCTTCAACTTTTTTTTAAATTTTTTAACTTTTAAATTAATCATACCATTCTATTTGAATTTAAGATTTAGTAAAATATTTAACATAATACTTTCCATGTATGTAAATATAAAAATTTGTTTATATTCATATTTGACATTCATTCTACGAATTAACGCATCTTCTTTAAGCTTTTTTTATTTAGTTCTCCTAATGTTTACCCCACATATGCAATAACATATATTTTAGTTCTCTTAAATCTTTTATATTCTTGAACAAATTCTCGGATAGCTAAGTTAAAACAAATAAAAATGATTGTGGTACATGAAATAAAAGTTCAATGACAGATATTATTAGGGTTGGTCTGGGTCTGGTCGGGTATTATAAAAAATATTCTAAACCCAACCTGACCTATAAAAACTCAATTTCAGGGACCTAATTTAAAAAAGGACTTAATTGTAAAAAATAAAAAATTTAAGGAATAAATTGAAATAAAAATTCAATTTTTAGGACTTAATTATAAAAAATATATAAAGAGGGGTATTATTACAAAAATCCTTAAAAATTTAGGAGGAAATTACATTATTAGTCATGGGTCGGGTCCAGCCGAATATTATTTTATTAAAAAATATCATCGGGTAGAGTCGAATCGAAACCCGACCGGGTAGAGTGAAATGTCCATCCCTATTTATTATTCACAATCGCTATAATAGACGAACACCCCTTGAATTTAACATAGTCTTTTCGTAGATTCGTACACTCAAAAACCAAAACATATTTTAATGACATTGTCTTTCTCTAAAAACTCGAGAGAAAAAAACTATAATTTTTTTTGTGTGAAAGTAGCACTAAGCAAATGGTCCAAAAAAAAAGGCTATAATGAATAGTTTGTAAAGTAAAAGATGTTATTTTCTTGGGATGATTTCGAATGAGTCCAAATGACTTAACATTAGAGGACAAAATGGTCTAAAACATTCAACAATTTAATATGGAGAAAACAACGCATTAAAAATGATATAAAGGCTGGAAAAAAACAACCAAAAGCTGCTGTTAAAACACGCCTAATTAAGGGAAATCAACCAAACTGAAATTGCATCAGAAACGGTGCACAATCTTTAGCATCAATCAAACTGAAATTCCTCTGACCATCATCTTTATATAAATATCTTTCGATGCTTTGTTTTCGTATCCCTCTCTTCTTTTTTTCTCTTTAACGAGCACTCTTACAAGCACACGTGCATTAGCTATATTGCTCACTTGTCCAATTTCAATTTAAAATATGGAACAATTTTTTCGTTTATTTTCAGCTGCTTTCCTTCTTTTAATGCTTCTTCTAGCAACAGGTTTTTTTCTTCAACTTTTTTTTTATATTTTTTACCTTCTAAATCAATCATATCATTCTATTTGAATTTAAGATTTTAGTAAAATATTTAACATAACACCTTCCATGTATGTAAACATAAAAATTTGTTTATATTCATATTTGACATTCATTCTATGAAATAACGTATCTTCTTTAAATATTTTTAATTTTTTAATTTTTATAAAGCTAACAAACTGACTATATATTAACTATAAGGGAATATGATCATTTCTAATTCTCTATATAGTTTTATAATCTCGTGTTTAAATACTTCAAATTTCTCTTCTTTTTTTTTGCTTTCATGCTTTTTGGTAAAATAAAGGTGAGATGGGGACTATGATGGTGGAGGGTAGAACTTGCGAGTTTCCAAGCGGCACGTACGAGTGGTGGTGCTATAGCAGCAGTTTTTGTTCTGTTTACTGTGAGGCTAAGGAGAATGCTGACTATGGAGAATGCCAGGGCATTTTTAATAGACAATGTATCTGCCTCAAGAAGTGTTAGCCAATGAATAGAATTCATCTATCTCTATTTTTTACTCATTTATTTGTCGCCCCAGTGATTTTATGTCACGTTTATTATCAATAAAACAGAAACAATCAATAAAATAAAAAAATATTAATATATATGATATAAAATCATTTGTGGCACATATATAGAGACACAAAAATGATCTTTATTCGTTATCTCATATATGATGTGCAACCCATTAATATTTTCATTTTCTATGATGAATCGCCACATTTTATTAAATATGTATTCATAATGTTTACCCCATATATGCAATGATAGAATATAGCTTGAACTTGAAGAGATGAAAGTACAAAGACAAATTGTTATTAACCTAAAAAATCATGTTAGAATTCGGTTCATTTATTATTTAGTTTGTTTAGGTTCGATTCTTTTAGTTTTTGCGAACATTTTCGTTTATTGTTTGCGAACATAAATGATTAGGTGTAAATAAGTTAATAATACACACAATAGTGAATTGGAAAACAACGATATTAATAATTTGTCCACCGGACTAGCTATATGGTGGATCCACCACTATGATTAAAATGATATAACTTAAGATGACGACGATGCTGGAGTCAAGAAGTGCATTGTTGGTGAGCGGCTGAAATTTCAAATGACAGACAATCAATCCATAATGGACCAAGTTCACGAGTACGAGAGATTTGTCTCAAAAATATTTGCCGAGGGAATGAAGATGTGTGAGAGCCTTCAAGCAAATGTTTTGATTGAAAAGCTGCCCAAGCCCTAGTGAGATTTTCGCAATGCAATAACACACAAAAAGAAGGGCGATCATTTGAAAAAAATTGATCTACCACATGATGAAAGAAGAAGCCAACCGACTGAAAGATAAGGCTTTTATTTCCTCTCTTCAGTTTTCATTTAAACATATCCTTATGGAATCTGGTGGGGACCCAAACAAAAAGGAAAGCATGTCGGTTCGATCAACTACTATATTTGTGTTAAAGCTGGACTTATGGCGTACCAGTTTTATCAACTGTCAGAACGCCAAAATTAGAATAGACCACTAGCCCAAGCCCAATCCCACGTTGTTGAGAATGTTGATGAGGTGATTGTTGTTGTAACGACCCAAAAATTTAGTTAATGATTTGGATCTAGAATTCAATTTCGGTATTTAAACTATAGGATTTAAATTTAAATAAAAAAGATGATAATTTGAGAGATTGAATTTTTTTAGAGAATTATTGACCGACTTGCGGGAGGGTTCAAGATGGGAGACCTTGAGTGTAATTTACCCATGTTGGGCTTGAAGAAACTTTATTTGAAATAAAGTGGGTAGGAGGGAGGGGTAAAATTAGATTTTTTTTTCTCTCCCTTCCCTTTTTTTTTCCTTTTTCTCTATCTTTCTCCATCTTTCTCTATTTATCCTCTCAAGTTTTCATGCTCGATCCACCACCATAGGAGTTTTCGTGCACGATACCACCATCACCAAAGTGTTCCCCTCGCCGTGAGGAGTTAGCCAAGGATCGTGGCGTCATCGTCGGAGTTGCGATGGAGGAGGGTGAAAGGAAAAAAGTTTCGAATGTTGAGTGGAAACAACCTAAGTCTGTGACTGAGATTAGGAGTTTCCTAGGATTAGTTGGTTACTATAGGAGATTTGTAGATGGTTTCTCTAGAGTAGTTGCTCCTTTGACTAAATTGTTGCAAAAGGGAGTTAAGTTTGAGTGGTCAGATGCAAGACAAAATGCCTTTGAGAAATTGAAAGAAGCTTTGACAAATGCTCCAGTGTTAGTGCAACCAGTTTCAGGTAAGAGTTTGTGATCTATAGTGATGCTTCCTACATAGGTTTAGGTTGTGTTTTGATGCAAGAAAGAAGGGTTGTTGCCTATGCTTCGAGACAGTTGAAGGTTCATGAGAAGAACTATCCTACTCACGATATTGAGTTAGCCGCGCTTGTGTTTGCATTGAAGATTTGACATCATTACTTGTATGGTGAGAAGTGTATAGTTTACACCGATCATAAGAGCTTGAAGTATTTGATGACACAGAGAGAGTTGAACTTGAGACAGAGAAGATGGCTTGAGTTGTTGAAAGACTACGATTTAACTATAGAGTACCATCTGGGTAAGGCAAATGTAGTAGTTGATGCTTTGAGCAGAAAAGTTGCAGTTGAGTTGCGAGCTATGTTTGCTAGATTGAGTGTATCCGGTGATGGTGGTTTGATCACAGAGTTGCAAGTGAAGCCTTCTTTGATTCAGTTGATTAGAGAGAAGTAGTTGCAAGATGTGTCTCTAGTTCCTCATGTTCAGGACACAGCCGAAGGTAGACCGACCGAGTATAGTTTCAGTGGTGAGAATGTGTTGTGCTTTAGAGATAGAGTTGTAGTACCTAAAGATGTTGAGTTGAGACGTCTGATTCTGAGTGAAGCGCATTCGAGTCCTTTTTCTATGCATCCGGGCAGTACTAAGATGTACTATGACTTGAAGAATGATTATTTCTGGGTTGGTTTGAAGAAGGATGTAGCCGAGTATGTGAGTCGTTGTATGGTTTGTCAGAGGGTGAAGGCAAAATATCAGGTTCCTTCAGGTTTTTTACAGCCTTTGAAGATTCCGGAATGAAAGTGGGAGAGGATAACTATGGACTTTGTGTCGGGGTTACCGTTGTCTCCTTCAAAGAAGAATTCTGTTTGGGTGATAGTTGATAGATTCACTAAGTGTGCTCACTTCTTAACAGTGAACACCACATATTCTTTAGAAAAGTTGGCGAATTTGTACATTCGCGATATTGTGACTTCATGGAGTTCCGAAGTCTATTGTTTTAGATAGAGATCCGAGATTCACTTCGAGGTTCTGGGGTTGTTTGCATAGTGCTCTAGGTAGTCGTTTGCATTTCAATACTTCTTATCATCCTCAGTTCGATGGGCAGTCAGAGCGAGTGATTCAGATTTTAGAGGATATGCTTCGTTGTTGTGTGATTGACTTCCAGGGTTCTTGGGAGAAGCACTTACCTTTAGTTGAGTTTGCTTACAATAACAGTTACCAGGCTAGTATACAGATGGCTCCTTATAAAGCTTTGTATGGTAGACGATGTAGGACTCCGATCTGTTGGGCTGAAACGGGTCAGAGATTGTTACCTATATCGGATTTGCTTAAGGTGACTACTGAAAAAGTGAAGTGATTTGCGGCCGTTTGAAAGCAGCTTCCGATCGTCAAAAATCTTATGCAGATTTGAAGAGAAAAGAGACTGAGTTCTCAATGAGTGAGAAAGTGTTTCTGAAAGTATCTCCATGGAAGAAGGTAATGCGATTTGGCCAGAAAGGCAAGTTGAGTCCGAGGTTTATTGGTCCGTATGAGATAGTTGAGCGGATTGGGCCTGTAGCTTACCGTTTGAGATTTCCTTCTGAGTTAGAGAAGATCCATGATGTGTTTCATGTGTCGATGCTTAGGAGATATAGATCAGATCCTTCTCATGTTATGCCTGTTGAGGAGATAGAATTGAATCCGGATTTGTCTTACAATGAAGAACCTGTTGAGATACTTGCTTCTGATAGCAAGATGTTGCGTGGCAAGACCATAGAGTTGGTCAAGGTGTAACACCCCAAAAGTTCAAAAAAAAATAATTAAATAAAATGAAATTGTGGCTGTAAGGGTTTGAAACCATGTCCTCTAGTCTTATGGACGAGGGTTTTTGCCACCAGGGCTAAGACCTTTCTTGGTTTAAGTTGTCTCGGGGTTAGTTTTAAACAATACATGTAGTGTATAGCCAATATTAATTAAAACAGACCATTGATCCGTCCACACTCTATTTTCTGGGGGTATATTCGGAAAAAAAGGGGTTCTAAACTCCCCCGACTGCCTCCGCCTTTGTCATGCCCGATCTCTGCCACCGCCGGGCCGTGGCGTGCACCGCCAGCACCGGCGTGACTGTCGCCCTGCTCCGATCGTGACCCAGCCCTCCACGCGCAGAGAAGTACCGCCATTCGCCGTGGAGAGCCGGTTGAAGTCCGGAAAAACCCAAGCGTCGTCTTTCTGTTTCCGTCCGATTCCGGTCGCCTCAGCCGTCCGTGCGCGACACCACTGCTGCCGGCATGTAGATTGTCTCACTCCGGTCATTTTGCCTCTGAGCACGCGCGTTGTCGAGCTGATATCGCCGGCGAGAGCTTGATTGAAGGTTTGATATAACAAACCCTAATCGCCGTCGGTCTTCCTTCATTTTTCTGACGATGACGCCGTTGCCTCATGTTGTCGTTGGTACGGCTGAGCTCACCGTGTGGAGGGGACCAAAACCCCCTTATTCGATCATTCGATCGACGCCGGCGAAGCCTACATTGGAGCTACGTGGATTTTCGCCGGTTCGCCTCTGATTTTGATATTTCCGGTAAGGTTCCGACGATTTTGTGAAAAATCGGGTGCTTAGATTTAAGCCCATGTTCTGATCTGTATGTTTCCAACAGAAATGGTGCATTTCGGGCTTCCGGCGACCATTCCGGCCACCGTCCGGCCACCAGAAAATTTTGGGTAAGTGAACCCGGTCTGAACCCGGTCCAAACCGCTCTAATCCGGTCTGAACCGGTTGGACCGATTGAACCGGTCATTTTGGTCCGACCCGACCCGTCAACCCGAGTCAACTCGTCCGAGTCAACCGAGTCAACTCGTCCGAGTCAGCCCGAGTCAACTCAGTTGACTGCTGACGTCATGCTGACGTCAGCATTGACTCTGAAACGTTGACCGTTGACTTGATGACGTCAGCGTTGACCGTTGACTTTGACCAAAAAAGTCAAATTTTCTGAAAAGCCCTATTTTATGTTTTTCGACGTCCTGAGTCCGATTTTGAAGCCCGTTTTGCAAAATTCTGACCCGAAGGCCTCCGAATCTGACCTTGAACCCGAAAGTGTTTAATTTTGTTAAGAGCTCTATGGATAAGAACTGAAATGTTAAATTTGTGTTTTTGAAGGTATGCAAGTATCTCGGTATTCGAAATGTCATGGGACATCCAGTCTGGATTCTAATGCGATCGAATGTAGTATTAGGAGTCAACCGGTATAACTCGGAACTAAGGTAATACATTACTACCCCTTGTATGCTTTATGTACATGTTGATACCTGGTTAAAGCATGCATGCTTATGATAAGTGTTTTGTGAAATCTGCTTAAGCTGAATTCGATACGAAAAATAAGTATGAGATGTTGGATATGAAATTACGAAAATGCCCTTGGAGCATAAGTATGACTAAACTACCCCTCTGATAAAAGAAATGAACTAAAATCTGCATTTCGACCTGATTATGTAATTTACACCACCCAAGATGTATGTTTTAATGAAAAGACTTCGACATTAATATGCAATTCGTGTGATACAAACTTGGATAATCCCTCAAACTCTGTATAACACATGAATGAGAATTCTCTGGAAATATTGTTGAAATCCTAAGTCGATCCCCATGATAGCAATGCGTGAATTATATAAGAATAACGTTATACCCTCAAGTTCTGTAACGAATGAATCGTCTATAAAGAGGCGGAGAGTTATGACGACTTAATTTCGTTTGAATACGTGAATGATGAAGGTACCAAATGATAATTCAGAAAGAAATGGTGGATTTATTCCAATTTCCAAAATGACTGAAAAGCCCTCTTGAGCTAAATATGCAGATATGCATTTGATGAAATTCTGAGATTTTATTAAGACTTTAAGGGCTAAAGCGCCCCTAAGTGTTAGGAATCACACTCATGTACGATAATCACTTCTGATATTAAAATAAGGTTGGAAGTTTTCTGTACAGAATATGAGTTCGACTACTCTGCGGCAGGTCTGATTGTGAAATACGAAAGCAACCGTTCAGATATACTATACAGCCAGATACATTAGAAGGGTTGGTTAGAAATGCAAGGTTGAGGTATGTTAGTTCGAATGGTTTTGGAGGCTCGATAAACTTCTGGAAATATTAAATATTGTGAATCGTCATATCATCATTAATGGGCTAAATTACGAAAATCACCCATGATAGTTAAATGACCAAGAAGCCCTCGTTGGCCCAAGTAATCAAAATAGCCCCGAATATAACTGGTATCGTGAAAGATCTTGACGTAGAAATCTCTGAACGCCTGTTTGGATACCTGATGGGCAAATAGAAGTTTTGAGCCATCGGTTACTCCTTGTTGGTATAAATTACCAAAATGTCCGGGTATGATAAAATGACCATAATGCCCTTGTAAGCCTAAATGGCCGAATCACTCAGGATATGCCAAAGCTCTAAAAGATCTTGATATATCATCTCCTGAATATCTGAGTTAAACCGTTAGTATGAACCCCTTCTAATAGGGGCCACGTTTCAGAAATCCGTTCAAATCGTCACAAGTTCAATATGTCTCATTCCGTAAATGCCAAGCATTTCTAAGAAATGATCTGTCCCATCTAGTGTGTTCCATGTGTGTACTATATTCTGTTGAATGAACTGCATGACATTCTCTGCCTACTTGATAGTATGATATGTTAGCTTGATATATGATGGAACAATCTGTTTGCATAATGTATACTGAAATGTCTGCTCTGCTCAATAGTATGCCCATTTATCTGTCAAAAGTATGAATTCTTCCGTTTCTGATGTTATAAATAAAATATCTGTTATATATATTCTGTTAACCATGTCTGGAATCTGAACACTGAATTCTGTCTGGGTATACTGTTGGGTTATGATATGAAGTCTCTGTCGGTACAACCCTGATCAAGCTGGTAAATCCTTATGGACTCAAGGTCTCCCCTTGAGTGGCACCTACGCCCATCGGGCCTAGGGTAAGTCCTTATAGACCTAAGGCACCCCTTAGGTGGCACCTACGCCCATCGGGCCTAGGGTAAGTCCTTATGGACTCAAGGTCTCCCCTTGAGTGGCACCTATGCCCATCGGGCTTAGGGTAAGTCCTTATGGACCTAAGGCACCCCCTTAGGTGGCACCTACGCCCATCGGGCCTAGGGTAAGTCCTTATGGATGCAGTTCTGGGGGACTGCATATTGGTGTAAGGTTGGAGGGTATTTCTTGTAAACTTCAGTATGAACATTGGACATTTGCATTTAATCTGTTATGTGCTCATGCGATATAATGTTAGGTACTTATGTATGTTGATCTATACTTATGTATGTTGATCTGTACTTATGCATGTTGATCTGTACTTATGTATGTTGATCTGTACTTATTGGAACACACTAGACGCCAAACTCTCTGATTCCTACCTCGTATGTTACCAGCCTATATAATTTCCGTTTAATTCTTAAGGTCTGATTAAAGAACACACTAGGCGTTAAACTCCTTGTTTTCATCTTCTCAATCTATCAGATTGTAATATTCTCATCTGTTACTCGATGAGTGAATAAAGAACAAGTGTCGTTATTCTCAAGTATAATGTTACCCTGAAATAAAGGAAAGGGAAAAGAAAACTGTCACTTCTTGGATCGTCATGAAAATGTTATGCTTACCATATGTCTACATGAACGTATAGCATCTTTTGGTAGTTCTGTATTACTGAGCTTTCCCAAGCTCATGTTGTTTTTACCATTTCAGGATAAAAGATCAGACAAGTTGCACCTATCAACGTCGGTATGGGAGTTTCTTCGGCTCGTCAAGGAGTATGGTATCTGTGTAACTAGGGGGCATGTATGTCGTGTTTGTATTATACAAATGAGTCTGAAACTATTTTCCGCAACTGGTATTATGATTGTTTTATCATTTTGAACGATTTCTGAAATTGTATTTTTTTAAATCAGATATTTATTTTATGGTTTTAAAGGTTTAACCATATGATTATTTGAAATTTTTCAGTGGGTCGCTCTTGTGACCCTAATGTGACTTCCTAGGATCCGTGAAACGCATAGGCGGGTCTAGGGGGTTACATTTAGTGGTATCAGAGTTTAGAGTTTGCGTCATTCTGGGTAGATCGGCCGATCGTCTGTCATAGGGTGTCTGGTATGTGCATGCCCCTAGGTCTTGACCGTACTCCACCGAGCCGAAACTCTGATGTTGAATCATTTCTCTTGAAATAACCAAATCTGAGTATCCTGCCTTCTATAGCTCAACATCTGCTTACAGGAAATGTCTATAACGTTCGTCTGTGTTTTGAATTAAATGGTTGAATTTGAACTTGGATGAGGAACTCGAGATGGTCTATACTTATGAATCATATTAAGAATAAATGTTTGATCATGTGGGTTAACCGGTGTAAGATTTCATGAAAGGCTATTCGGTGATAACGACTGTGTTTGAAAATAACCTAACAGAAATATATAAAAAAACACACTATATGAACTTCAGAGTGAAATGTTTGCGATTGTGCAGAAAATGTATAATCTGTGGTGCCTCTGTTAAAAACAAAAGAAATAATTGTCTGAATATTTCGTTGAAGGTAAGTGATATCCGCTAATGACCTTAGTTGTGTTCGATCAGTATGAGGAAAGGCATCTCCTCCATGGTGTGGCTTGGTATTTTTATAAATATCATCCTTGACTGAAATTTGGAATTTCATTCTGATTCTGGAAGGCCATGGTTGAGGCCTTGAGTACTCGTCTATATTTCAAGTACCGTTTTTCTTCCATAAATTGATATTCAACCTAGTAGAATGATTAAGATTATAGAGAAGATACATCAAGTATGTAAGTTTGACTTCTGTAGTAGTTGGGAAAATTTCGGCCCCTAGTTGAGACCATTATAATAACAATTATGAGACCAGTGTTCGTTTGACTTCATAAGTTCGGTATGGATTCACATGTTGTATTCTGATTGGTTGGTCTGAGATGTATAATGGGATGACTTTGGGTCTAAGGACAATTCGGGTAATTGAGAACTCTATCATTGATCAGTGGTCGTCTGAGAATCCTAAGAAAGCAAGGATACCCTGATGGATAAGTTTCAGTAAAGGAATTAATGAAAGAGCAGTTATACAATCCTTCGATTCCGGTAAATTTCGAGGACGAAATTTCTTTAAGGGGGAGAGAATTGTAACACCCCAAAAGTTCAAAAAAAAAATAATTAAATAAAATGAAACTGTGGCTGTGAGGGTTTGAAACCATGTCCTCTAGTTTTATGGACGAGGGTTTTTGCCACCAGGGCTAAGACCTTTCTTGGTTTAAGTTGTCTCGGGGTTAGTTTTAAACTATACATGTAGTGTATAGCCAATATTAATTAAAACAGACCATTGATCCGTCCACAGTCTATTTTCTGGGGGTATATTCGAAAAAAAAGGGGTTCTAAACTCCCCCGACTGCCTCCGCCTTTGTCATGCCCGATCTCTGCCACCGTCGGGCCGTGGCGTGCACCGCCAGCACCGGCGTGACCGTCGCCCTGCTCTGATCGTGACCCAGCCCTCCACGCGCAGAGAAGTACCGCCATTCACCATGGAGAGCCGGTTGAAGTCCGGCAAAACCCAAGCGTCGTCTTTCTGTTTCCGTCCGATTCCGGCCGCCTCAGCCGTCTGTGCGCGACACCACTGCTGTCGGCATGTAGATTGTCTCACTCCGGTCATTTTGCCGCTGAGCACGCGCGTTGTTCAGCTGATATCGCCGGCGAGAGCTTGATTGAAGGTTTGATATAACAAACCCTAATCGCCGTCGGTCTTCCTTCATTTTTCCGACGATGACGCCGTTGCCTCATGTTGTCGTTGGTACGGCTGAGCTCACCGTGTGGAGGGGAACAAAACCCCCTTATTCGATCATTCGATCGACGTCGGCGAAGCCTTCATCGGAGCTACGTGGATTTTCGTCGGTTCGCCTCTGATTTTGATATTTCCGGTAAGGTTCCGACGATTTTGTGAATAATCGGGTGCTTAGATTTAAGCCCATGTTCTGATCTGTATGTTTCCAACAGAAATGGTGCATTTCGGGCTTCCGGCGACCATTCCGACCACCGTCCGGCCACCAGAAAATTTTGGGTAAGTGAACCCGGTCTGAACCCGGTCCAAACCGGTCTAATCCGGTCTGAACCGGTTGGACCGATTGAACCGGTCATTTTGGTCCGACCCGACCCGTCCGACCCGACCCGTCAACCCGAGTCAACTCGTCCGAGTCAACCGAGTCAACTCGTCCGAGTCAACCGAGTCAACTCGTCCGAGTCAGCCCGAGTCAACTCAGTTGACTGCTGACGTCATGCTGACGTCAGCATTGACTCTGAAACGTTGACCGTTGACTTGATGATGTCAGCGTTGGCCGTTGACTTTGACTTTGACCAAAAAAGTCAAATTTTCCGAAAAGCCCTATTTTATGTTTTTCGACGTCCTGAGTCCGATTTTGAAGCCCGTTTTGCAAAATTCTGACCCGAAGGCCTCCGAATCTGACCTTGAACCCGAAAGTGTTTAATTTTGTTAAGAGCTCTATGGATAAGAACTGAAATGTTAAATTTGTGTTTTTGAAGGTATGCAAGTATCTCGGTATTCGAAATGTCATGGGACATCCAGTCTGGATTCTAATGCGATCGAATGTAGTATCAGGAGTCAACCGGTATAACTCGGAACTAAGGTAATACATTACTACCCCTTGTATGCTTTATGTACATTTTGATACCTGGTTAAAGCATGCATGCTTATGATAAGTGTTTTGTGAAATCTGCTTAAGCTGAATTCGATACGAAAAATAAGTATGAGATGTTGGATATGAAATTACGAAAATGCCCTTGGAGCATAAGTATGACTAAACTACCCCTCTGATAAAAGAAATGAACTAAAATCTGCATTTCGACCTGATTATGTAATTTACACCACCCAAGATGTATGTTTTAATGAAAAGACTTCGGCATTAATATGCAATTCGTGTGATACAAACTTGGATAATCCCTCAAACTCTGTATAACACATGAATGAGAATTCTCTGGAAATATTGTTGAAATCCTAAGTCGATCCCTATGATAGCAATGCGTGAATTATATAAGAATAACGTTATACCCTCAAGTTCTGTAACGAATGAATCGTCTATAAAGAGGCGAAGAGTTATGACGACTTAATTTCGTTTGAATACGTGAATGATGAAGGTACCAAATGATAATTCAGAAAGAAATGGTGGATTTATTCCAATTTCCAAAATGACTGAAAAGCCCTCTTGAGCTAAATATGCAGATATGCATTTGATGAAATTCTGAGATTTTATTAAGACTTTAAGGGCTAAAGCGCCCCTAAGTGTTAGGAATCACACTAATGTACGATAATCACTCCTGATATTAAAATAAGGTTGGAAGTTTGCTGCACAGAATATGAGTTCGACTACTTTGCGGCAGGTCTGATGGTGAAATACGAAAGCAACCGTTCAGATATACTATACAGCCAGATACATTAGAAGGGTTGGTTAGAAATGCAAGGTTGAGGTATGTTAGTTCGAATGGTTTTGGAGGCTCGATAAACTTCTGGAAATATTAAATATTGTGAATCGTCATATCATCATTAATGGGCTAAATTACGAAAATCACCCCTGATAGTTAAATGACCAAGAAGCCCTCGTTGGCCCAAGTAATCAAAATAGCCCCGAATATAACTGGTATCGTGAAAGATCTTGACGTAGAAATCTCTGAACGCCTGTTTGGATACCTGATGGGCAAATAGAAGTTTTGAGCCATCGGTTACGCCTTGTTGGTATAAATTACCAAAATGTCCGGGTATGATAAAATGACCATAATGCCCTTGTAAGCCTAAATGGCTGAATCACTCAGGATATGCCAAAGCTCTGAAAGATCTTGATATATCATCTCCTGAATATCTGAGTTAAACCGTTAGTATGAACCCCTTCTAATAGGGGCCACGTTTCAGAAATCCGTGGGAGAGGAAAGCTGATATGCTTGAGCAGTTTCCATACTTGTTTCCGTCAGGTAATTTCGGGGACGAAATTCCTGAAGTGGGGGAGAGATGTAACACCCGAGTTTGGGGGTCGGGTGAAAATAATAATAAAATAATATTTTGAGTTTCGAGTTTATAATTAAAATAAAATATTTTAATGGGCTTCATGTTTGCAAAATAATTAAAGTATATGTTGGGTCTATCTTCTAAGTCCAAATTCCATGGACTTTAGGAGATGATAGCTTTAGCCATTCATTAATGGCATCTTTGTAAATAGTTGGTATTTCCAAATAAAACCCATTTTTATTTCATTATAATTCAAATAAGCAAAATTTCATCATCTTCTTCTCCAACAAAGAAACCAACGACAAAGAGAGCTCTACTCTCCAAATTACTATTCCATCTTCTTTCTCCTTCATTTTGGCTCGGTTTTGAAAGGTAATTACATTTCCATTTTGCTCTTATCTTCCTCTCTTTGAAAGTACCATTAGATTTCATTTTCATCCATGTTTTGGAAATTTGGTTTTCCATGGAAAAATGTCAAAGGTTGAAGCTTTATGGGATTTTATCAAAGCTATTGATTTATTAATGTTAGATAAGTTGTTTTCAACCTTAGAGGTCCAACATATATGAATTTAAGAGTGTTTTATAAAGATTTTCGGAATTGGGTTTTGTTGGGTTTTTTAAGGGTTTTAAGATGAGTTTTGGGTGTGTTTAATGTTGGAATTTGAAGGCTAATGGTTGTATGTTGGTTGGGGATTGTTTTAGAAGCTTTTAGAGGTTTTAAAAGTGTTTGAAACAAGAGTTTTGGATTGAGTTTGAGGGCTGCTCGGGTTTGATGTTGTGGGTGTTGTTCATAGCTTGAATTCATGTGTTTCATGCTTGAGTAGTGTTCCGGGTTGGCTACATGGATGTGTGAACTGATTTGAGGTTGTTTTGTTTGTATTGAGTTGATTAGAGGCAAGAAATTGTGTTGGTGAGACATCGGGAGTGAATCCGGAAGCTTGAAGGTCTTGGTTACTTGGTTGTTGAGCTTGGAAGTGAAGGTGAGTGGTTAAATGTTTTTAAAATGGTTTGAGTATTTGGTTCAAGCATGTGGACTAGGTTGGGCTTGGTAGACCCACCTAGAGTTGGGATTAAATTGGTAGTCCAATCCCAAGCTATAGTTAGAGACTATGGTTGATCTTTGAATGTGTTTATGCCTCATGTTTAATTGTGATTGTGTTGGCTATGTATATGATGTATACATGTATGTTGAGGCTTGGATTGATGCATTGATATATGCATGTGGATAGTGCATGATGTTAATCATGGTGAGTACGTGCTAAGCACGAAAATGGTTGTGAATTGATATTGTGGATTGTGTTTAGTATTGGCACTACTATGCTTGGGTACAAATGATCGATCATTAGGATGTTTAGTGTGCATACATGAGTCAAATGCGTGCGTGGTCTTGATGATGGTAGTCATCAAGATGGAGTACGGGTTCGCTCGGAAAACCTTCTTATATATATGTTAGTCGATGATGAGTGTAATCACATCGACGAGGCGTGAGGATGAGTGGAATCCCCTCTACTTGAACGATGATGAGTGTAATCCCACCGTAAGGTAATGGTTGTGTTGGATGTGAGTTCCAACGTGTTTATCCGCGTATTCGAGTCATAGCTAGGTGCCAATATGATATGAAATGTGATTCCTATATGGATTATTATATGTGTTTACATATGATGTGGATTTGAGCTTGTTGAGCATGGCATAATATTGAATATATGTTCATGCATCATGTGTATATTTGGCTCATGTGGAATAGAGGTAAGATCATGCATTCTACCTTGCTTGTGCTCGTGCTTGGACCCTGCATTGTTGAGGTTTGTTTTAATGAGCTTACTCTCACTAAGCTGTATGCTTACGCTCTCTTTTGTTCGACAATGTAGATTCGTAGTTTGTGGGTTGCTAGTGCAAGAAGGGGCCTCCAAGTGTGCTTAGTGGTGCTATCTTAGCTATCAAGTATGGACATTTTAGTTATAAGATGTAATGGTCAAGCAATGGGATATGTATATGTTGTTTGAGCCTTTGAAGTATGTTGGTGTTGGTTTTTTAGGAGCATGTTAGACTCCTTTAAATGTTATGTTGTTTTGGCTTTTGGATGCCATGTTTGGATTGTAAACCATGTTTGAATTGCCTACCTTGAATGCCTAAGTGTATGCCTTATTGAAGTATGTCATCTTAATTACCATGTATGACCATTTAGTTGGATGTCCCTATCTTGTATCCTTATGTGTTTTGAGTATGTTTTCTATAGGGTGCATGCCTCTAGAGTGTGTTTGTATGTTGTGTATGCTCTTTGGGTCGTTAAGGGCGTTTGGGGTCGTTTAGAGATGTTTAAAACTGATTTTGGGAATTCACAGACATCAGGTGTTTCGAAATGGGTTGTGCTGTTTCGGAACGGGTGTGGTTCCAGGGCGCCCGTATCGAAACGTGTTTCGGTACGGTTTGGCTACTGTGAGCCCCTGTTTCGATACGAGTTTCGAAACACTTTGGCTATTGGAATTGCTTGTTCCGAAACGGGTATCGGAACGCCTAGGCAAAATGGGACCCTGTTCCAAAACGAGGTGGATGCGTTTTGATACGGGTGTCTGGCTTTTTAAACTGGAGCCCGTGTTTCGAAACATGCTATGTCTGTTTCAAAACACAGGCCTGTAAATGGGCTTTTTGTCATCTCTAAAGGGTCTCAAGGGTTGGGCTTAGGCCCTGTTTGCTGTTAGGCTTCTCGTGAGCCTTGTTTCCGCTGTCGTTTCACGCATAGGTTTATTTAACGCATCTAGACAAGATAATAAATGAAAAGTTTTTCCTTGGGTCGGTAATCGAAGTGGAGCCTTAACGGGTTTTACCTCGGTTATCCCCGTGTAGCCCACTCGGATCGGTCAAGCGTCCGGACTGAGACGAGGGGGTTACATGAGAAATCTAAAAATACTAAAACGAAAATAAGCCAAAAGTAAAAGTAAAGTGAAAATCAAGTTGAGAGAATGGGTCGAATAAGAATGTGTCGTAGTGTGGAATCCTAATGACTTGTCTCTTTTCTTGAATGCTGCAACACTATATTGTCGTGGCAGTAACCTAAGTTCATGTCGCGGCCGCAAAGGTTGAATCTCTGCCGCGACAATCTCTTACTCTCTGGCATATAATGTTAAGGTTCGTCAAAGCGTCCTTGAATTGCTCCTCCTTATCTCTAAGCTCGGAACACTGTTGATGACTGAACTCTGACCATACCTCTCAGCGTAAACCAAAGACAAACACCAACCAGTCACGCGGTTCTCTTAGCCGTTAACCTATCTCTAGGCCGAATTAGTTAACACCACTTGCATGAAAACCGTGCTTACTCGTTTCGTGAATTCAACTCTCTCGACATCGAATAAATGGATAATCTCACAAACTCTCTCTCGACAAGAATGCAAGAATGATTGAAACCAAGATTAAACAAAACTCAACTTAATTACATTAAGAACATAAACAAAGTAGAATAGTCTTCACACAACTACTAAACAAACTAATCCTAACCCTAAGAAATTTAGAACATAATAGATGGAAAGAAAACACAAACTAATCCTAAGCTCTCTCCTTTCTCTTCCGTCGTACTTCTTGATGGAGGCAAACCTCCTTATATAGGGGAAGGTGTAGGCACAAATCCTTCTTGGAGAAGAAGTTAAGTTGGACTTGGACTTAACTTTATTAAAGAGGTGAATCTCTTTAATTTAATACAATATACACTTTTAGCCAAAAGTCCAACTTTATCCTTCCTTCCATGTTTTCACCCTCTTCTCGAGCTCCGACTGCCATGCAAAGTGTAGAGAAAAATCCGGCATTTAAAGCTCTTCAAATCAGCTACCACTTTTCATGATTTGCCCTCCGGCAGGTAGAGTAGTACACGGCCATGACATAGCATTTTGTTGCCTCAGCATGGGTTTGTAAATGGTTCTGCTGCGCAAGGCTTCATCATAAATCAGCTTCCCTCAGTAGAAGCTATATGTTGTGGCTTGGCTCGATCACGGTCTTCTACTAGCTGGTTCTGCCTCATTCTTTCCTTTTCCTCTAGTGCCATCACGACATCGTCCTACCCTCGCATCGTGCAAATCTACAAAAGCACCAAACATACATCAAATTGTACATTTTCCATAGAATAAAAAGAATATAAGGATCAAAGGCATATTAAACCATACCATCTTACCCAAGGCAACGTATCTCTCCATCACGAAATATTACCTTTTTAAGTTGAATAAAATCTGAATTCGATAATGAACTATTAGCTATCCCATACGAAACGGGTGGATTTTTCCTTGGCCTTCCTTTACCCTTCTTCAATAATTTCTTTTTCGTTACTTGTCTCTCCTTCGGCTACATTAAACTGAAAACCACATCGGAAACACTAGGAACCTTTCTCAATTTTTCATTCAACTAAACAACTTGCACATCGAGATCCCCACCAATCACCCTGACAACTTGCTCCATTTTTGTGACATTACCCGATTGTTTCTTAAATTTCTCAATGTCCATTCCCATTTGAACAACGTCGTCCTCTCGATTCATAATGGCCACGTTTTCATCCGACGACCAAATTGACACTTCATACGATACTTCTAGGACTCGTAGATCCTCACTACGCAAACAACTCATATCACAACGGTCAACCACAACAGCTAAACTATCATGAACTCGATGTGCCTCAAGCACCCCAACCGCATCATCTCTAACATCCAAAATTCCTTCAACATCACATGTCTTCAATCCATCAAACCTGAAATCACCCATTTCCTTATCACTCATTTGAGTTATTATTAAATATTATTCGAAAGATAAAAAAAAATATGACTTTTTTGTTACCAAATATAAGATAAATCAAATAAAAATGATTGTGGAACATGAAATAAAAGTTTAATGACACATTATTCACAATGACTTGTTGGGTAAGCCAAAAATTGCATATAAAAATGTAGTTAGTCCTTGTTGTTGGATGTGGCAATCTGAGGTGAGGGTGAGGACTTGGTGGGTAATTATAGTGTTTCGAGAGGTTGAAGATGAAGCTCGACGACCGTGGGAAGGTGGCGGGGACCAATTGAATAATTAAGCCTTTAATGTATATAAATGTTTGTTTTATCAATAAATGCAAATGACAATTTTCTATTGGTCATTTATGTTATAAACTACCCATGATATAACGAGAGGTTAAATTGTGTTACATAATACTAATTTAGGGTATATTATTATAGTCTAAAAAATTCAAGAATCAATAGGGGAAAAGCATTTAAATTCAGAAAATAAATAAAACTTTATGTAAAATAAGAATAATGATACTAAAAATAAACAATATAAAACAATGTAATTGAATACCATAGATTTTATTAATTATATTTAATTTTATTATTTTTCAGTCAGTACTAACGTTTCTGTTTTCTACTAGTATTTATTTTTCTATAACAATTTAGAAGTAAAATAAAATACTATCATTGTAGATAGGGGTGTTCTTTGTCGGATATCGAATCAGATCTGATCCGGTTTTTTTAGATATCCAGTTTTTCTGATCAACAATTTAGTGATCTGTATCCGATCTAAAAAAATTTAGATATCCCGATATTTGGATATAGGATAATCGAATCGAATACTTGGATATTTGATTATCCGTAAATATATTTTAATTTAATTATTTTTTCAAATTTGAAGGTCGTATTTTTAAAATTTTCAGAATTTCGAATATAACAACAAATTGCTATGTATAACAAGATTCACATCTATTGAAATTTTGATTTTTTTTAAATTTTCGGATATAACAACATCAAATTGTTAAAATAAAAAAATATTCATAAAAATTGAATTTTCGAATAATCCAAAACTTGAAATATAGCGATCCGTATTCGATTCAAAATAATTTAAAATCAGATCAGATATCTTATCCGTAAATAAAATTTTCAGATAAACGAATAATCAGATCGAACATTTTTAAACACTCATAGTTTGTAGAGACCCAATTTTGTTCGGGCCTTTGAGGCCAATTACATTACAACCCATAACAATCTAAATACCCATAATCCATCTATAACCCATTACATAAATATTAACCCAAACTCATCAAACCCAATAACCAAACCCGGCCCAACAACCTGTTTTGACCCAAACCTAAACCTAATACACACCAAAAAAAAACCTAGCTGCCTTAAATTTGTTATAACCCTAATACCACCGCCAGCCCTGTGGCTTTTCAAATCTCTGCGCGTGGTCGCCACGCGCGGCACCATTGGCAATTTCTGTCGCCCACCTGCCACCACCGCCCATCTAACACCCTTCATCCCCATCACCACCATACGTGGCCGGCTGAGAACCATTCTCCCGTCCTATAAATAGGTTCCTGCAACAAAAAATGGGTTGGAATTTTTGAACAAGAAAAATAGAGATTAGAGCAAAAAAAACAAAAACAAAAAGAGACGAAAAATTAAGGTAAAATATACAAACAAATAGAAAATGGGGATAAAAACATATTCGAATAAGGTAAAACTCTTTCGGTTTTTCGTTAGATCCATGAAATAGAACAAGACTTAGGAAAAATTAACCTTAGATTCAACCTTAGGACCTAAAACCGAACCCAAACAACACCTTGCATGTTCTCTGGCCACCGTTCGCGGCGGTTCTCGGTCGTCGACGAACAGCGGGTCGTGATTGATATTCGGACGGAGCCAGGCAGGACAGAGAGGGTGGGAGAGAACATTTGAGAGGATCTGTGTTTTTTAAGGGATAACTATACCATTGACCACCGAACTAATTAAGAATTTCTATTTTGACCACCAAACTAACGAACTCGTCAATCAAACTAATGAACTTATAAAATCAACCTATTTTGACCACCGTCGTTAAAAACCTAATGTGGAGTGACGGAACTGCCACGTGGCAGATAACGGGAAAATTTTAAAATTACACATTTAGTCCCTAATATTGACACATTCTTTTAATTTAGTCCTAATTTTAAATTAATAAATTATTTAATTAGGTGGTGACATGTGTCAACACCTTATTGGAGGACTTTAATTATTTATATTTGATTTTATTAATTTATTTTTCTTCTCCAATCGGGTGGTGGCACGTGTCACCACCTATTTAGAGGAGAAAAATAAATTTAAGCAAACATGTTGTCAAGGGGAATCAAACCTAAGCGGTGTAGGTGCAAAGACAGTGGCTTAGCCACTGCACCAAGCACAACTTTGTGCTTTAAATCACCAAATTTAATATATATCTCTTATTTGTTTCTACATTTATAAGCCAAAAGCTTAAATCCTAAACACTGATTTCACATATATAACCTTAAACCCTAAATATTTCAAATTAATTTTACACTAAACATTTCAAATTAATTTCACATATATAAACCTTAAACCCAAACTGTAACCCTAAATATTTCAAATTAATTTCACGCTAAATATTTCAAATTAATTTCACATATATAACCCTAAACCTTAAACCCTAAATATTTCAAATTAATTTTACACTAAACATTTCAAATTAATTTCACATATATAAACCCTAACCTTAAATATTTCAAATTAATTTCACATATATAAACCTTAAACCCTAAGCCCTAAATATTTCAAATTAATTTCATACTAAATATTTCAAATTAGGGTTTAGGGTTTGGGTTTAGGGTTTATATATGTGAAATTAATTTAAAATGTTTAGTGTAAAATTAATTTGAAATATTTAGGGTTTAAGGTTTAGGGTTATATATGTGAAATTAGTGTTTAGGGTTTGATCTTTTGGCTTATAAATGTAGAAACCAATAAGAGATATATATTAAATTTGGTGATTTAAAGAACAAAGTTGTGCTTGGTGCAGTGGCCAAGCCACTGCCTTTGCACCTACACCGCGCAAGTTCAATTCCCTTTGGCAGCATGTATGCTTGAATTTATTGTTCTCCTCTAAATATGTGTAAATAACAGGACCAAATGTGTAACTTTAAAATTTTTCCATTAACTGCCACGTGACAGTTCCGTCACTCCATCGTTAGGTTTTTAACGACGGTGGTCAAAATAGGTTGATTTTATAAGTTTGGTGGTATGATTGACGAGTTCGTTAGTTCGGTGATCAAAATAAGAATCCCCAATTAGTTCAATGGTCAATGGTATAGTTAACCCTTTTTTTAATTATCGGTGGCGAATGAGGTTTTTTTTTTGGCAAAATAGGGGCATTTATAGGTAGTCAAAACGACGCCGTTTAGGTGCTATAACACGCACTCTGACTCGACCTGGGGAGAATCCGTGAATTAAAGAAATGGGGAAATTGCATTTTTGGTCCTTACACTATTGTATCCTTACATTTATGTCCTTTAATTTGTATTGCTTTATATTTTGGTCATTATTTTCAGTTTTACTTATTCATTTATTTATGTTATTATATTTATATTATCATTATTAGTACTATATTATTACTAATGATATTGTTATTATTATTATTATTATTATTATTATTATTATTAAATTTGGTGTGTCGGAGTTGTCAAGGAGATCATTGTCAGACACAGATCTGGCCGCTAGGTGGAACGCAGCAACAAAAAGGCTAGAAAGACGTTGAAATTAGAGAAAATGATCGGTGTGAAGATTGTGGGGAATGAACAGGAGGTTGTCAATGAATTAGCGATTTTGGAGCAACAATAGTGAGAGGCAGTGCCATCCCTGGGCAGGGAAAATAGGGGCGCCCGCCCAGGGCCCTACCCTACTCAGGGTCCATTTTTTTCCGAATATTTATAATTAATGTTTAATATTTTTAAATATTTATTATTTAAAATTTATTTTTTTAATAATTATTATTAGAGTTCTATTTTTAAAATTTATTTTTCCGATATTTTTTATTAGGGGTATATTTTTTTTAATACTTGTTATTATAGGCTTATTTTGTCGAATACTTGTAATTAGGGGCCCATTTTTTTATTATTTATTGTTATTTTAATACTTCTTATTAGGGTACAAATATTTCAATACTTGTTATTATGAGGTCAATTTTTCAATACTTGTTACTAGGGGCCTATCTTTTCTAATATTTGTTATTAGGGCCCTACTCTTAAATTTTAATTTTTCTGATACTTGTTATTACGAGTCCAATTTTTTTCAATACTTGTTATTTATAGTCTATTTCCCTAATATTTGTTATTACATGCATATTCTTAAATTTTAAATTTTCAATACTTTGTTATTAGGGTTTCATTTTTCCTTATATTTGTTATTACAAGAATACTCTTAAAATTCATTTTTTTCAAAATTTATTAATAGAGACCCATTTTTTTTATATATCACTTGTTACTAAGGGTTTAATTTCAAATTTTGTTTTTTTCTAATACTCGTTATTAGGGGAAAGAGTGAGCAAAACTCCACTCGACTCGAAAAAATTGATTTTTTCGACTCGACTCGTCTTGACTCAAAAAAAAATTGAAATAAAGTTTGAGTTGTAAAACAAAAAATCTAATAACTTAAAATTTTAGTATTTAGTAGATAAATTTTTAAGTTCGAGTCGTAAGGACTCGTAAACTCGCATAATTTGAAAAAAATTTACTCAACTTAACTCGATCGAACGCTCACCCTTAATTAGGGGCCTACTTTTTAAGTTCGCCCATAAACTATCAAAATCTCAGAAACGACTCTGGTGAGAGGAGGGGATCTTAGGGGCTGATTTTTAAATCATCGGAGGTGGGTAGACTGATAAAAAAATAGAGATTTGACCTGCTATTTGTACAAGAGACAATGAAGATAACATTCGAAAATTATGTTTTGATGATGAATTTAGTTTTGCTTTCTCTGCGGGAGGGCTGTTATATATTTGGCACAAGACAAAGTTCAGGTTAGTTAACTCAAAGATTTATTATTTTTGAGGGAGATTGGATATATTCACAAATTTATACGTGATGTATGGTATGGGGAGAGATCAAGTAGTAGGTTGGAATGGGTTGTGTAGTCTGCGAAGTGGGGATGTATCGTGGCGGATTGTGGGAGGTGACTTCAACTCGGTGAGATGCACAAGTGAATGAAATGCCTTTTTTCACAAAGAAGAAGACAATTCAAGTGATCAAGTTGGCTACAAATGTTTTGCGGGTCCAAGAGGATTGAAAGGAGCAATTTATAAGTATTTTAAAATGCATTCTTCTTGTAAAGGTCGAAGTTGGAGGATTATTCTCAATCTCAAGTTCAAATGGATTTCGGATACAGAGGCTTGGTCAATTGAGGAACCGTTTTCTTTGGAGGAGATTAAAGAGGCAATATGGAGTTTTGACGATTTTATAGCCTTAACTTGACGATTCTAAAGCTCGAAACGACAACCATATGATATAATTGACTTTGGTGAAGTACTTTGCACGGTTGAGGGGTCAATCCGAGCAGTGATTTTTGGGGCATGCGGATGGCGTAGGTGCTGAGCTATCTGAACTAGTGGCGATAAAAACTGTCCTAGAAGTCTTTCTAGAAACATAGTGGTTTGGGAGAGCTGAGTTAATTTTAGAGTCTGATTTTGAATATTGTGATTAATTGGGCTAACAATCTATCTCAGAGACCATAGAGTTGGTGATCAAGATTCGCAAAAATAGAATCACTGTGCAGCAAGATTGGTTTGGTTCAATTTGTCTATAACTATAGCTCTTCGAAAAGAATAGTTTGTAAAGTAAAAGATGTTATTTTCTTGGGATGATTTCGAATGAGTCCAAATGGCTTAACATTAGAGGGTAAAATGGTCCAAAACATTCGACGATTTAATATGGAGAAAACAACACATTAAAAATGATATAAAGGCTGAAAAAAAAAACAACCAAAATCTGCTGTTAAAACACGCCTAATTAAGGGAAATCAACCAAACTGAAATTGCATCAGAAACGGTGCACAATCTTTAGCATCAATCAAACTCAAATTCCTCCGACCATCATCTTTATATAAACACTTTTCGATGCTTTGTTTTCGTATCCCTCTCTTCTTTTTTTTCTCTTTAACGAGCACTCTTACAACTACACGTGCATTAGTTATATCGCTCACTTGTCCAATTTCAATTCAAAATATGGAACGATTTTTTCGTCTATTTTCGGCTGCTTTCCTTCTTTTGATGCTTCTTCTAGCAACAGGTTTTTTTCTTCTAACTTTTTTTTAATATTTTACCTTCTAAATTAATCATATTATTCTATTTGAATTTAAAATTTTAGTAAAATATTTAACATAATACCTTCCATGTATGTAAATACAAAAATGTGTACATAATTCATATTTAACATTCATTCTACGAAATAACGTATCTTCTTTAATTTTTTTATTTTTTAATTAATATAAAGCTAACCGACTTACTATATATTAACTATAAGGGGTTCTATTTTTCTTCATAGTTTTATAATCTCATGTTTAAATACTTCAAATTTCTCTTCTTCTTTTTTTTTTTTTGCTTTCATGGTTTTTTTGGTAAAATAAAGGTGAGATGGGGACTATGATGGTGGAGGGTAGAACTTGCAAATTTCCAAGCAGCACGTACGAGGGGTGGTGCTATAGTAGCAGTTTATGTTCTGCTTTATGTCAGACTGATGAAAATGCTGACTATGGAGAATGTCAGGATTCTTATATTAGACTATGTGTTTGCATCAAGGAGTGTTAGCCAATGAATAGAATTCATTTGTCCCTTTTATTTGTTGCACTGGTGATTTTATATCAAGTTTATTATCAATAAGACAGAAATAATTAATAAAATAATAAGTAACCCATAAATATTTTCATTTTCTATTATGACTCGCCATATTTTATTAAATATATATTCCTAATGTTTACCCCCACATATATTTTAGTTCTCTTAAATCTTTTATATTCTTGAACAAATTCTCTGATATTTAAGATAAAAACAAATAAAAATAATTGTGGTAGATGAAATAAAAGTTTAATGACACATATTATTAGGGTTGGGCACGGGTCGGGTCGGGTATTATAAAAAATACTCTAAATTCGACTTGACCTATAAAAAATCAATTTCATGGACTTAATTTTAAAAAAATAGGGGACTTAATTGTAAAAAATATAATTTTAAAGAATAAATTGTAAATAAAAATTCAATTTTTAATACTTAATTATATATATATAAAGGAGGTATTATTACAAAAATCTCTAAAAATTTTAGGAGAAAATTACATTATTAGTCATGGGTCGGGTCCAGTCGAATATTATTTTATTAAAAAAATGATATAATAGAGTCGAATCGAAACCCAACCGGATCGAGTGAAATGCCCATCCCTATATATTATTCACAATCGGGTAAGGCAAAATTGGCATATACAAATGTTGTTGGTCTTGGTTGTTGGTTGTGGCAATGTGTGGTGAGGGTGAGGACTTGATGGGTAATTATAGTGTTTTGAAAGGTTGAAGATGAAGCTCGACAATGGTGGGAAGGTGACGGGGAGCAATTGAGTAATTAAACCTTTAATTTATATAAATGTTTGTTTTAACAATAAATGCGCATGATAATTTTTTATTGGTCATTTATGTTATAAAGTAACCATGTTATAACAAGAGATTAAATTGTTTTACATAATACTAAATTAGGGTATATTAATATAGTCGAAAAAATAATTCAAGGATCAATAAAGGAAAAGCATTCAAATTCAGGGACTATGTAAAAAGGATACATTTCATGCCTTTTTTATTATTGTTTGGTTTAAAGCCCATTTCATTACATATAGTTGCATTTAGTTCATATAGTTGCATATGGGGGTGTTTGCTTGGTTTATTTTATACATTTCGAACCATGAATTGAGGTATGGTAATGTACCCTTAATTTGATAAAAAGTTTAATGACCGAATTTTATACATTTCGAACCAAATGGGAAAAGAAAGATTGCAAATTGCAAACAATGAAAGGAATAAACACTCTCCTCAATCTTATCAAATGAATATAAATTTTCAACTGATGCGAACAAAGAATTGTAACTTACATGATGATGAACTCAGTGACTAATGTCTGACATAAATGTGATTCAAATGAAAGAATCACATTAACAAGAACGTATGGGAAAATTTTCTACAAACCAGCTCCATTGAGAGCATGTAGGGGGTAATAGATCATTTTATTCTTCTTCCGTTCTGTTTTATTTTGGTTCAGAAGGGGGAGTATGGCGGTAGTCGTAGCTGTTTCGTATTTCCGTTCTACATCAGAAATAATGCCTCCAAATATTCATCGATGTAAGCTAAGCATGGCCAGTGATCAGTTCGGATCTGAACTAAAGTTGAAACATCACTTACTTGCATTTGGAGAAGGATGTGGAACATAGGGGGAAGGAATATCAATATCTCAATGCAACCAATACTTCTTTTGTTGATACCTACCTGACTTTCCCTCTCGTCTTCGTTTTCGGTGAAAGTAAGCTGGAGAGGCATTCTGTTTAATTCAGAACCAGAGGTATTGGCATCGAGCAAAAGACCCAAGGCCTCTTCTTTCCAGACAATGTCCCTGACAATTCCTCCGTACTTAACCATGTCGATGAGATGCTCACCAGTCACACTTACTATAAATGGGGACAGATAATGCTCCGTAGCATGAACCAAAGAGTCGGCGGGAACATCAAGCAGTTTCACAGATCGGGTTCCATTGATTGCTGCTGCCCCCTTGCCTCCCTTTAGGAGGAAAGCCTCCCTCCCAGTGTTGGAAGTAGAGCTACATGCATCCCACAAAGCATTGAACAAGTCCAAGTAATAATCAGGTAGTGCATCCTCTGGGATGTCAGGTGGGGCAATAGCCTTGAGAAATAAGTCTTCTATGCCCACGCTGATATTCTTTAGCTTGCCAGAGATGATCTGACCATCTTCTGCATTTGTTTCAATGAAAACATCAACCAGACCAGGTGTTGGCTCACGTGGTTCGAGTTCAATTGCGACAGGAGCTTTATAGGCTTCTTCTTCACCGGAACCAATGTATGTATCATCAATGTCTAGTAAAGCAGTTTCACCAGGAATATAATCACTCACTGGAGGTTGACCAAGAAGAAAGGGTATATGACATGATCGAATAGACCCATATGGAGATGGCGATGAAAATTTCAACACTGTTGCATATAAGACAGGAAGAGCTTCAACTCCATGTAGCCTACTTTTTGGGGACTCACCTCCCCATACATGATTGAAAGACTCGGAATCAAATCTCAAATTGCATGGAATTTTAATCCTAATCCCTGCCATATGTCTAAAATCAGGAATGCATGAGAAATGTCTTCTTAATATCTCTAAAATCTCAGAGACTTTTGAATCCATAACATATAGAGGAACCCATGGTTTATCCACTCTCTCATCTTCTGATGTAATCTGAAATTGAATACTCGCATCAAGCTCTCTTTCATCTATTGAAGCTTCACTATCCCTGATGCCACAAAAACTTTTTGATTTGTTCCCAGCCCCTAAAGGTAATAAAGACAAGGACCAAGACTGTTTAACAAGTAGCGGTATCATCCGCTCCAGATGAATATACGATGAGATATTCCTATATTTCTTGGGATCCTGATATTGTCGGGGAGATTGCATGCTGAAGAATGATTCGGAGTGAGATGAGGGAGAAATACCATGGAGCTGTTCTCCAAGGTTCAGCATGCCTCTAAGCTTTACTCCAGGCACACAAATCAGCATCCTCAAGTAGCTCCTGTAAAATGACAAAACAATCAATCTCTTCCAAAGATTCCTTATTGACTCTTTTCTTGCTGCTGGGTTGACAAGAAACCGCCGCTAATGTTAAGATGAATGTAAAAGTAAAAAGGAAAAACAGTGCCTTCCCTTCAGCATACCTCGCATGGTCACGGACCTCCAAATCAGGGAAGTAAAGACAGGTGAACGCAAGGAGACGAGATATTCCAAGGAATAATCTACAGCTCTGATGGTGAGTCAACATGGTTCTGCAAATGCCAAGAACCTTGGTACCATGAGACCAAGACTTCCCACAAGTGTCTGGGCCATGTTTCTCAACAAGAAAAGCCATGAACTTAGTTAGCAGCTCTAACAATTTACGAGGAGGTATTGTTTTATTTTCAGCAATTCTGTCAAATACTAGGAAGTATGAGACTATTCTATAATCAATAACGACTCTTCGATGAAGATTTTCATCCATTGTTTGGAGCAGGCGCTCTCCCAACCAATGATGCTTTTGGCAGCCTAACAAGCGGTCAACAAAGGCAACAATGACTGGGACCAATCTCTGGAACTCTAGTATCATGTCAATCAGCATCCCCTTAACAAAAGAATTTGCAAAAATCAGCATAGCAGTGTTTTTTTATCTTTTATTTAATTTGACTTGGGAGCAGATAAATCATAAACTTAAACTTCCCTACATCTGCATCAATCTTTCTGCACCTGTTAGCATTCCATCAAAACAATTATACAATCTACAAGACAATCTATTTCAGAGAAAATCTATGCCTAATGGACACTCCATGTGCTATGTAAATGTTAATTGGACTTGTCAAGGCGTCAAAACAATTAGACAAGATTGCATCGAGCAATGAGGTCAAACTTGGAATTATGTACAGCTTCCATCCTAAAACAGATGGCAAAATGACTGAACGGATTAAATTCTTGAAGACATGCTTTGGGCTTGTATGATTGATCTTAAAAGGTAATTGGGACTCCTGATGACTACTTACCCTCGGCAGAGTTTGCTTATAATAACAGTTATTCATCTAAAATCGGAATGCCTCCTTTTGAAGCCTTTTATAGAAGGAAATGTAGATCCCCTTTATGCCAGGATGATGTTGCTTGAGCTATAGACAGTATAGCAAAAAAAATTGGGCAGGCTGCCAGGATTAGTCATTTAGGCTACCATGTGTCGGTTTCACTATTTTTTACTGTAAATAGTCTGAATGAGTTGATTAAGTTATGATATATTTAAATCACCAAGGATAAGTTAGCAGCTTAAGGTGAGAACCAAGTTTCCAGATCGAAGGAAGGTAAGTACAATCTCACTCTCACACATGTTGCTTGTTTCCCACCTACCATATACGCAATTTCAATAAATAAGCTAACTATTTTATTCTATATATCCTCTACATAAAAGTAGGATTATGCATATGATTATTTATTGGTTTTGGCGTACTATTATGATGGATTATGAGTTTATGAGCGAGAGATGAGATTTCTTGTTATGTTCCAAAGAGTTTTCCATAAGAACCATGAATGATCCGTAGAAGTGAGATAATGGATATCAGGATTAGTTTTACCCTATTAACAGGATGTAGTAGTTAGCATACAACCCCACCAATTTATACAGAACTTTTAGTAAAATTTCATTGCTCAAAGACATATAGGCTTCGTCTTATTTGAAGCATAGCTCAAGGTAGTAGTGCTTCTTTCAAGGTAATATGGTTGTGTTGTGTCATGTCCGGATGTGGAGTCTGAAATATTGTTGCACTCAACCTCCATCATTTCGAGATAAGTTTTATTGAAGAAATACATGCAACACCTATGCAAGTAGAAACCAACCAAAACAATATGAATCTTTATAGTCTCCAAATTTCTGCCCATATCAATTATCAATACTTTTGCAGGAAAAGCATAACCAGAATCTTTAGATTTAGGAGGAAGACCAAAGAAGGATGGTATAAAGAAAAATAAATTACCTTTAAATGACTGTAGAAGGCAGATTCCATAAGTTCATTAGTTGCGGAAGGATGAGCTTCAGAATGAGATGACGAGCCTATCAATAACTTATGTAAGGTGCGGAATGCCACTGCAGTCTCTGTGCTCCAATGAGGCAACCATTTGAAAGCCGAAACAGATATTAGACCGTCTTGAAATAGCTTCACCACTGACTTCCCCTCCCCAACAAACATATCTGAACCGCTTCGAGCTTTCAATGAATCAATACAAATGGAACAAGAAGCAAGCAAATCTAGCTTTATTGCTTTCAACGAAAGTGGATCAAACAAACGAGGATAAAACATGAAACCCATCTTTACAATTGACTTCTTCTTCTCCATATCTCCTCCATGCACCATAAATCTATTCAGAAAACCCATCAACCAATGCACTGAAAGCAAGCGAAACACCAAAGACTGCTGCATTTCCAATGAAACAAACAAAAGCCTTCTCATAATATCTTTCTCCTTCTCATTAAAGGCCTCCGAAAATCGCGAATACATAATCAAAACAACATGACATAATACAGGATGAAAGGAGTTAATCATACCAAAAAACTGAACTTTCAGCATAGATGGCTGCAAATCCAAAGCTACTGCTAGTGGCATTACCATTCGCATAAAAACCATCATCCCAAAAGGAGTTAAAACCCGCGGCCATTCCAGTAAAAAGGCCATGGCTCTTCTCAATTCCTTATAATTCAAACCAATCCCAATCCCTGAACCTTCCTTTTCCGGTCCTAAAATCCATTGCGGAAAATTAAATGGGATTAGAGGAACAGAGGTATTCAAAACAGAAATACTCAACTTTCGACTCACGATACTATAAATTACTGTAGTAAGTAACAAAATGTAACTCTGCGAGGCGTGAGTTCGCTCGCTTTGGCATAAACTCCATAAATGGCCAGCAATACCGGAGAGTAAACAAGGGTAAGCTTTTTCCAATTCACGTAAACACTCACACGCAATGGCGCGAGCGTGGCGGTCCAATCCATGGTTCGGGCGGTTTATAACCGCTAGTAAAAGCTCGACCACGGCTGCCGTACAACGAACCTCGACGGAATTCGTCGAAATCAATATCGAGGTCGTGGAAACCATCATTTGTTGTTTCAAAGAGTAGGTTATGTGGACGCCATCAATCGGGGATTGGACGATGGTCCGAAGGTCTTCAACGAGGCGGTCCAAAAGGGAAGAGAGGGAATTCGAGGGGAACAAAAGATGGGAAAATTCATCGAGGAAGATTACTAAGGGGATTTTGGAAGGGAATTCCTTTTTGAGAATCGAAGAAAGGGCGAGCTCGGCGAGAGATGGGTAGAGGCAGCTCCATTTCTCGCGGCGAGCACCGCCGTGTCGGAAGTCTTCCGTTAAGGATTCCCAGTCTTGAGGAGAAACTGGTTTTGGAGGTGGCTTTTCAGCCATTTTCGAACTGGGATTTGAAATTTTAGATTGGATTTAAGTTGAAAAAATTGGGAAGTTGAAATAGTAAGATTGACATTGTTCAGTTTTGATTGATCAAAGCTGAAATTTCAAACAGATATCTGCAAATACCCGGCGAGAGTAGGCGCTCGCGGAAGAGTTCAGTTGACAGTGGAAAATCGGGTCGGAGGCCTGCCAACCCGAAATTTGAATTTGATTTACTATTTTGCAACCCGCAACAATAAACCTATCATATGAAGCCCATTATCTCATTAATTAAGGTCCAATAGCTCATAATAATCAAGGTAAACTACTCTTTGATAAAATAAAAATAAGCTACTCACGTAACCACCAAACTATTTAGGTATATTTATTTTGACCATCTTCGTTAAAAATCTAACATATAGATAACAGAACGGTAATGTGGCAATTGACGAAAATTTATAAAATTACACATTTGATCATTGTTATTTATATTATCTACCACTGAGGCAAGTTGATTCGTGCTATATTATCTACCCATCCTTCAACTCCAAAACAGGTTTCGCATTCAAATATTCGGATTCCTCGAATTTAATCATCTTACTTCTTTTCTTACTCTTTCGTTTCGTTTATGAAAAAGTCGATTGTTCATACAATAGACCCTCCGGTATTCGTACACTTGAATTTCTTTTAGAGTTGGCGTCTGATACAACGAAACCATCGCTTAGCATTTCAACAATGGAGGGACAGCCTTTTCGATTCATTTTTCTACGCGAACCACTCGATTACTCTGTTCCTATATCAACATCTTCCCTCAACCACTCTGTTTCTAAACAAGTTTCTTTCTTAGCATTTCTAATCAAAATTCAGTTTCGTCCTCTATTTCTTCGGCTTCTTCTTCTCAGAATGACTCGGTTTAACATTCGAAACAGACGAGTCTGCAACATTTTTTACTTTTTCCATCCGAATGTCGCTCCTATTTGCATTCACCAAACAACGAGAAATCTAAGAAAAGATAATAAAGGGGATTTAAAAATGTAGAAAATGAGGAAATTTTCTGAAGAAGAAGCTCAAAGGTTTAGCAACAGTGTGTGACTGCAAAAATGAGAAACATGCGTGTAGGTTAAACCCTAAGCCTCTAATGAAACAAGACTGTGTATATAGAAAATGTTGTAGACTACTCAGGTGAAATCCCAGGAATCGAAGAATTTGAATGCGGAATATGTTTTGGAGTTGAAGGACGGGGTAGAAAATTCATTGATAGATGAAAAGAAGGTACTGATTTTCATTTTTGGGTTAATTTTATTTAATTAAATTAAAATTGGGATCAAATTGATATAATAGGTAAATTGTAATACCTCGGTTTAGAGCTCGAGAGTTATCAATGTTGATCTGGGATTAATTTCAGATTAAATTTAAATTAAAGAGCTGATTTTTATAAAAGTTCTCATTATTTACGATAATGTCATTAATGAAATTTTAAGAGGGTTTTGAAAATCAAAAACACTCATCTTCTTCCAAAACTCCTATTCTTTCATTTTAATGTACTTTCCTCCATTGAAGACCTTTGAAGGTAAATCATCTTTTTATTTTCCTTGTTTTACTTAAATTACAGTTGGATTTGCAAAGCTCATTAATTCTCAACCTTAAAATTTCAAGATTTATGAAAAGTGGGGATTTTGGGTGAAATCCCGTATGAGTCTTTTAGGGCAGTGTTTTGGTGTGTTTTTAAAGTTTATTTTGAAGTCATAACATGTTAAAAAGGTTGCTTAATTATAGTATACTCGAAACTAGTCTTAGGGGTAGATCTTAGAAGTGAAATAAGTGAGTTTTGGCTTGATTTTGTGGTAAAAAGAAGGCTGGAGGTATGTGGACCTTGGATAGGTGTTTTAAAATGTTATTTGATGATTTTTGAGTGGTGATAGTGCTGGTTTGATTGGATTCCGGAAACCATTGTTGTAGGTGATTTTTAGAAGTGGAAAATAAGAGTTTTTAAGGTGTTTATGTGGGGAAATGAAAGGCTGATGGTTGTACAGCCTTCGGGTGATGTTTTGGACATGTTTTGGAGTGTTTTAAGTGTTTAATTTAAGGGGTAATGGCTGGGTTTTGCTGGAGTACGAAAATGAGAATATTTGGGAGGAATTCGGCTTTGAATTGTTGAGAAAATATTGTGGAATTGTGAGCAGATGTATAACAGCAAATTGTGGTTGATTAAGAAGTTAATATATTATTTTTTATTGGTTAGAAACAACGGATTTGGCCTTGAGTGGTTCGGACGCGGTCCCGAGAAGTTCGGAAGCTTGAAACGACTTTGTGGTTTGCATTGGTGTCTGAATGATGAGTGAAAACTGTTTTGAGGTTTAAATATGTTCAAAGAGGTTTCTTGGGGGTTTGGGGTGGAGCCTTAAGGGCTAGCCTAAACCCAAGTGTAAGTTGTTATTTCACCTTGTTTCATTAAGTGTTAATGTGTGTGTGATTGTTGTGATACTACGTGAAATGTGGGTTGTTTTTCTCTCTGTTTAATGTTGTTGTGTAGTCGTTGTTGGTGTCGAGCCTCACGTGATGGTTGTCGTTGCTACGGTGATGTGTGGTCCCACCGATAGTGACTAGTCGAAGAGTACGGTGATGTGTAGTCCTACCGGTACTAACTAGTAGAAGAGTACGGTGATGTGTAGTCCCATCGAAAAACTACTAGTTGTTGTGAACGGTGATGTGTGGTCCTACCGGGTATTGGTTATGCATGTGCATACCATGTATTGTTGACGTTTGTGTTTTATTACATCTTTCCTTAAATGGTTTTGCTCTAAAATCTAAGTTTGTATTTTAAAAACTGCATTGTTGTTGTGTTTTAGAGCACCACTCACTAAGCTTTTAAGCTTACGCTTTCCTTTTTCCAACAATGCAGATCGTTAGAGGCTTGGGAGGCAAGTGGGCAAGGAAGGAGTTTCTCGGAGTTCTCAGGGAGCTCAAGTATGGTTTATGTTATGTAACAATGCTTAGACAATGGGGATATTAGACTTGTATGAGTTGGTGTTCAAACTTCTTTGTTGTTTTGTTAATGTTTCTAGCATGTTTGGTTTGGTGATACTATGTTGAAGCATGCCTCGTTATGGCCTTGTTACTTGATGGATGTTAAGCATGCTTTATCACCTTACATATATATATATATATATCATCTTTGATGGTTTGATGTTTTGGCATGTGTTGGAAGGATCTAAATGCATATCTCTTGCTTGCCCTGAATCATATGTATGCTCTATGGTTGATAATGCTTGTGGTAGGTTGGAATGCCTCTAGATTATGCGTATGTTTGTTGTTTCATGTTTCTTTTGGTTTGGGAGTATGTTTGTTATGGCCTTTAACTCTTTTGTTGGTTTGCTAAGCATGTTTGTTTGCTAGTTTCCTCTATGTATGCTTAATTGGTGTTGTTGCTTCGTCGTATGCTTAAACTGCTCAGTATGCTTATATATAGTTTCTTAGTGATGTATGTGAGTTGGTATGTTGCTAGTCGAGTCATCAAATGCATCTAGAGTTTAGTCCTTGTGTTTTTAGCTGCTAAAATGAGACTTGCAGTGCAGGGCGTATCGGTACGCTCAAGCGATGTACCGATACGGTCTTTGCTTTGGGGCTCATTTTGGGCAGAGGGTACCGATACACGAGGGCGTATCGATACGCCAAAAGCTCTCTGGAAATCTGAGAAATTGGCGAGATTTTGGCATATCGGTATGAGTCCTAAGGGTATCGATACGGTCCTTGTAGTTTGACCGAGAGAAGTTGACCGTTGAGGGTGTATCAGTACGGTCTTGCTGTGTACCGATACAGTCTCTCTGGGTTGACTTTAGAACGTTGTCCAGGTCCAGGCGTATCGATACGGTCATCTAGCGTATCGATACAGCCTGTTATAAAAGTTAAAATAGGTTGTTTAAATTGAATGTCTTGTGGGATTTGTATCCGTGTATGTTCGTTGTGTGTCCTATCACATAGGATTTAATAAAGGCATCTAGAAAAGATAAGTAAAGGAAAAATAAAAAATAGGGTTGCTAATCGGAGTGAGGCCTTAGCGGGTTTCGCTTCGGTTTTCCCTGTGTAACCCGTTCGGACCGGTCTTTCTGCTAGACCGGGACCAGAGGGTTACATTTGGTGGTATCAGAGCCTCGGTTACGAGGTTTCCCGGGAAAGGTAAGTCAAGTCAGTTGGTTTGTATGGTTGCTTGCTATTGCGCGGTGTTTGAAAGCATGCTTAAATGACCTTGTTGTTGGTTGAGGGTTAGTCGAATGTTCCCATTGCAAGGTGTTATTATCAAAAAATAGTTTTTGGTTTTAGGAGCTTGAGAACTTGGGTCTTTTCCCTTTGCTAACCCCATATATTTTTGTTTGCGTGTTTTGTTTGTTGTTGTATTATTGCTTTTGGCAAATATGAGACCAAGGCGTGGGCCTGGAGCTGGTAATCATGAATCTAAGGTTTCAGAGAATGTGAATAATGATAGAGTTCATCGCTCTAGTTCAAGGCAGTATGGTCGTATCAGAGTTTGAGGTACAATTTGTCTGTTTGGGTTAGCGTGTATATGAGTTGGTTCCTATTAAGAAAGAACAATGTGAACGATCCTGATATGAGTTGGTAAAAGAAGTGAAGACCTATGAGTTGGCTTCAGAATGATATCGATATTATAGCAGGTAATTTCTCGATACATACATTGAGTTTGTTTTCTCTGATTAATTCTGGATCTACGCATTCGTATATTTTGAGTGAGCATGCAAAGTTGTTGAATTTACCTTGTGAGGTACTAGAGGTAGGTGTTAGTGTTACTAGCTCCTTCGGGGATACAGTTTTGGTCAGAAAGATGTACAAAAGATGTTCGTTGGTGGTTTAGGGTCACGTGTTTCCAGTAGATGTGATGGAATTGTCTTTTTACGGTTTTGATGTAATAATGGGCATGGATTGGCTTGTAGAACATAGAGTTAGGGTAGACCTTGGGACAAAGAGAGTTTCCTTAAAGCTTGCGGATGACTATGAGATTGTAATGGTAGGTGAGAATGTGAAATTCTTATCGAATGTTGTTTTAGCTTTAGAGGCTTAGAGATTGTTTGAGTTTGGTTGTCAGGCCTACCTAGCTTAGGGATGAATCTGAATATGAACGAGGTCAGTCCAAAGGATATCAGAACAGTCTGTGATCTCCCGAAGGTGTTTCCGGAAAAATTGTCTGGTTTGACGCCTGATAGAGAAGTTGAGTTTGCTATTGAGACATATTCTGATTCTGCTCCTGTTTCGGTTGCTCCGTATCGTATGGCACCAAAAGAATTGAAAGAGTTGAAGACTCAATTGCAAGAGTTGTCATATAGAGGTTTTATCCGTCTGAGTTCTTCGCCTTGGGGCGCACCGATATTGTTTGTGAAGAAGAAAGACGATAGTATGAGAATGTGCATCGATTATAGACAGTTGAATCAGTTGATAGTGAAGAACAAGTATCCCTTGCCGAGTATCGATGACTTGTTTGACAAGTTGAGAAGGGCATTAGTCTTTTCAAAGATAGATTTGAGATCCGGGTATTACCAGTTGAAGGTAAAGGTGGTTGATGTTCCGAAGACAGCTTTTAGGACTAGATATGGTCACTATAAGTTCTTAGTTATGCCGTTTGGGTTGACGAATGCACCGGCTGCTTTCATGGACATGATGAATAGGATTTTCTATCAATACCTATACTGGTTTGTAGTTGTTTTCTTAGACGATATTTTGGTGTATTCGCGTACCGAGGAAGACCATGATCGGCATTTGAGGATAGTTTTGCAGACCTTGTTAGACAACCAGTTGTATACAAAGTTGAGTAAGTGCGAGTTCTGGATTCGAGAAGTAGTCTTCCTAGGACGTGTAGTGTCAGCCGATGGGATTAGAGTTGATCCGAAGAAGATAGAAGTCATTGTTGAGTGGAAGCAACCGAAGTTTGTGACAGAGATTCATAGTTTTCTAGGCTTAGACGGATACTATAGGAGGTTTGTGAATGGTTTCTCAAAGATAGCCGCTCCTTTGACAAAGTTACTTCAGAAGAATTTTCAGTTTGAGTGGTCAGATGCGAGACAGCAAGCCTTTGAGAAATTGAAAGAAGCCTCGACCAATGCACCGATTTTGATTCAGCCAGAGTCGGGGAAGGACTATGTGATCTACAGTGATGCTTCATATGTAGGATTAGGTTGTGTACTCATGCAAGATGGGAGAGTGGTGGCTTATGCCTTGAGACAGTTGAAGACTCATGAGTGAAATTATCCGACACACGACATAGAACTAGCTGCAGTTGTGTTTGCTTTAAAGATTTGGAGACATTATTTGTATGGTGAGAAATGCACAGTGTATACGGATCACAAGAGCCTGAAGTATATAATGACACAACAAGAGTTGAACCTTAGACAACGTAGGTGGCTAGAGTTGTTGGAAGACTACGACCTCACGATTGAGTACCATCCGGGTAAAGTCAATGTAGTGGCAGATGCTTTGAGTAGGAAGGTAGCCGTTGAGTTGAGAGCCGTGTTTGCTAGTTTGAGTTTGTCCGGTGATGGCAGTCTAATGGCCGAGCTTCAGGTTAGACCTACTTTAGGTCAGTTGATTAGAGAGAAGCAGTTGTTAGATAGATCTTTAGCATCTCACGTGCAAGATTTAGCCGAGAGTAGACCATCAGACTATAGTTTCAGTGTTGGTGGGGTCTTGTGTTTTAGAGATAGAATAGTTGTGCCGGATGACAGTGATTTGAGACGTACTATCTTGACCAAAGCGCACAGTAGCCCGTTGGCTATACATCCGGATAGTACAAAGATGTATCGTGGGTTGGAAGATGAGTACTATCGGGTTGGTCTGAAAAGAGATGTTGCCGATTTTGTGAGCAAGTGCATGGTTTGTTAGTGTGTTAAGGCAGAATATCAATTTTCGTCTGGTTTGTTACAACCATTGAGAATTTTAGAATGGAAGTGAGAAAATATTACTATGGACTTCGTATCAGGTTTGCCTTTGATTCCTTCTAAGAAGAATTCAATTTGGGTGATTGTTGACCGTTTCACAAAGTGTGCTCATTTCATTGACGTTCATACGACCTACTCTCTAGATAAGTTGGTCGATTTGTACATCAGTGAGATTGTGAGATTGCGTGGTGTGTCGAAGTCGATTGTGTCAGGTAGAAATTCGAGGTTTACAGCTAGATTTTAGGAATGTCTGCATAGTGCTTTGGGTACCCGTCTGAATTTCAGTACATCGTATCGCCCTTAGTCCGATGATCGGTCAGAGAGATATATCCAAATATTAGAGGACGTGTTGAGATGTGCATTATTGACCTGCAGTGTTGCGTGGGTGATCTGTCGAACTTGTCAGGGTTAAGTAGCGACATAGAAGTGTGGAAGAAGCCACTTGGGGTAGAGAAAAGAAGATACGAAGAAAAGGTTTCCGTATCACTTTCCGTCAGGTAATTTCGAGGACGAAATTCCTTAAGTGGAGGAGAGTTGTAACGCCCTAGTTTAGGGCCCGTGAGTTATCGGTGTTGATCTAGGATTAGTTTCGGGTTAAATTTAAATTAAAGAGTTGATTTTTATAAAAGTTCTCATTATTTACGATAATGCCATTAATGAAATTTTGAGAGGGTTTTGAAAATCAAAATCACTCATCTTCTTCCAAAAACCCTATTCTCTCATTTTCATCTCCTTTCTTCCATTGAAGACCTTTGAAGGTAAATCCTCTTTTTCTTTTCCTTGTTTTACTTAAATTTAACTTAAATTAAAATTGGATTTGCAAAGCACATTAATTCTCAACCTTGAAATTTCAAGATTTATGAAAAGTGGGCATTTTGGGTGAAATCACGTATGGGTCTTTTAGGGCAGTGTTTTGGGGTGTTTTTAAAGTCATAACATGTTAAAAAGGTTGCCTAATTATAGTATACCCGAAACTAGTCTTAAGGGTAGATTTTAGAAGTGAAATAAGTGAGTTTTTGGCTTGATTTTGTGGTAAAAAGAAGGCTGGATGTATGTGGACCTTGGATATGTGTTTTTAGATTTTATTTAATGATTTTTGAGTGGTGATAGTGCTGGTTTGATTGGATTCCCGAAACCACTGCTGTAGATGATTTTTAGAAGGGAAAATAAGAGTTTTTAAGGTGTTCATGTGGGGAAATGAAGGGCTGATGGTTGTACAGCCTTCGGGTGATGTTTTGGACATATTTTAGAGTGTTTTAAGTGTTTAATTTGAGGGGTAATGGTTGTGTTTTTCTGGAGTACGAATATGAGAATATTTGGGAGGAATTCGGCTTTGAATTGTTGAGAAAATATTGTGGAATTGTGAGCTGATGTATAATAGGAAATTGTGGTTGATTAAGATGTTAATACATTGTTTTTGATTGGTTAGAAACAGCGGATTTGACCTTGGGTGGTTCGGACGCAGCCCCGGGAAGTTCGGAAGCTTGAAACGACTTTGTGGTTTCTATTGGTGTGCGAATGGTGAGTGGAAACTGTTTTGAGGTTTAAATATGTTCAAAGAGGTTTCTTTGGGGTTTGGGGTGGAGCCTTAAGGGCTAGTCTAAACCTAAGTGTAAGTTGCTATTTCACCTTGTTTCATTAAGTGTTAATGTGTGTGTGATTGTTGTGATATTGCGTGAAATTTGGGTTGTTTTTACTCTCTGTTTAATGTTGTTGTGTAGTCGTTGTTGGTGTCGAGCCTCACGTGATGGTTGTCGTTGCTACGGTGATGTGTGGTCCCACAGATAGTGACTAGTCGATGAGTACGGTGATGTGTAGTCCCACCGGTACTAACTAGTAGAAGAGTATGGTGATGTGTAGTCCCATCGGAAAACTATTAGTTGTTGTGAACGGTGATGTGTGGTCCCACCGGGTATTGGTTATGCATGTGCATACCATGTATTGTTGACGTTTGTGTTTTATTACATCTTTCCTTAAATGGTTTTGCTCTAAAATCTAAGTTTATATTTTAAAAACTGCATTGTTGTTGTGTTTTAGAGCACCGCTCACTAAGCTTTTAAGCTTACGCTCTCTTTTTTCCATCAATGCAGATCGTTAAAAGCTTGGGAGGCAAGTGGGCAAGGAAGGAGTTTCTCGGAGTTCTCGGGTAGCTCAAGTTTGGTTTATGTTATGTAATAATGCTTAGACAATGGGGATATTAGACTTGTATGGAGTTGGTGTTCAAACTCCTTTGTTGGCTTGTTAATGTTTCTAGCATGTTTGGTTTGGTGATACTATGTTGAAGCATGCCTCGTTATGGCCTTGTTACTTGATGGATGTTAAGCATGCTTTATCGCCTTACATATATATACATATATATCATGTTTGATGGTTTGATGTTTTGGCATGTGTTGGAAGGATCTAAATGTATATCTCTTGCTTGCCCTGAATCATATGTATGCTTTATGGTTGATCATGCTTTTGGTAGGTTGGAATGCCTCTAGATTATGCGTATGTTTGTTGTTTCATGTTTCTTGTGGTTTGGGAGTATGTTTGTTATGGCCTTTAACTCTTTTGTTGGTTTGTTAAGCATGTTTGTTTGCTAGTTTTCTCTGTGTATGCTTAATTGGTGTTGATGCTTCGTTGTATGCTTAAATCGCTCTGTATGCTTATCTATAGTTGCTTAGTGATGTATGTGAGTTGGTATGTTGCTAGTCGAGTCGTCAAATGCATCTAGAGTTGAGTCCTTGTGTTTTTAGCTGCTAAAATGAGACTTGCAGTGCAGGGCGTATCGGTACGCTCAAGGGTTGTACCGATATGGTCCTTGCTTTGGGGCTCATTTTGGGCAGAGCGTACCGATACATGAGGGCGTATCGATACGCCAAAAGCTCTCTGGAAATCTGAGAAATTGGCGAGATTTTGGCGTATCGGTATGAGTCATAAGGGTATCGATACGGTCCTTGTAATTTGACCGAGAGAAGTTGACCATTGAGGGTGTATCGGTACGGTCTTGGTGTGTACCGATACGGTCTCCCTGGGTTGACTTTAGGGTGTTGACCAGGTCCAAGCGTATCGATACGGTCATCTAGTGTATCGATACGGCATGTTATAAAAGTTAAAATAGGCTGTTTAAATTAAATGTCTTGTGGGATTTGTATCTGTGTATGTTTGCTGCGTTTCCTATCACATAGGATTTAATAAAGGCATCTAGAAAAGATAAGTAAAGGAAAAATAAAAAAAATAGGGTTGCTAATCGGAGTGAGGCCTTAGCGGGTTTCGCTTCAATTTTCCCCGTGTAACCCGTTCGGACCGGTCTGTCGGCTAGACCGGGACGAGGGGTTACATAAATAACAATGATCAAATGTGTAATTTTATAAATTTTTTGTTAATTGTCACGTCACCCCCTCCGTTAGGTTTTTAACGGCGGTGGTAAAAATAGGACCAAATTAAAAGTTTGGTGGTCTGATTGGCGAATTGTCTAGTTCGGTGGTAAAAATAGGTATGCCCAAATAGTTAAGTGATCACTTGAGTAGTTTACCCTCATAATTATAAGGGTAAAATTTCTTAGTAAAAAATGCAAAGTTCACAAATGGTCATCAAACTTTAATAAATTATTTAATTTGATAACCAAACTTTCAATTGTTTCAATGTTACTATTAAACTTTAAGTGTTGCCACCAACCATTTCCATATCATTTTAAAATAAAAATGACACATCATTTTGAAATATAATAAAAAATAGGGTAAATTACATAAATAACCATTATACTATGGTTTTAGATTCGATTTAACCACTATACTTCTAATTGAAGCAATTAGACCACTCAACTATCAAAATAAAGTCAATGTGACCACCAACCGTTAAAATCTAACGGAGAGGCTGACGTAGCAGTTAACAGAAATTTGTATAATTATAGATTTGGTCCTCGTTACTTATATATTCTACCAATTTGGTCCTAATTTTAATTTAATAAAATAAATTAATTATTTAATTAGGTGGTGTTACCACTTTATTGGAGGACTTTAATTGTTTATGTTTGATTTAATTATTTTTAATTTAATAAAATAAATAAATATATACAAAATAGTATTAACTTTAATTTAATTATTAGATTTATTTCATTGACTTATATGTTTTTATGCATTATAAGTATGTCATGTTCGAATCCCGTTAATCTACATTTATTTTTTTTACCTAACATAAACAACCAACTATTGCATATAAAATATATTTTGTATTGTACATATTTGGCTTTGGCCTAGTGGTAAAGGCATGTCAATACCACCTAGCATTCCTAGGTACGAATCTTATTAGAAGCAATTTGCTTGCTTTTATTTATTTTTATTCTCCAATTAATTATTTTATTAAATTAAAATTAGGATTAAATTGATAGAACGTATAAATAACAAGACCAAATGTGTAATTATAAAAATTCCTGTTAACCGCTACGTCAGCCTTTCTATTAGATTTTAACGGTTGGTGGTGACATTGAGTCGATTTCAATAACTGAGTGGTCTAATTGCTTCAATTAGAAGTATAGTAGTTAAACTGAATCTAAAATTATAATATAATGGTCATTTATGTAGTTCAAATTAAAAAATTAAAAAAAAGTTTCGTATTCATCTTCTCAAAAAGCTTCAACTGCAATCGACACCATCTCTCCATCAGAATCGCTCACTGATGTGGTGACCATAGAGTCTCCGATGAAGGAACCTTTGTGTTAGGTTTCTTCTTTCCATGTGCTTCCAAGAACCGCTACCTGGGAATACCACCGTCTCCCTTTAGGTAACAATACCGTTGTTTTCCTTCCCTTAATTTTTTCCTTATTTCTCTTGTTTTATGTAATTTTTAATTGTGATTAGAACTTAGGGTCTGTTTTTTTTGAAAGAAAATGTTTTACGAAAAATATTTTCATTGTTTTCCTATGTTTGGTTCAAGATAAAAGACAAAGTCAATGAAAAATAAATTACAAATCAAAGAAAAAAGTACTCATTTTTTCGTAGAACAAGTTACCAGCAGAAAAAGGGTAAGTTTATTTACAACCTAAAAGCATCACCTTCTTCTAAACTCTTAACACCCAAAGGCGTCTAGCAAAATACCATCACCGTCATCTTTCCCTTGCCGTCGATAATAACTCAGGCGGCCGTTCATCTTCTCAAGTGACCTTAATGTCTCAAAATTTTCTTATTTCCTTTTCTATTGTCTGTATTTTTTTGCACTTCTTAAATTTTTTTCATCCACTTACAAATACAAAAATTTTTATTTTTTCTCTTCAGATCTACTTTATTTTCTTCATTTCTATGTGGGTTCAGTTTCTTTTACTATTATTTATTTCTTGATTGGAAAAATAATGTATGTTTTTTTTTTCTTCAGGTCTGCCAAACTCATTCAAAATCTAAGGAGCTTTTCATCTTTCATTGAAAAAATGAGGAAGGTTTTTTAAACATTTGAACTTTTTCTTCTTCATTTATGAAACTGTGGATTAAATTTTTTGTATACGTTTAGCATTACAATACTAAGGAGAGGCTTCAATGTCTAACTATCTTATAAAGATTAGTTTGTAATCTTTGTAAGTGATACACTCACACACAAATTAAGTTACACTTTAATTTAGAGCTTCTACCATTAATCAAAGCTCTTCAACATGTTCAATCTTTGACAAAATTCCATCGGTCTTATACACCAAACTCATGAATTTCACCATTTTAATGAGCACACAATTAAGCATAATCAACATGGTATAAAGTTGTTTCATTCCTTGAACTTTAGCTGCTGATTTTACGTAATTTTTAGCTATTGTTTTCAAGTAACATTTAGTTGGAAGATATCTTATTTGTGAAGTTTTATATATTTTGCTACATAAGAAAGTCTAATAAGTTTGGGTTGCATTTTCTGTTATGGTTTTAGCATCTAAATTTCTCTTCATTTTGAAGTTAACCAAGGTATTAGCTTTTCAAAAGGGTGAGCTAAAATCTCATGCAAAGTAGAATATGTTTGTTCCTAATTATCCTCATAAAACAAGAATTGTCTATATCTAAAAGTGTAAAATGCACTTCTTTCATTAATACAAATGTTTAGCTTTTAATATTGTTTTCTCTACTTATCTACTTATCGACATCTTTATTGAACACCTTTTTAGTTGGTCTTAGCTTCCAACAATCTATCAACATCCAGTAACTTCTTTTGAGCTAATAACATTATTATTATTATTATTATTATTATTATTATTATTATTATTATTATTATTATTATTATTATTATTATTATTTCTTTGTAGATGGATCGTAATTTTATTCAAAATGCAATAACAGGAGTCGCTACTTCAGCTTTAGCTTTTGGGGCTATTTTGATTCAAAGATTAAGATCTAGAAAACGAATAACTCGTGAATGTCATGTGAACCGAAATTACGAAAGAGAAAATTATATCAATAGTATTCTATATAAAGGTGACCAAAATTGTATTGGTATAATAAGGATGCGACCAATTGCTTTCTTTAATTTGTGTGTTATCCTTACTGGGAATAACTTGTTACAATCAACAAGAGCAGTGAGTGTTAGGGACCAAGTTATCATATTTTTACATATAATTGGTCATAATGTAAGGTTTAGAGTGATTGGATCAAGATATTATAGATCAACTGAGACAATTCACCGTTACTTTAAGATTGTGTTAAGAGTTATTTCAAAATTATATAAACTAGTCATTAGATTACCCGATGAATCAACTCCTCCTGAAATAAGAAACAATCCAAGGTTTTACCCATACTTTAAAGATTGTGTGGGAGCATTAGATGGCACCCATGTCCGTGCATCCGTCCCACTTAGCATTCAAGGAAGATTTCGTAGTCGTAAAGGGGGAACAACACAGAATGTATTGGCTGCCATTACCTTTGATTTGAAATTTTCTTATGTTCTAGCTGGTTGGGAAGGCAGTGCACATGATTCTCGTATTTTAACGGATGCACTTACACGTCCAAGAGGATTTAAAATTCCAGAAGGTAACAATTAGCATTAATATACAAAATATTTCAATTAAAGCCATAATGTATTAAGTAATAGTAACATTTTGTCAACTTGTAGGTAAATATTATCTTGCTGATGTTAGATATGGCATTCGAAATGAAATTATTTCTCTGTATCGTAGTGTTCGATATCATTTAAAAGAGTTTAATGATCATCGTCCAGAAAATACAAATGAACTCTTTAATCTTCGTCATTCGTCAGTACAAACTATTGTTGAGCGAGTCTTTGAGATTTTAAAGAAACGTTTCCGTGTCTTAAACGCTGAACCGTTTTGGGATTTTTAAACACAAGTCGACATAGTGTTAGCATGTTGTATCGTTCATAATCATATTATGGGAGTGGATCCTAATGATTTAATTAATGAAGAATTATATGAAGAAGATGAGTCTAATTTGATAATATCAACTCTTACGCAACGAGAAGAGAGAGAAGAAGCTAGAGAATGGGCTGCTATGAGAGATGAAATTGCACAAGCTATGTGGACTGACTATATAGTTAGAAACATCAATTTGTTTTAGAACTTTTTGTCAAGTATTTCGATGTTATGTACGTTAGACATTGAAATTGTAATGTTTTAAGTTTGTTGGACATTAGAATTGTTATGTTTTAAGTTTGTTGGATATTAAAATTGCTATATTAGGATTGTAATGTTATGTACGTTAATCATCAATTTGTTTTAAAACTTTTTGTCGAATGTTTTGTTTTAAGTTTGTTGGTTATGAAAATTATTACATTATGTAAGTTTGGTCTTTTTAATATTACAAATTATTATAAAATTCTAATTTTATGTTTTAAGTTTGTTGGAAACTGTTTCTTTCTTTATAGTAATTATTGTTGCGGTGAGTTTTGAATTTTTATTACTTATATGACTACTTTGTTTTTACATATTTTGTTAATGTAGCAAACAACAATGAATAACCCTAAATCAAGTAAAGAATGGGGCACATCAAAACATTTTAGATGGACAAAACCAATGTAGCATATTTTCTTAGAAATACTTGTAGAGGAGGCTCAAAAAGGAAATAAGCCATCTAATACTTTCTGTATGAATTCTATAAAACGAGTTGCTGTAGCTATTTCTGACAAATTTTGTAACCCCCTCATCCCGGTCTGGCCGGATGACCGGTCCGAGTGAGCTACACGGGGAAAACCGAGTGAAAACTCCCTAAAGAACTCTCCCTCGGTTAGCAACCCTATTTTTTTTTCATTTTAAACTTGTCTACATGAAAATTACATCCTAAGTGATCATACAGCGGAAAAATATTTACGAAGCAGTCAAACGAACCCAAAACTAACATTTAAAAGCCCATTTTTAAAGTTAAACTGCAGGCGGTATCGATACCCTTAGGGGGGGTATCGATACCCCTTGACTAGGTCAACAGGGTTTGGTTAACCTGAGGAGACAGTATCGATACCTCCCTCAAGGGTATCGATACCCTCTCCAAAAGTTGACTTCCCACGGTCAAAGCTAAGACAACGGTATCGATACCCTCGAGGCCGGTATCGATACCGAAATCGACAGTGGCTCCAGTGGCCAAAAAGGTATCGATACTCTCCCTCGAGTATCGATACACGAGGCCTGAAACCAAAGGGCAGTATCGATACCAGTCCAACGGTATCGATACTCCAGCTACGAAAAGGCAGATTTGAGCTGATTTAAGGCACAAGGAGGCCCCTAAATCCCTCTAACACTTCAACCAACACACTATCATCAATCCTAAGGCAAAATCAGACATATAAGCATGCTCTAACATGAAATCAATGGCACAATCCATCGCAAGATGATACACAAGTCATACAATCAACTTAGCATCCAATCATGAGCAAGGCATACATACTTGGCATTCCAACAAAGGCAATTAGGCATACAAGTCATACATGGATCTCAAGGGTCTTAAGAGGCATAAGGTAAGCATATGAGGTTTGACCCTCTCTAACAAGGCAACCTAAACACCAATAGACATGCCAACACACGCAACATCCATCATAGCATTCATGCATTACAAACCATAATCAATCCAAATCATCAACATGAGGCATTAACAACATGTGGCCAACACAAAGGAGTCTAGATACAAGCTCCTAAAACACGTAGCACTTCCCATTGCTAGACTATTACATTATTTAATTAAACCATACTTGAGCAAACCACCACACGCTTGGACGCCCTTATCTTGCTCCTTGCTAACTCCAAGCCAAAGATCTGCATTGTCGGAAAAAGGAGAGCGTAAGCATAAAGCTTAGTGAGCGGAGCTCTAAAACATAACTACGACAATGCAGGGTTCAAAGCCTTCTTTAAAAATAAAGGTCAACGCATACAAATCATCCAACTACCTAATCCTTCTACTAACATCCGAGTTCAACCAAGGGTCAACACTATAGGCATTTATCATAGCATTACACTTCATGGTATGCATAAAGGCATGATTCTAATTTTAAAGCAACGTCATAATGAGTATGATATAGTGAGGTACAACATGAACATTACATGGCATGCACAAGCATAACCAAAACACACACGGTGGGACTACACATCACCGTTTCGACTAGTAGTTTTCCAATGGGACTACACGTCAAAGTACTCTTCTACTAGTCACTATCGGTGGGACTACACATCACCGGAGTCTTATACCATTCGCTACCGGTGGGACTACACATCACCGGAGCAACGACAACCATCACGTGAGGTTCGACACCAACCATGCAACACGATGCACCATTACTACCATACGACATGTACTCACTATATCATGCACAACCAAATCAAGAAGTAACAAAATCCACAATTAGGCATCACTTACTACTTGGAATCTTACCAAACCACAAATGGTCTTACTCACCATTTTCGTGCACAACTTGCACCAACTTACTCACACCTTACAAGGCATATCAACATCCACATTATTACCGTCATACATGAGCAACGATATAATGAATAGCAACAAGCTTCTTCCCAAAGTATTGGAATTTCATACATAACTAAATATCATTTCAAGCAATGAAAAACAAATGGTAAAAGGAGAAATTAAAGAGGCAATTCACAACAACTTACTCTTGAGTTTAATTCACTTTCAAGCCAAATCTAAATTCTTTCAAAACCATCTTTGAACCAAAACCTTACTTGAAAACATTTTCACCTCCACATGCTAGAACCAACCTTTGAAATCAATTTAAAACATTAACCACTCACCTCATTTCCTTAAGCAAAACAAGCAAAGCCGAAACAAGCCTCCTCACTTCCGGATTCGATCCCAAAGCTTTACCAACGCAAATCCTTGCTTCTCATCGCCTCAACACAAGTAAATTAACCTCAAATCAGTCCACAAACAATATAGCAAACCCGAAATACAAATTCAAACTTCAAACACTTATTCTTTGAACCAAGAACAACCCCAAAAGCCATTTCCGAGCAGCCCTTTAGCACAGTCCAAAACCGATGATTCCAACTCTTTTAACACACCTAATAGCTTCCAAAACAACCCCTAACTATCATACAACCATCAGCCCTCACTTTCCAACATAAAACAGCCCTAAAACTCACTTCTAAACCCTCCTAAAACCCCATTGAAACACAAATCCGAAAATCATTACAAAACCTTGTAAAAATTTGGTATGTTGGACCTTTTGGACAACAAATGACTCATCTAACATCACCAAATCAAAAGCTCAACTTAAAGTTAACAAAGTTAACATTTTTAATTCAAAACTCAAAAACCTCAAAATACAAAATCAAGGGTTTTAATGAAAACTAAAGGTATAGACATGTAGAGGAAAGTGAGGACAAGTTAGAAACGTTTTACCTTTCAAAAATCACCAAGGATAAATGTGTATGGTGATGGAATAGTAGAGAGGGTGAGGGGGGGCTCTATTTCACGTTGGTGGAGAAGAAGATGAATAGGGGAGTTGGGTTTTCTCTTTTAATTGTTTTGTTTCATCTTAAAGGTCAAAAGGCCATTTTGCCCTTAATGAAGGGAGACATTTACAAGGGTGGGAATCCATGACTATTGGGTTTAAATCAAAATAGGCCCAACACAATTTATTTTGAAAGCAAAACCCGAACATTGTTTTAATTATAAAACCGAGCCCAAATAATATTAAAATATTATTTTCACCCGACCCCTAAACTCGGGTGTTACAACTCTCCCCTACTTAAGGAAATTTCGTCCCCGAAATTTATCAGACAGAAAGAGTCACTGACACATGCTCCTCCACGCTTTCTCTCACCACAACATACCCACCAACTCGGTAGACTCACCACACAACATTAGCTAACTGATGCCAAGATCTTAACGGGTCCTTCAATGCATGACCATTTGAAATCCAACTCAATCTTTTCAACAACATAACACGGAACAAAACTGGCTCACACTTCTGAATCATAGACACACAGAACACATCACAAACCCCTTTCTAACTCCGATGGTAACCGCAACAAATAAACAACTGAACTAGCCCGATTCACAATCCCATACAACACTGTTTGAATTCTTGACCCATAACCTTCTCTAGCTGACCATCTGACTTCAACAGGTAACCAAACACTACGCAGACGTCTTCAGAAATCTAGCAGAAAACTCGAATCTCTATCGGCCACTATTGATCTCAAGACACTGTACAATTCATGATCTTGCTAAGGCACAACTCCACCATCTTACCCACGGTACAAGTAGCTTGAACATGTATAAAATGAGCACACTCGATGTAACTATCATTGCTTACTCGGCTAAACTCTCTCGTGAGAAATCAAAGGCGAATCGGACACAAAGTCCCTCAAATCTATTTCCCACTTTCATTACGAATCTCCCACAGATGTAACAAACTAGAAGAAACTGATGCTCAATCTTGACACACAGGCAAACTATACACTTACTCGCATACTGAACCACGTCATTCATCAACTCAACCCAGAAGTACTCATCTTCGACCCACAATACCTCTTCATACTATTCTGATGCCATACAAATAAACTGACATATGCTTCGGCCAACACAATACGTCTCAAAACACTATGTCAATCGGTACAACATTTCTGTCTCTAACAATACAAATTCTATCATCTCTGAACTGTACTCTGAAGGTTTTCTTTCTGATATGCCTTGCACGTGAGGTGCCAAAAGTCTATCTTGCAACTGTTTCTCTTCAAACACTCTGACTCAATGTAGGTTCAACATGAAATGCGGCAATTACAACTCGCAACTCAACTACTAACCTAACAACAATTACAACTCTGAACATCGGTTGCTACGTTGGTTATCTTCGGATAGTACTCAATCTTGATATTATAGTCTTCAAGCAGTTCTACACTTTATGCTATTCAAGTTTCAACCCTTCCTAAGTCTTCAAATATTTCGAGTTCTGATGATATGTACATACACACTGTGCATTTCTTACTATACAAGCTTTGTCTCTAAGTCTTCGAAGCAAACACAACTGTAATTAACTCTAAGTCTAGTGTCGGATAACTATTTTCTCGGTCTTTCAACTATCTCGATGATCAAGTCACAATCTTCTGTCTTGCATAAGCACACAACCTAACTCTACCATGTGACACATCACTATGGTTCATAAACTCTTTCTTTGATATAAGCTGATTCAAGGTCGAAGCTCACTTCAAAGTGTCTTCCGGTTTCTCAAGGGCTCATTATCTCGCATCTAACCACACAAACTGAACATTCTTCTGTAGTAACCTATCCATGAAGCAACTATCTTCAAAGAACTGTTTACAATTCTCTGAAAGTAACAATGCTAGACCTAGGAACTATAGATATTTGCCACAGTCTTCAATTTCTTCCTTCTCCTATCTTCTTTTGCCTACTTGGGATTTACTCTAATACGCTTGGCTGATCTACATGTCCTAGGAGAACATCTTCATTAACTCGGAGCTCACGCTTGCGCAACTTAGCATACAACTGATTTCCTAATAGAATCTACCACACTAACTTCAAAGCTTGGCATAGCCTTCTTCGGTACGCGAATATACCCGCGTGTCATCTATGTGAGCTACTATAACTGATCAAGGACTTAGAAAAACATTTTTTGCTCAACATCTCTTGCAAAAGTAACTTACACACTAGTCTAACAGAGCGACATAACTCAAAACCCAAAGTGATCACATCTGCCCTGAAAGCTGTCTTCAATGCTTCAACTTCTCTCATTTTCAACTGGTAATAATCGGATCTCAAACCAACCTTCGAACAGACTAAAACATACACTAACAGATCAACAAGCCACTGACGTACAGAAACGAATACCAACTACTCACTGTCAAATTAAAATAAGTGTATAGCTTGGGGGGCTAATTATGTAATTATATCAATTTATATTAACTGCCACGTCATCAGCTGTTAAATTTTTAACGGCGTAGGACCAATTTGTTACTTTTTTTAAGTCAGTGGACCAGTTTGTAACTTCTAATAGTTGGGGGATGCAAAAGATAATTGGAGTATAGTCGGAGGACCATTTATGTAGTTTACCCTAGAAAAAATTGGTGCCATTCTTAAATAGCGAGTGTTGGCGACGAGGAAGTCGATGTTTTACTCAGCGGCGTGGAGTCAGATGAGTCGGTACCGATCGTTGTTAACGATCCATCTCAAGAGGGTGTGTTGGTCGAGAAATACCATGAAATTCTAGCAGAGCTTGGCCGCGAGAAACAAGCACGGCAAGCGGCGGAGAATTTGGAATCAGAACTTCAAGTTTCATTTAATCGATTAAAAGCTTTGGCTCACGAGCGAGATGAGTGTGGGATACAACGAGATGAAGCTCTCTGTGAGAAAGAAGAAGCTTTGAAATCAAATTAGAGCCTAGCAGCGAATAGCCGAAGCTGATAAGATCAAAAAGGAGGCCACGACATCAGTGAGCGACTCTGATGAAGAGATGGTGTCCATTACAGTTGAAGCTTTTGAGAAGTTGAAGAAAAACTTTTTATTTTATTTATTGTATTATAAAATGATGTGTCATTGAGGTAACATTAAAGTAAAACTTAAATTGTAATGGTTTTTTTTTATCAAAGCATAACTGGCAATTCATTAAGGAAAACAGTTAAACGATACAAACCAACAGACATAGCCCAAAAAGAAAACTCGGGCTTAACACAAAAACAAAAGGCACCAGTGCAACAAGAAAAAGCAAACAGAAACAAAAGGCATTACGCCGGCTGGCGAGAATGCCTGAACAGACACGAAACAAAGCTAAAATAACAGAAAGGACTCTCGTGAAACACACAGGGATAGACGCGGCCACCGGTACAACCGTGGTTTGCGTTAACAGAAATGGCACAGCAGGCATGAAACAACGAAGAGTAAACAGGATCCTTCTTCCAACAACCTTGGTTGAAACCCCATGGAAGACGCCTGAAAGCTCTATCCAGAGGCAGGCTCTGTTCTAAAAAGGCAAACATCCATGGCAACCGTGGGTGGCAGTGAAAGAGGAAACAAAGACCTTTGTAACGCCTAGCAAAAAGAACTCCTAACAACTGATCATAACACCAACATGGAAATGGTAGCAAGCTCCTTGGATCATCGGGCTTCATAAGCTTACACTTGATCCTAGGGGAAGGGTTACATGAGAGGGATTGCCTATGCCCTTTCCCATCACAGGCAATCGAACTAAGCAGACTCATATTTCATCCGGATAACTCTTGATGGAGTTATCCGTGGATTGCCAATCAGCACCAAGGGAGAAACTATTGCCACCAGTCTGTTGGGGTGATTCTTCTTCATCACTCATCTGTACCTCTTCATTAAGAGAATAGCTATCATCAAAGCACATGGAAGCCACTGTCGTGATCTTCTTTCCATAAGGATCAATCCCTAATTCAATTAAGTCTGCTTCATCAACCATTATACGTGAGCACTCCATTTGGTATTTGCGTCGTGCGGCCTTCCTGATCAATGTTAATCTTTGAGAACTAAAAGTTTTGCCTCTCTTTTTGGCTTCAAGGTCCCTAATAATCCCTGATGAATTGATAAAGGAAGAGGGGAATAGTGTCGCTTTCAGTAGATCTTCATTCGCAGCCCAACCTCTTTCTGAAATGCACCAATTCTTTGGTGAGACCTGCACAATTAAGTTAGAGATGCACTCCCATAACTCCCTTCTTTTAGCCTGGCTGAATGATTCTTCACCATTTTCCTCTTGTTTCCTTTTCCTATAGTTAGATACTTTCATCCTATCGAAACCGACAGCAATCATGTTTCCCCATGTGGTGTTGTGGCTATCGATAGCTTCAGGATGCAACTGTATGCTGGAGTTGGAAGGCTTAGACTGCAAGGTGGGCATAAGGCTCGATAGGGCCTTAGGTGAATTCCTAGAAGAGGCTGGTGGGGTTGACAATCCCTGGAGGTCTAAGGACAGTGAGGGTCCCAAAAGAGGTAAATCAAGTCCTTTGTCTGATGAGACATGAGCTGTTACCTTTAACCGAGGCAGTCTGAAAATGCAGATCTTGTGGGATTTTCGACTTCCTTGGATGCTCCATTGTTTTGTCCTGATCGACACGTCCAAGCTTTGTCTACACCACCAACTGGGATCGGCTTTCAGGTTGCCTCGTTGCTTTGTTGTGGCGTAGGGATTGTGGCTTGCCGCCATGAGAGGCTCGGAGCCAAGGTCCAAACCTACCGGCTAGCTTGAAAACCGTCGTATCATGTTTGCATTCCCTCTCCACATGTCCCAATCTTCCACAGTGGAAGCAGAATTTGGGAAGATCCTCATATTTGAATGCGATTTCCAGGGGTTTGTCCCTTTTTCGGTTAAGAATGAACTCTGTTTTCAAAGGGTCTTCGATACGAATAGCCACTCTAATGCTCACTAGTCACTACTCCTTGCCATCGGGTAACATTATCTTCATCGAGTGTTGAACCATAATACACAGGGAACAAGTTGCCTATCCTTTTAACATTCTCAGGGATAATAAGACCAATGGGAAGGTTGTGTACATGTACCCAGAACTCTTCAATGGAGAAATTCAGTTCCTCAAGGGCTATATCAGGTTGCCATTCTTTCAGTATGAGTAGTGCATCCTGAACCGCCCAAGGTTTAGCCCCCAGGATACTGTGCCGGTCCTCCACAATTTTAAACATGAAGAGGAAAAAGTTTCTCCCCAGGTCATGGCATTCTAGCTCTTCGATCTTCCAAGCCTTGCGGAGGATGGCGGACAACGTAGTAGCCTTAAGCTGGTTTGGGGAGTGAAGTTTTCCAATGAGCGCGTGGTTTTTTAGTGCGAAGTTCACCTCAGAGTCTTCGTTTAACTCGAGTTCATCAATGAAATCCTGGCTGAATAAGTTAGGGTCTGCATGGTTTGTTGGATAACCGTTATTAACAACCCCGACACTTAAGGATGAGGAGAAAAGCTGCGGTTCCATACTTTGAGGGAAAGATGGGTGGTAAATGAGCTAGGGAAGGAGACAAAACAAAGATGGCAGTAAATGCCTTTGCAAAGGAAGGAAAGGTTAGAGAAAAACAGACTTTGACAAAAGTAAGAGACCACAACCTTCGCAAGACTTCGAACCACCTCCAGGATTGGTTACAAAACCACAACCCACATAAACCCCTTGTCTCCTACCACGAGAGGTTGGGGCTTAAGCAGTTGAGAAGGGGAAGAAAGCCTTGGTATGATGCTCGAGCTGGATCTTTATTTTCTTCTTTTTCAAACTTAAATTGTAATGGTAATACGAAAGCAATTAGAAATTTAAATATTAAATTAAATAATTTATTAAAGTTGAGTGATATTTTTTAATTTTATCCAAAAAAAAAGAAATATAAGCGTAAAATATTTAAATCATCATTCATCTTTGTTCTATAATTTATTTTGGTCATTAAATTTTAGAAACGAATACATTAACCTATTTTGATCACTACCCAATGACATGAATTATTTTATTTTATTTATTGTGACATGTCATTTTTATTAAGGGTAAAATACACCGATGATCTTTTAATTATCTTCTCACTCCTATTTTGCTCACTCAACTTTTAAAATTTTTAATTTAATAGATAAACTTTTGAATTGCTCCAATTTTAGTCGTTCAAAATTATTTTATTAATATTTTCATATGACATCGCACATTTTATTATTAAAATAAAAAATAATTTAAAATAAAACAAAAATTATATTTTATTATTATAAAATAAAAAATAATTATATTTTATACCCAAATCCACCCAGACTCTAAACCTCAAATTACAACCCCACTTCTCCTTCCCTATCAATCCCTATCCCAAACCAACCTTGATGTTAGACTAATGTTCATTAAAATTTCAAAGATTCAGCTGCAAAACAGCAACCTTGAGAGGTGTCGTCCGATTGGTTGATTGATTTTATTTAATTAAATTAAAATTATGACCAAATTAATATAATATGTAACTGACATGGACCAGATGTGTAATTATACAAATTATTTTTAATTGCTACGTCACTTCTCCATTAGATTTTAACGGTTGGTGGTCAAAATAGGTCCAATTAAATAGTTGGATGGTCGAATTTTAAATTTTTATAGTTCGATAGTCAAAATAGATCAGACCCAATAATTAAGTGGTCATCCAGTTAGTTTACCCAAAATAAAATGAGTGCAGATAATATACAGATTTAGATGGAATTAACGACGACAAATCAATGTTTGACATCGTTTTGATTAAAACTAATACATATATATGTGTATATAAAGGTGAAAGCATGAGCTCTAATTCTTCATCTATACAAACAACCCCTATATGTAGGGCTCCAGTAATCTGAACCAGTATTTTCATGGTAAACTTTTGGGGTACAAGATATTGGAACTAAACATAAGCCTCTGCTCCTTAGATCAACCTTCCCATCTCCTTTCTGATCTGTTCTATCCCATGGATCCTAACATAATCAATATATGAAAAAATTAACTTTAATTCCATTTTTCTGTACTTGAAATACAAAACAGTATCTGCAGATTTAGTAATTACCTTGAGAGAGTTGGCCTTCATGTATGGATTACTAAGTAACTGAAAAAGAATGCAAACAAATTAAAGCTATGATTTTGGATTTCCATATTCTGAATTGTTTAGAAAGAAAGATTTGGATTGAACCTGCACTTGTTCTTGTAGAAAGTTGATGTATCCGATTGCTTCTAGTAAAACCGAGGCCGTATCAGTCTGCAAGTCAGCCAACGATTTGGACCAAGTTAAATCAGATGACAAAAGAATAATAGAAGATGCAGTTGGACGTCAGGCACACTAGAAAACAAGCTTCTTCTTAGTGCTTCTACTATCTCTACCTTTCCAAATGGCGACACAATTTGTTGAAGTGCTGTTATCTTATCTCCCAACTTCACTTTTGGGGCGTGCATCTATATAAAATTAATCATGTCAATCTCTTACCAGTAATTATAAGCAATCATATCCCGTCATTCATTTACCTTCGTCTGACGGTCTAAAAATGTATAAAATTAAATGTTTTATATGGTGTAAGAATATCTTATCTATTTTAATAATCCATATATAGATAGTGGAAGAGATGGAAAGTGGGAGTAAGTTTTAATAGGCACTACCACATATGATTTTGCTTTTCCAATTACTTTCTGTTTCATAATGAAAATTAAGTGTTGTAATATATATATGATTTACGTACTTTTACTGATGAGGCTGCGGAATTTTCATGCTTAGTTTTCTTCAACACTGTAGTACTGTCAGATGTTTCTTCACTTCTTTTCTTCTTTCCCTCGTTTGCAGTCCCTTGTGTTCGTCCATTGCTAGTTCTTGTCTGCATTTGTTATATGAAAGTTGTCACAGAACAAAACAAAATATATAAAAAAAATGAAGAAATGGTAATATAAAAAGAAAAATTAAGGTTGATAGATATGATTACACTTAAATGCTTAATTACCTGCATGAGGCACACATGCAGGTTTAATGCGTGTATGATCCAAACTTTAATAAAAATCATATTTTTGGAGAAGAAAAAAAATTACCTGCAGAGAATTTGCAGCTTGGAGCCCTTGCTTCTTGCAATCTGATACATTCAAGGGCCTAAAACGGGGCTTTGATGGTGCATGGATGTCAATCAAAGGCTTGCTTAGTCTGCCATAAGTAATGTTACTTGTGCATGGAGAATGAGACATGGATCCATAAAAGTTGTCAGCTTCCATTGATATTGAACTGTTAATAAGACTGTTATGAAGATGATAGCCATTGCCATTGTTACCCGTCTTAAGAGCCCTTCGAAGATAGGAACTCGGAGGCTCAATCTCAACACTAGGGTTCTCCATTTTCACATCATGATAACATGATGAAAAAACTGGGTTTTTTACTGTTGCCGTTCCATAAAATACAGCAGGCTGCTGCTGCTGCTGTGATTGTGAGTAGTTTTCCATTGGTTTTGGATTAATAAACTGTGGGGGATTGAGTTGAGGGTCCGGTGGGGCAATGGACCAGTGGCTGACCATGTTGGACAACTTGGTCAGCCTCTCGACTTCGATCGAGCTTTGCTGATCGTTATCGGTGCTACTTGTATCGAACCCCTCGTTCATGTCTTTGATCAAGTTATTGAAAACGGACGAGTTTGAGATTTCCCAGTTTCCGTCTATTTTCTTTAAGTAGTCACAAGCTGCAGGTTCAAAGATTCCGGCCGATGAGTTGCTCTTCGACGATATCGCCTCGAATAAATTCTCTTCTACATCTGCACTGTTGCGTCCTACGTTTCTGCCAAAAGAATCAAATACAATTATTATTTTTTAATAGTCTTACTTGTTCATACTATTATTTAACCTTTTGATAGCGCACACATTGCAAACAAAACTGTTCGAAACCGCAATTGAATGCAATTAATTAAGTAAACAAAAATGGAGAAGAATAACATAAACAAATTCAACCACTTACGATAAAACATGGCTCCAAAGATGATTATCAGAACCATGTTCTCCATTGATCAACTCATTGGACGGATGGGGATCAACAAGCTGACCCCTACCACGGCCGCCGCCGGACGACTCATCGACACTTGTTAACACGGAATGATTGGAGGCATTAGTCAAGGAAGTGGAGATTGAAAGTACATCATCATGGTCACAATTAGAAGAGTGGGAATTAGGGTTTTGATGGTGGTGGTGGTGCCATGAGCTAGGGTTAATATTCCATGGAGAAAGAGAGGTTGCATGGTGGAGATCCCACCAAGTGTGCAGTGGAGGGGAGGCGGCAGTGCATTCCTCAGCCATATCTCTAGTTTTGGTGGGATTTATTTTGGGGGGTTTGAAGGCTAAATGTATGTCGTTGGAAGTGTGGGATAATGGCCTTTATAAGGGTTTTAAGATGGATGCATGAATCATACGAACAGAAATCTCCCATCTTTATTGGTGTTTATATTTATGTTTTTATACTAAAAAATAGGTTTAGGGTTTAAGATTAAAATTTAAAATTAGAATAGAGTATATTTTTAGTATTTATGATTTAAAATTTTGAATTAAAACTTAAAATTTATTTTTTTAATGTTAAAACATAGAAAAGAGTAAATGATTTTTGTTCGAATAATATGGGGTGAGACAATAAACAATGCAACGTGAGTTTTCCACTATGAAGTTCGTGGACAATTATTATATGTATTACTTCGCCCATTCGTGCCCTTAAGGAACTTTGCTTTTCCCCTACCTAATTTAAGCAAGTTTTCTTTTGTGTGTGCATTGCTAGTGTATCATGTTTCAATTACATTTCACACTATGTGAATATGTTATCAAAAAAAATTATATAAATTTGAATAAAAAAATGTGGTATTTGAAGATTAAAATGAGGCAGAATGTAAATTTAAGGATCAAAGTAAATAAAAAGTTGCAAGTAATGAGAAAATAAGTGTGATTTAAAGACTAAATTAGGGATAAAACTTCTATTGTTATATTAGATAAGGCTGAAATTCTTGCAAAACAATTGGTTTGTAAGGACACAAGGGAAGTCAATTGTACAAATAACAAATACCAATAAAAGAGTTTTCCAGAATGAACTAATATATGATATTATATGGTTTTGTTGATTTTTTTTTTTTATCTTTTTATAATTTTTCTTATGTTTATAGTTCTTATCCTAATAATGTCATTTTCAAGTTCGAATTTAATTTTTTTTAAAGTACGATATGTCTTGTCAATCAAGACGAAATTAAGATCAAATATTAAAATGAACAAATTGCATAAGTTCAAAATAATAGAGAGACATTACATATTTAATTTCAAACTTTGGAGGGACAAAATCTTAATTAAAATCAAATATTGAGATCAACTTCTCTTTTTCTTAAATTAGATTAATTTGAGGGCTAGAGGTGTAAATGAACCGAGTTTGAACGAACAAAACTATGTTCATATTTGTTTATTTATTTTTGAAGGTGTTCATATTCGATCGCTTTCGTTTAAATTTTTAATATCGTGTTCATGTTCGTTTGTTTAGTCTTCGCGAACATGTTCTTTTATATGTTTGCGAGCATGTTCGATTATATGTGCACCAAAATGGTAAAATTACACCACTAATCCTTAAGCTCCTTAAGCTTCACGGTTTAAACTTCAAATTTTACCATATGTTCAATTTAGTTCCTACTTTCACCAATATTTAAAATATAAAAAAATAAGAGGAAAAAGAGAACTAGGTAAATGCGCTTATAAATCAGTCGATAAACAAGCTTGTTCATAAACATAAATTAACCGAACACACATCGTTGAACATTCATACTCGTTTATTTAACTTAATAAAAGAACATAAATAAATATTATACGAATAATTCACAAATAGTTCGCCGGAGACTATATTGATGAGGGTCAAAAACTTATATTTGGCATCACAAGAATCCCCACGTATAATATTAGTCATATATGTATATAATATACTATATATTAAAATAAAATGAAATAGTTTACTGTGTGATTCAGGAGATATTTAAATAAATAAATACATATATGATATTTTAAAATATTTTATTTTTTGGATAATTAATTATTTTTAATAAAATTTATTTATTGATAAAATATTAAATTACTATTCTAACCTTACAAAGCTATACTCTTTAATTTATAATTCAAAATATAATTTTTAAAATAATTAAATTTATTAAAAGTAGTTATATTTTTAAAAAAATAATTAAAATTAAAATTATTATTTAGATATATGTTCATATATATTCTTAACCCTTTAACAATGCGCATACACCTTGTAGACAAAACAATTTAAATATGTGTCCCTCAAGACGGACATCATCCACTTTTCTACTGAGACACTTGTTGGGTTCTAGTACTCAATTGTTTTTGCTCAACAGTAATACACAAAATTAAATTACTATTCTAATCTTACCCACACTCACACACATATTAATTTATACTTTAATTCTAATGTATTTTTTCAACTGAGTTTGTGCCACTAAGTTAAGTGATCAAATGTAATAAGACGCTTTAAAATATTAGTTTTTGAGACACACGTGTATGTGTGTGATTAATAGTTATTTTTACAATGAAATATTTATATTTTTTTAAGTACAAGTATTTTTAAATTTTATTTTTTAAAAAATAACTAAATTTATTGAAAGTAGGGCTGTGCAAAAAACCCGACAAACCGAAACCAAAATCTAGGAAAAAAAACTGATTCGAAAACATGGTTAACCGAACCGAATAAATAAGTTTCGGTAGGTTTTTTAAGAAAAAATATTATTTCGGTTTGGATACGGTTCGTAGTTTTGTACAAAAGCGGGTAACTGAACCGACCAGTTACATAATATATAATATAAAAATATGCATATTTATACAATTATATTGGCAAAATTTAGCGTCATTGTTAATTTTTTCTCTTCCTCAAATATTTTTTTGAATATTTTTATTGTCTTGGAAAGTAAAAATTAGCGATAATTTTTAATATATTTTCCTCCAAATATTAGCGGGTTTATTTTATTTTGACAAGTAAAAAATCCAACCTTAATTGTCAAGTATTTCCTATTATCAGTTTCATACATTAATACGTTTCTTCTTCAAATATTTCAAAATTCAAACTTTACTCAAACTGAACCGAATATTTCGGTTAACCGATTAATCGGTTGACCGGTTTAATAGTTAAGGTTTAGGGTTGAGAATAAAGCAACCCGAATTTACCGGTTATCCGAAATAATTTTCTAATGGTTAACCGAACCCGGTTTTGCACACCACTAATTGAATGTAGTTATATTATAAAAAAAGTAATTTTAAGTATTTAGAATTTAAAGAATTAATAATTTTATTGAGTTAATTATATTAGTACAAATAAAATTGAGTTACAATTATAACTTTAAAAATATTTATATGAACCCTACAAAATTATTTAGAATAAACTACATTGGTAGTCCTGAACTTATAGGATGCTTTCATTTTGGTCATCAAACTTTTAAAACTTGAGTACAATCATAAAACTTTTGATTTGTTTTCATTTCGATCAATATCATTAGTTATCGTTAAGATATGTTGACATGAAACTTTTCAATTCATCACTATTAATATGTCAACTCAACTTAAAATCGAACTATATTAATCTCCTGGCTAAACAAAGTCTTCCCATAGTTAGGATTGACCGACGACCATTTCGTTCATAAAAAACTTGACCTTTGTGACAACAACCAATTTGAAAAACTAGGATTGGGGAATAAGACTTTAGCGTGCCATGTCAACATTTCTTAAAAATAATGAACTTAATAAAAGTGAATTAAAAGTCTAGTTATTGTATTGCAAGTTTTGAAAGTTTGGTGATCAAAGTGAAAGAAATCTAAAATGCAAGGACTATAGGTGTAATTTACCAAATATTTATGACACTTGAAAATAGAGGTAAATTTTTCATGTATCTCAAGCCCATATGTCAAGTAAATAGTCAATGGTGGAATATCAGGTGGACTTAAGGGACATGGGGCACTCTAATTTTTGTGGTCTAATTTATTTTAAATCCCTGAAAGTTTAGAACTATTAAAATTAAATTATGGTCCCTCCCAAAATGTTTTAAATTAATTATTTTTAAGAACTTATCAATTTTGTGTTAGAGATAGCTCATCAATCTTCCAGAAATTCTCTAGAATGGGTCAGATTCTTCCTGGTCTCTCTAGAATGGGCCAGAATTCCATTTTGCCCAGAAGCTTCTCTGCCAGCTAGCCCAATTTGTTAATTTTCTGTTATTAGTTTGTTAGGCTTTGGGTATAAAATGAGTGCTGGGTCTTTGGCAGATCTAAGCCCATTTTATCCATAATTGTAAACCAATTATTTTCCATGAATTAATAAAACAAGTAGCCCGTTTATCTTTGTTGGATCTAATTTTCTGCTTAGGTTTTTTTTTTCAATTTTTCCCTAAATCGTTCTTCATCTTCATCCATTTCCGTCGTTCAGATTAACCGGAATTCCATCCGACTTGTTTCAATATGGTATTATTCGTCGTCGATCCTGAGGTTCTTCCTGGTTGCCGCATCCTTCCGATCTTGCTCTCCGTCGTTCGACGATCCTGAAGTTCTGATTTGTTCGTGGTTATGTTCGACGCTTCGTTTCGTGTTGCCGTTCGTTGTGCCGTTCCTATTCTGTTCGTCCGTCCGTTCGAGGTTTCCATTGTGTAACTTCTGCATATCCTCTTTCTATCTTTTTCTTGTTCGTGGTTTTCATTATGGTGACTCTGATAGTCTCAGCCGGAGATGACAACACAAATTCCGTCGGCGGTGATGTCTCCCCTCAATCGTTCTCCAACAAACGAATCAACGTTTGTTTGGATGACACAAACTTTATGTTGTGGAAACAACATGTGATTCTCACCATTCGTGGCCTTGGATTAGAGGTTTTTATTGATCTTGATACTCCAAAACCGGTGAAGGTGATTGACCGCGCTTCCGGTGATCGAATTGTAAATCCTGCGTACACACAGTTTGTCAAGCAAGACAGTTCACAGGCGTCGTGGCTCCTTTCTACGGTGAGCTCCGATATCCTCCCTTAATTAGTTGGCGTTGAAACCTCCTCTGAAATTTGGTCTGTGATTCAAGGTCTTTTTTCAAAATTATCCACAACGAAAGTTATGCATTTGCACTGCAAGCTTAGGTCCATGAAGAAAGGCTCCTTGCGAATGCGAGATTACACTGTAAAAATAAATGAAATATGTGATCTCTTGGCCTTGTCTGGGAACAAGGTTTCTGAAGTTGAGCATATAGCAACAATCCTCAACGGTCTTCCTGCCGAATTTGCTCCGTTTTTTGCCGTGATTACAGCAAGTTAGGTGCCTTACTCTCTTGAAGGTGTTGTCTCGGTTCTCGTAGATGTTGATTCCAGACTACTTGATGCTGCTGATGTTCCCATTGGTATCAATCTGTCTCAGTTTCAGCAAGGTGATTATTCCAGTGATGCTGAATATACTCGCTCCAGTTCCAGTCAGTTTCGTGGACGGGGTGGTCGATCTACACCTTATCGCGGTGGTCGATTTCGTGGCCGTTCTTCAAATCGACCATAGTGCCAGCTTTGTGGCAAACTTGGTCACATGGTGAGCACTTGTTGGCATCATTTTGATGAGAAATTTAAAGGTCTCTCGATACAGTCTTCCAGACCATCTAAAACACCTCAAGCCAATGCTTACCATCTTGATGCTGATGTTTTTGAACCGGTCTATGAGCCGTTTGTTGAAGCTGCCACTGGTTCTTCTGGTAACACAGAAAGTTCACCCCAGTTTGATGTTGTTCAAGTAAATTCCCTTACTGCTACTGGGTCTCCATTTACTTCTGTTACATGGTTTCCAGATTCGGGTGCCACGCACCATGTCATGAACAAGATTTTCACTGTGAGTGAAGCTACTGGTTACACTGGTCAGGGTAAGGTTCACTTGGGTGATGATACCACTATTTCTATTGATAATGTTGGTTATGCATCTATACTTACACCTGCTCGCAAGTTAGTTATTGATAATTTACTTCATGTGCCTCGTATATCTCGTAGTTTGTTATCAGTTTCAAAGTTTGTAGCTAATAATCGGGTCTTTTTTGAATTTCATTCCACTGGTTGCTGTATAAAGGATGAAGCATCAGGTGCTATGTTGTTACGTGGGGTCCAAGAAGGTGGTCTTTATTCATTTCCTGTTCGGCAACACTCCAGTTCTGTTTTGGTCAATTCTGCTACTACAAATAAAGATGATTCAGCCTATTTGCTATGGCATCAGAGGCTCGGGCATCCCTCTCTAGAGGTGGTCAATTCTGCTTTAAGTAAAAAGGTACCTACTGACATCAGAAATCTTTGTGAAGCATGTCAAATGGGTAAAGCTCATGCTCTTCCATTTCAAGCTAGCAATACTGAATATATTGTTCCTTTTGAATTAGTTGAAGTAGATGTATGAGGACCAACTCCAATTGTTTTTGCTGGATTTTACTACTATGTGTCCTTTGTAGACCTATGTACTAGGTACTGTTGGACTTATCTGCTTAGGAAAAAAAGTGAAGTATCAAATGTTTTTGATGCCTTTCTGGCTTTAGTAAAAACACAGTATTCTTCTCTTATTAAGGCAATACAAACTGATGGTGGTGGGGACTTTCAAGCTCTTAAACCTAAGTTAAGTTCTTTAGGCATCCAACATCGTATCACATGCCCACATACTTCGCAGCAAAACGGTGTGGTTGAGAGAAAACACCGTCAAATTGTTGAAACAACACTATGTTTACTTGCTCAAGCTTCACTACCAATGAAGTATTGGTCTTATGCAGTTTTGACTGCCACGTTTATTATAAATAGGTTGCCATCCAAAGTACTTAAAAATATCTCTCCACATGAAAAGCTTACTGGAAAGAAACCTAATTATAACTTCTTTCGAGTGTTTGGATGTGCTTGCTACCCATATTTGAGGCCCTACAACAAACATAAATTGGATTTTAGATCTTGTCAGTGCATTTTCTTGGGATATTCACCACAACACCATGGATATCAATGTTTAGATTCCAAGGGTCGTATCTACATTTCGAGGCATGTTAGATTTAACGAATGCTTGTTTCCATTCAGTTTTTCTGATATCAAGTCTGATTTAAACAAGGGTCGAATAAGGAATTTTCAGTCTGAGTCCATTTCATTAGTGGAACCACAACAAGCAGCCCAAGTTGTTGTTGAATCACCTACCTGTGAACAACGCAATGAACGTTGTGTCTCTGATGAGTCAATAAACAGTGGTGACACACATAACTTAGGGGAGTCTGATGTGTTTCAGCACATGGAATCAACTCAGAATCTTATTCCTCAAGAGTCATCTGGACAAGATGAAGAAGCTGATGATTCTAGTGAAATCCCTTCACAACCATCTGGTATAAATGAAGCAGATGATGGTTTGCATATTACTTCTGATCATTCACTTGGTAGTGAGCTTGCTGCCAATCTTGAAGCTGCAGCAACAACCAGTGACCTTGCACTTGGGGATGAACATGCTGCGAATCTTGATGCTGCAGCAACAACCAGTGACATTGGTGATGTAGCAATTGACAGTGCAGCCCAGAATCCAACTACTGCAGACAATGCTCTTAATGCAGATTCATCCCTAAAGTCTCTTTCAAACATGCTTGGGAATACACACTCTATGATCACTCGAGGTAAAATAGGCATTTTCAAACCTAAAATCTTCTCTTTGAGTTGTGACAACTTACCTAATAGTGTTCAAGAAGCTATGGATCATGCTGAATGGCGAAAGGCTGTTCTAGAAGAATATGCAGCTTTAATGGCTAATGGCACATGGAAATTAGTTGAAGCTCCATTGAATCGTAAAACAATTGGATGTAAGTGGTTATTTCGAATCAAGAGAAATGTAGATGGTTCGATAAGCCGCTACAAAGCACGTCTTGTGGCAAAGGGATATTCTCAAGTTCTCGGGTATGATTTTACTGATACCTTTAGTCCCGTTGTCAAGTCACTTACTATTAATGTTCTAATATCCTTGGATGTTGCAAATAAGTGGATTATTCATCAAGTAGACATAAATAATGCCTTTTTAAAAGGTGATCTGCATGAGGAAGTTTTTATGCAACAACCTCATGGTTTTGAACAAACTAGTCCTACGGGAGGTCCCCTAGTCTGCAAGCTTGTTAAGGCTTTGTATGGTCTTCGTCAAGCGCCACGAAGTTGGTTTATGAAGCTTAAGACCTTTCTTCTTTCAATATGCTTCACATGTTCTCTTGTTGATTCTTCTTTGTTCAAATACAAGTCTGATAGTGTGCTTACATACATCCTCGTCTACGTCGATGATATTTTAATTTCTGGCAACTCTACTGAACATATACTGCAAGTTAAACAGCAGCTTCATGATGCATTTTCTTTGAAGGATCTTGATTGTTTGAATTATTTTCTGGGTATTGAAGCATCTGTTAACTTTACTGGAATTTTTCTTTCACAAAATAAATATATAACTGAAGTACTACAAAGGACTGATATGCAGAATACTAAAGGAGTTGACACTCCTATGGTTGTCTCTCCGAAGCTTCATAAGTATGATGGTGAGATTTTTTCAGATGCTAAAAAGTTCAGAAGTACTGTAAGTTCTATGCTCTATATATGTCATACACGTCCTGATATCTCATATGCTGTAAACAAAGTAGCACAGTATATGCAAAGTCCTACAGTAAATCATTGGCGTGCAGTTAAACGCATCTTGCGTTATCTTAAGGAAACGCTTGATTTTGGGTTATGGTTCCCGGTTGTTACAAAGACAAATAGTCTCCCTAATATTGTTTCTTTTTCTGATGCCGACTGGGGCAGCGATGAAGATGACAGACGCTCCGTTTCTGGTCATTGTGTATATTATGGTGACCATCTTTTATTTTGGAGTTCTAAGAAACAACGGTTTGTTTCGAGATCTACTGCCGAAGCAGAATATCGGAGTCTTGCGGATGCCACGGCTGAGATTATGTGGGTTAAAACTTTGTTATGTGAGATGGAAGTTCCACTATTTGATTTGCCCAAGCTAAATGTATTAGCTTTCTCGACAACTCAAGAAGAAGGAAAAGAACCGGGTGAATGTTAGAGATAGCTCATCAATCTTCTAGAAATTTTCTAGAATGGGTCAAATTCTTCCTGGTCTCTCTAGAATGGGCCAGAATTCCATTTTGCCCAGAAGCTTCTCTGCCAGCTAGCCCAATTTGTTAATTTTCTGTTATTAGCTTGTAAGGCTTTGGGTATAAAATGAGTCCTAGGTCTTTGGCAGATCTAAGCCCATTTTATCTATAATTGTAAACCAATTATTTTCCATGAATTAATAAAACAAGTAGCCCGTTTATCCTTGTTGGATCTAATTTTTTGCTTAGGGTTTCTTTTTTTCAATTTTTCCCCAAATCGTTCTTCATCTTCATCCCTTTTCGTCGTTCAGATTAACCGGAATTCCATCCGGCTTGTTTCAATATTTTAAAGTTAATAAAATAAAGTCTTACCTTAACCTTTCTGGTTTCATTACTTTTTAAGATATGAATTTAGTGAAATTAAGCCTCAACCCTCTATTTCTTATAGTTATATTTTAGAACCTTGTTAGTTCAAGATAAACAATTTGATCCCTCCCATAATTCTATGCTAGTTCCACCCCTCTTAATATTCCAAAAATTCCACTGCAATTTAGTGAAAAGCATTATTGATGATGTTTCTACGGAATACTTGAATGTTTATGTTCGGTGTCATGTTCTTTCTCTATCGAGTAACTAATCGTCATCCTACGACATGCACTTTGATCATAAAAATGTATTTAGAAAGGAACTTATCATGTAATTTGAAGATCACTTGGCTCTTTTAGAAATGCATTTTTTTATAGTTGATGTCCATTTTATAATTTATATTCGAGATTTGTGATTCTTTCTCTTACGTCTCTAAGATATGAGCCTGTGTTTTTTATTGGGAGTGCAATGTACCTTGCCATTGCACCCAACACTAATTGATTCTTCTAGAAATGCATTAACAAAGGCTTTCGAGAGCAAGTATCCCCAAGAAGAAAAAAATCACCTTTGTCCCCTTTGTTGGAAAAATATGAGAAAATGAAAACGTTGAGCCATATTTCGAATAAGTAAAGATGAAGATTCGAATAAAGATTCAACGGAAACTTATTCTACTCCACGAGATCTTTACAACTGTATCTCATATGCTCAAAATGGTTGAGTAATGAAAGAGAAATTGATGGTCAAATTAAGGAGGTTGCAAAGCAAGAAAAGGAAATGAAAACCCCCAATGTGAAAACCCCCAATTTCACATTGATGGGATAAATGGATTGAGAAGTGTTTATATACACTTACTCTTCTTATGGTTATTGAATGACTTGAGATAAAATTGTGTTGGGTGTGCAATGGGGGTGTGAACTCAATCCTATTTAGGTTTGGAATTAATTTTTTTTCTTTTGGATATCAGATTATCTTAAAAATTAAGGGATAAATTTGAATTCGAATTAAATGCTTGTAGCCCACTCATGTTATTCGATTAGGGGCATGATCGATATAATATTTTCTCATGTTTGTCTTAATTTTCCCTATAAATACATATGCATTTTTTCATTTTTTTAAAACGCGACCAAAAATTTGTTTCTCTTTTCAAAATCTGCATAGTGTTTTTTTGGTGATAGTCGAAGGCCCAATACGTTTGTGATTACTCAATAGTGCTGCTAAAGATAATAATCCGCTATTGTATCTTGGAAGAGCGACGATCTCTAGCACCAAAGAGCGGTTGAATCTGTCTTACAGAAATCACGTTCCTTGTAGGCCTCAACAATTAATTTCGGTTATTTCGTTCTTTTATTCGTTTCGATTATCTTATTTTAATTTTCTTGGTAATTTCTAATTACTTGCAGTAAAGAAAATATAAGAGAAGGGGCATGTTGATATTACGAGGATCACATGGAAGAAGTCACATGGATTCGAGTATAGCCGTAGCGGAAGAAATGATCCGAATATGTGGTTTAATCGTTTGAGTGTTGTACAATTTTTCTTGTATTTATTTCAAGTTTATTAAAATAATAAATATAGTATTTTATTTATTATTTTCTTGGATTAATAACACCTTTTTTTCTAACACCTTTATATATATATTTTAAAATTGATTTATTTCTGAATTTGTCCTCTCTTTCAAATATTTATGTTTTGCTCTCAACTTCAAATCTGGGCTCCTTTTCTGATTACAATCCAACTTGCTGTAATGTGGGTGTGGTTGGTTCCGTTTACAATGTAATGTAAACAACTTGGTTTGAGATGAGGATTCTTTAGTCGTCATTTCTTACGTGGTTGAAAGGACCACGATTTGTAGTGGAAATTTGACATTGATTAAACAATTGTAGAGAAATCACACACCAAGTAAATTTATTAATTATTAACGTCGTGACTCGTGACCTAAAACAGGTCAACAACAAATAACCATTAACAATTATATGCTTCTTCTTTTGTTTTGCTTAAGCTTCTGGTAAGTAGTGAGTAATATACGTAAAACAAACAAACACACCCACCTATCACTTTTCACTCGGCTTTTCTTTTAATTAGGGCTTGGTTTTTATTAACGGTAAAGAATGATACAATAAAAAACACACACCTCAACCGTAGAAGAAAACTTTGAGAATCATGTCCACCAAAATAACTCACGAGAATAGAAAATTAAAATATATAAACTCAAAGGACGTGAAGAAAAAGTAGAATCTTCCCTTGAATATCATCAAATATCATCAAAATCTTATTTTCTTTATACAATTAGACTCAAAAGTATTGATTTAGGAGAAGTAATTGAAAGAATCAATCTTGCATATTGTTTTAATTTATCGGCAAACTACAACAAATGTAGATATAATCATACTACACCACTGACCTTTTTTCAATTAGAAGATGTGTTGTGATAATCGTTACACGAGTGTCAAACTATCATAGAAATAGACAAAAAACTATTTACAAAACAAATAAAATTGTATCACAGAGACAGACAAATAAATACAACAAATTATACAGAGAAAAAAACTCAAAACAGCAAAATTAATATCAAAATCGATACTCTTGAAAAAGAAAACCATAGAAATTTGAAGAAAACAAACCTTTCTCAGTTAGCTAATTAATTCACATAAAGTTTTGCTTTACATTATTTATCATTTAAAACTATGATATAATCAATATCATAACTTTATGTAATTTCCAAATGTCCAATCTCAAGAAAGTAAAAGAAATTATAGGTATTAAAAATTAGCCAAAACTTTTAAGATGTCATTTTTTAAAACTAATAGCATAAATCAATTCGATAACGCTTTACTTTTTATAAAAAAATATTCAAAAATTCAAAAGCTTTTTTAGTATTTTAGCTTTTTCCCCTTATATTGTTTCTAAGGATATATTTTTTTAGAGGCGGAACTCAACATTATTTGTTAAAAAATATTTTAAAATATCTTAAGTTATAGGGAGTCAACAATAAATTAAATATTTTTAAGAAGATAAAAAATAAATTTACCATTGCCTCAAATTACTTTTCTAAAAATTTTCAAGTCTATATATATATATATATAAAGGAGTCATGACCCCTACTAGTTCATTACTGGTTTCGTGTTTGCTTTTTTTCCTTTCTATTGTATAATTTTCAAGTTCATGTATTTAAAACAATGACTAACTAACCAATAACCCCTTGGTATAATAAGATGTGACACTAAATTTTTTAAATAAGATCATAGTTTTGAATTCTAACATTATAAATAAAATAAATTAGACTAAAAAAATTATCTTATAATCACATCTGCAGTACATAATCCTTAATTGAATACCGATGATAAAAAAAAACCAAGGACTAACTAATAAAGTTAGTGGAAGATTCATGCGTGCCATTGTCCACACGCCTAGAATTAACCCTTGCCTTTGATTTCTCAATTAAATTAAATAAAAGAAGGCAAAGCAATGTTGTGGGGGAATAGGACAACAACAACTTCCACTTCGTTAATGGACATTCTTATCTTATAGGATGCCCACCGATTTCATGTCTATTTCCCCTCATTATTGGTCCATTTTTATATTAAACTTAATTAATGTTACCTAGAAAATATTAATGTTTGGAAATCAAGGTGCCTAATTTGCACTTAATAATATTACTTAGAATTGACATGCATATACACATTTTATTAATTAAAATTGGGAAAAAGGATATGCCAACACTCCAAATTGAAAAGCTTTGCTTTTGATTAAGGTCACGGGTTACTTAAACAAAAGACCAATATAGGTGTCAAGTATACATAAACAAGAATGAATATATTTTTTAATTTTAAACAATGCAATTAAATACATAGCCGTGCTTGGGATGTTACAATAGAAGCGTTACAAACTAAATTAAAAGTTGGTCGGTGATTAAAAATGATTTTCATGATATGATTTCTTTACTTTATGTATTTAAATGAGACGAGACAAATCACGAGTTACTCGAGTTTGACTCGGTCAAAGTTTGGTCAACACTTAATTTGGTTGGACCGTTTGGACTCGACTCGAATTTGAACTCGGCTTAATTTCTTAACGAGTCGAGCCGTGTTACTCGATACCAGACTTGAGAAGCTCACGAGCTACTAAAAATATAATATACTAAAGTTTTTATTTTATTTTTTTGAACAATAAGAACACGTCGACATAGATATAAAGTACAATATATGTTTTAGTTTGTTGTTAATGCAGTAAAAAAGGAAATAAATATGAATTAAGAGGACTTGAACATGGCATACTTGAGACGCATAAAAAACATTTAAATCACTATAGAAATATAAATTTGAGTGATTATATAAATTCCTCCAATAAGACGATGACACGTGTTAACACCTAATTGAATAACTAATTTATTTAATTAAATTAAAATTAAGATTAAATTGATATAATAAGTAACTAATAAGGACTAAATGTGTAATTATATAAAATTTCCTTTAACAGCCACATCACACATTTAACGACACTTAACTTCGAGTGACCATATATTTAAAAATCGATGACTAAAATTATATTGGACGAAAACATAAGTGACTATTGAAGTAGTTTATACTTTTTCCTGGTACGCGTGGAAAGGTGGAAACTTCAAATGCTTAATCTTGCCAAGATTGCCATAGTTCTGTTGAAAAGCTAATAGAAGACAAACAATGCATAAAAGCAATCAAAACCTACAACAGCAGCATTGATTCCTCTAGCACCAGTACCGTGCTGAAGCACCTACAACAGCAAATCTAGAAAATACATCAAACTCAACCAATTTAAGAGGTTGTATTTTGCAGGGTCTGGAAATCAAATCCCGACGATCAGGACACCTTTCCCTATTCTCAGGCTATGGCCTCGTACCAAAAACAAATACTACATGAAACTCTAGACTCTAGAGAGTAGTCTCAGTTATCAGTTACACTAAACATAACAACCCAACTCGATAAAGTTTCCATTATGGCCATCTTCTGCCCAAATAGAACAATTAGCAATCAGCGCAACAAGATACTGAATCTTCCTTTTCTCAGTAAAAATAACTACTTGTCTCGATCTCGGTCTCTATCCCGCCCATAATCTCGACCTCTATCTCGGTCATAATCATAATCACGGTTGCGGTCCTTTCTCCTGTCCCTCTCTCTGATTCGACTACAGCGCCTTTCCCAATCTTCACGATCTTTGTTCTTGCTATTTTCTCTATCATCCCGTTCCTGTCCCCTATCTCTGCTTCTTTCTCTTCCATCCCTGTCAACCACACCTGCCAGGGAACCGCGTTTATTAAAATGTGAAACACCAATATTATATCAGCACCAAAATAGAAACACATTCCTTAATTCATCTAGTCATTTATTCAAGGTGTAAAACCGAACATCAATTTTAAAGGCATATCTTCATATAAACTAGCAAAAACATGCATATTATTTTCCATCTATACTCGTATTTACAATCTCATACTCTATCTACACTGGTTAAGCTAATTTATAAATATACATAACAAAAGGCCAAGACTCGAGAGCCACAAAACTAAAACAAACTAGGTCTGATCGTTTTTGGTACCCCCACCCAAAAGAAATGATTCATCATTAAATATCAGTCATAGCAAAAGGGAAAGAGGGAACAATAAAACAACAGGTATATTTTAAAGGCACAACTTCAGTGAGAATTTTCCACACTTCAAGAATAGGATATAAGTATTTTATACCCATATGGAACTTTTGGATAAGTCTATCTGATACAAAGATGATATGAATGTAGTTACCTCCTACATTTTTGTAGGACGTGATTCACTAAAACTAATACAGAGCCTCACAACTCAAACTGAAGGGCCATACATCTTTTACATTCTCCTTGATTAAATATGGAGCATAGCAACCCAAGCTGTGGTTATCTCCTACATTTTGTTTGTAGTACATGATCACTAAAACTAATATGGATGGAGCCTAGCAACCCAAATAGAAGGGCCATATCTATATTTCACATTCTCTTTGATTAAATAACCTTGACATGTATAAAAATCAGCATCTAAAAACATAATGCTGACATGAACCAGTTATCAACATAATGATCCGAATACCTAGTTCCTCATCCTCCCAACCAGCACGGCCTGAGCCTGGTAGGGGTCGTCCAGCTTCAGCTTCTTGTGTTTTTGCTCGAAACTTTTTCTTGAGATTTCCAAACTCATCATACATCTCCGATCTCACCATCATCCTGAAATTAAATCATAAATATCATCAAATTTAATATTCATAATGAATTAAGCTTCAAGTTATAATAATGGAGGTATATTTTACTTCTTCTGCCTCACGTCGACGTCGCCTCGTTTCCTCTATCTCTTCTTCATCAAGTTCCTTGTAACCACCACCACGTCCTCCTCTGTTAAGCACGCGTTTGAAGTCAATTAGGAAGTTTTGCACAAAGCCATAAGAATCAAAGGACAAAAGGTGCAAAAGCTTGAGAATGCAGCAAAATGGCATAAGCAACAAGCATATCACTCCACTTGTCTTCTTTTTTTAAAAAGCACATTAAATGAGTCAAATCAATGGAATTGAGGAAATAAACCTAATGCTTTGACAACGGACTTAATTTACTTGCTCACGATTACTGTTGCAGCTACTAACCAGAATGAATATTCAGTACCAGTGCTTACTCCATAATGTCAGTAGAGAATCAGGAAAATACTTTTTACAGGGATTAGAATGCACGGTACAGAAGGATAGATGCAATTCAGATCATAATAGAAAAATGTAATTTCAGTTTTCCCTCCAAGAAGGCGAATATGTTACTAAATCTATGAATCTTTCTGTTCCACATCCTGATTCTAGGTAGCCAATCACACTGCATGCATGAACTAGCAAATTCAAATAATGGAAACTGGTAGACAACGGCATAAAACAATGACTTTCCACAATCAAAATTTTCAGTGATACACTTAATATATATAGGTTGTTTTTCAGACCATTGTGTGTTGTCCTGTAATCATGAATAAAATTAACCATGAAGTACAGCCAAATATAATGGTTAGGTGTAATGGAATTTCCTTTTATTTTCCTCCTTCCAGTAAAGGGAGCACTGAACATTTTTTTTTCTAAAAAAGGATCAGTAGGCAAAGGTAAAATGTATTTAATAGAAAGCATAGCAACATTTTAGCAACTTTACTTGAAGTGGGCTAGCCGGATCTCATGGATGTGTTCCATAACTGATTGGCAACAGTAATCCCAGCAATAACATCTGTACTGTCTATGGAACATTGTTTGAATTTTCTTCAATAACATCTAAAACTCAAAAAAGGTAAAAGGATAACAAATAGAAACCATGTTTTTGAGAAAGGAAAAGAAGTACGACGAAAAATGACTACCCAAAAACTAAAACAGAAGACTAGCAAGATTATAAGAAAAAATGACTCATTCGTACATAAATTAAAGGTCAAAATCACCTCAAGGGACATCTCATAATAGGAATGAAATGTAGAGAAACACAAGAAACATGTAGAAAGCAAATTAACTACACAAAGATGAAAAATCAAATTTTCAATGAAAATATCCCAACGATTTGAAGTTGCTAAATTAGCACATCTCAAAATAGTCATCGCACACCTAACATCACCCTCATTTTGACCAGGTTTATTTGTGTTGCATATATTGCATTTTGTACGTTTAGCCCAGTTGATGTTGCCACACCTGTGAAACAAAATTTGAGAGACTGACGTGAATAACTCTATAAGATGGCTTTGCATTCAAATATAAAAGAGCACAGTTTTTTTCTAAACACCAAACACTTAACCAAACTAGAAGTGTTACAAAGTGTAAGACACCACGGATACCATTCCAGTGGTTTGGGCATAATTTGAACAGTCAAAACAACAGAATCAAATTGCATAGTCCCAATAGAATTGCCCCTTCAGCCTAGCTCAAGTGGTATGGGAGAAGGTGCATGTTCGAGCCATTCTGGTCTCCATAGTATCAGGAGACGGGTGAGAGAGAATACAAAACCTTGACTTCCCATGTAAAATCCAAGATTCCTATTCAAATTCTCTGAAAACTAACCCTGCACCCTAACAAAGATATAGGGAAGGGACATGTGCACAGATAGACAAACCAGGAAAAGCATGTGCTCAAACACTAATATTAATTGAACCTAGATAAACCAGAAGTCTATAGACTACAAATCTGCCTACTTTGCAATATGATTTGCAAGGTGTTACAAAAGCTAGGGTTTCAGGCTTGGGATAAATTGCATAACAAGACAGGCAAGCATAAACGGGATTGTGAAAGATTAGCAAGGAAGGAGAGCTGGAAATCTATCACACAAGGACCAGGAGAATAGTGAATAGTCACTTAAGCATTAGAAGTCATACATAGGACAAGGCCAATCATTTGGGCCAAAAAGTGCACCAGTGGCACCTACTGCTTGACCATGACTTCCAGAGTCAGGGGCAGCACGACCCCTCCCACGACCGCCAGCCCCTCCACCACCGCCAGATGCACCAGCAGGTCGAGCAGTTCCACAGTGGTTGCATACACCGCGGAAGGCAAAATTGACATTGGGGCAACTGCAACCATAAAAATTGAATGATGTACATAGCAATCAAAATTAAAAACATCAAAACAAAATGTTAAAAAAGTGCAAGAAGTAGCTGCTCACCAATATCATATCACAGACCTTGTATTTGGGCAGAGCCAGTCTCCCTCCTGTTGCCATGTTTTCCCTGAAGCATCACCCCGACCTCTACCCCTTCCGCCACCCCCATTCATATCCTTAGCCACATCTTCCTCCAATCCACCACCATCACCAACCACAGTTGAAGGATCTACAACAACATTACTACTCTTACTCTCTGCTATAAACACACCAATTATACTCCCATGAAAATCCTTGTTGTTGAACCACTCAACAGCAGCCAATGCAGCATGTGGATCCTCATAAGTAACTGTAGCATCCCCTTTCGGCTCATTTGTCACCTTATCTCGGTATAACCATATCTTAGGTCGACCACTTCGCTTATCTTTCTAGAAAATCATCAAAAAAGAAAAACAATAATCAACTAATAACACAGCTGCATATATTATGTTCTCAAATTAGAAGTTTATACCTTTAGCAAGCCAATTGTTCCGAAATATTCAGCTAACATAGCTTCATCACTTCCCTCTGGTAAATTGCAAACATAAACGGAACCATTTGTAAGGGCTCCCTTTTCCTGAATTGCTTGCCATTGCTTCTCCAAATTCATCAAAAGCCTTCTAAAAAGTTCTAAAGAAAATCAAAAGCTTATCTAAAGTGAAAACTTTTTTAGGAAAAAGATAATTAATTTAAATTTGAGAGAATAAAACAATTAAAATCGCAAAAATAAAAGTTAGGGTGATTATGAACAGGAAATACAAGATAAGCTATCTAAAGCCTAAGAATCAAATTTGAGGGAAGAGAGAAATGGTATTCTTACTGGGTGACGGAAGATGGAATATGCAAATGTATTATGACGGCGCTAATTTTTCGCCGGCGACACCGTATGTTCTATTTTTTCCTCGTTACGACTTACGAAAGGATAGAAAACGAGGGCTATTTATTAAGGTAAATTACTTTTATCATATTAAACGTTTGGGAAAAATACACCGGTGGTCCCCAAACTATTACCGTCTTCCTATTTTGGTCCAAAAACTATTTTTTCTGGCAAAACCGTCCCTTTGGTCCCTCGTCGTTAAAAACTAACGGAATTGCTTACGTCAATTTTTTTTTTATTTTTTATTATTTTCTCTCTCATATATATATATATATATATATATTATTTAAATTTTTTATTCAGACTAATGTGGTGGTGACACGTGTCACCACCATAACAAAGAAAATAAATTCAATAAGGGGAGCTAAGATTCGACCCATGTCCCCTAGCTCTAAAGTCATTGAGCTAACCACTGGACTAAACTCCAAGTGTTGATATGTTTTAGCACAAATTATCTTTAAAGCAATCAAATGAACCCAAAAAAGTATAGACCTACTACCGATTCTGATGAAGTTCCGAATAGTTTGAAGCAAATTTCAAAGATTATGAGATCAGGTGAATTTTCCCTATCTTTAGTTAGGATTACAGAGGCTTTAACAGGTGGGGTTTTAAGAGGCTATAAGTTGGAATCAGGGAATGGGGATGAATTATTTCCGGGTCCGGATAATTTCAGCTTTACTGATAGGGTGTTGGATAGGGTTTTCTCCAATGCTGGGATTGGTTTTGTATGTGTCGTTGTTGGTAGCTTTGCTAGGAATCTGGTTATGGGGTTCTACTCAAGTGATGGAGCAGTGCTAGGAATCTTAGTTCTCACTGCTGTATGCCAGAACTAGTGCTTTTTTGTTGTTCTACAAAATCTAATTCTTACTAGAGATGAATTTTTTTTGGTGTTTTAGAAACGAAAATGTGCTTTGGGATTAAGAATTCCAATTTTCATGTCATTTTTTTGCCTTTGTTGTTGATAAGAGCTTGCATCATTCAACATCACATCATATTTTTTTTTAACAATGATCTTACTGTCATGAGGTGTCTATCCGTAGGAGCATCAGCACTGCTAAGGAAAAATTAGCTGATCCCGAAATATAATTCTACCTGATGACTAGATTATGATTGAGATTGTAATCAAACTTTCTGAAAAATATCAAGAGATTGGTCAATCTTGATCACAGAATGTTTGAATAAAAGCAATCATAAAATGATTAGAGTGGATTTATGTACTATCCTTCAGCCTAGTCTACCTTTTCTTTTGTTGATACAAGTCTTTGTGCATATAAATCAAGCTTGTTTTCAGTGAGAATCTGCTAGAGTGAGGAAGTTGAATTTCTTTATCAACTAAACCTATGCTACTAGTAATGTTATTTTTTGCAAGTTGATAGGGATGAACCTGAAAATTGTGTGACTGAGACAATCATCACATACTTCTGCTTATTAGAAGCAAAATTAGTAATAATTGTTTATTCTGTCCATTCAAACTTCTGATGCTTAAAATTATGAGAACGAAATGAGTATGTACTATGCAGTTTGGATATGGAATCATGGTATTGAGAAATTTATCAGCCGTAAAACTACTTGCCATTAATTGACTGAAGTGACTTCTGAGTTCAACCAATGCCATGATCTTTGTTTTGAAACTTCTGGGTTTGATCTGTATTTTAATCTTTAGTCTCCCATTCATCTCCAAGTAAATGTAATACAAATCCTTCCCAACAACTGATATCGTGTAAACTATGTTCTATGATAAATATATAAACTTTTTGCATCTTTTATTGGACTTGTTAAGATTTATATTTTCACAAGTCTTAAGAATACCTCAAACCGGATAAACCTAATTGGTAAGAAAAAACCGCTTTTACCAACTAAGATTGGATCTTTAGCATTGTTTTAATAAATCCTAAATACATTGCGTTGATGAAAGCAGTTTTAAGAGGGGCTTATAACCGAAGCAAAATTTTATCTTATTCATCTCATTGATGGTTGTTGAACATACATTTACGAGTTTATTTCAATGCACTCAGTAAAATGACACTCCTTTTTTTTGCAACAATGGCATATTCTTGATTCTTGAGTAATACATGTAAATGGTGTCAAAATACATAGCCGTGTTTGACTCTCTGCCTGCCTGTTGTCAAATTGCTTTAAAGATAATTTGTGCTAAAACATATTAGCACTTGGAGTTTAGCTCAGTGGTTAGCTCAATGACTTTAGAGCTAAGGGACATGGGTTTGAATCCCAGCTCTCCCTCACATTGAATTTATTTTCTTTGTTATGGTGATGACACGTGTCACCACCACATTAGTCTGAATAAAAAAATTAAAAAAAAATATGTAGGAGAGAGAAAATAATAAAAATATTAAAAAAATAAAAAATTTCCACGTCAGCAATTCTGTTAATTTTTAACGACGGGGGACCAAAACAGGAGAACTATGTAACAGAAGGGACGATTTTGCCAGAAAAAATAGTTTTGGGACTAAAATAGGATGACGGTAATAGTTTGGAGACCACCGGTGTAGTTTTCCCTAAACTTTTTTTTCTCACCCTTATTTTAATCACCGAAATTTAATTATTATTTTTTTAGTTTGATTGGAATATTTTTTGAATTGGTAAATTTTATCATTGAGCTATTAAATAATTAACTACATTGTCAGACCAGACTGAAACAACCTCGTTTTAAAAAATGATATCGTTTTAAATCTTTATAAAATCTACTATTTTTCAAGTTGTTTAAGTTTTGGCCACCGTGACGAATTTCAAAATTTTCCATCAAGCATGTTTTTACGGACAATTCTAGTATGCGGCCGCTTAATATACGGCTAAGAAACGGCGTTATCGGAAATATTATAAGATAAATAATGTATCCGGTAAAGCGCTACCGAATATGTTGATATGAGAAAATGTATCCGGTAAAAAACATGAAAAAAAAAGAAAAAAAATGGTAACCGGCAAATTTAAGTTATTGGACAAACATAACAAAATCGGTAAAATGACCAATTTTGTTGATCCGAATATCAATATATTCGGTAGCGCCTAAATTGTTGATAAATTTGAGCTGATGGGCCCTTGGAAATTCCCACGATAACAAAATCGGTAAAATTACCTATTTTGTTATCCGAATATCAATATATTCGGTAGCGCCTAATTTGTTGTTAATTTCGAGCTGATGGGGCCTTGGAAATTCCCACGATAACAAAATCGGTAAAATTACCTATTTTGTTGATCCGAATATCAATATATTCGGTATCGCTTAATTTGTTGTTAATTTCGAGCTGATGGGGCCTTGGAAATTCCCATGATAACAAAACCGGTAAAATTACCGATTTTGTTGATACTCATATCAACATATTCGGTAGCGCCTAAATTGTTATTATTTGATTGTTTACATTAATATTAAACATTTAAACAAACCGGTACTAGGGTAACGTAATAGGTAGCCAATAAGAATCGATACTTTAAACAATAATATCGATATTTTAATAAAAACATTGGAACTGGTTCAATTGTGGCTCGATAGTATGGATACTTAAATAAAACATATGGATACTTATATTAAATGTGTCGATACTTTTATTAGAAGTATGGATACTTTCGTTAAAAAGTATGGCTACTTGCAGGAAAAGTATGTATACTTGTATTAAATGTTTCAGTACTTTTATTAGAAGTATGTATACTTTCGAAAAAGTATGGATACTTCTATTAAATCGTTTATATCAAATATATTTATGAAAAAAAAGAGTTCCCAATGAAAAGTTTAATAATATAAGGATGAAGAAAAATGATCATAAAAAAAATGAAGTCTCAGTGCTTCAATTACAAATTACTAAAGTAAATAAAAAAATGGAAGTAAAACAATGAGCCTCCTCCCTTCAAGTCCCCCTGCCACCCATGGCACTTGTTCCAGCTCCAGCTTGTTGTCCAACCATCTGTGCATATGGTCGCATCTCAAACTTGACCTTTTGGTTGTCTAATGAACAATTTTTTTTGCATAAGTATGAGCAGAAGTGTATCTTGTTATTAATAATAGAAGAAAATGATAGAGAAAACCTTGGAGATGGCGGTTGAAGATGTGTATGTCTTCTTTTTTCAGCCATATAACCATATAGTTGGCGCTGGCTAGATGGACCATACATTAAGCCCTGACAACGTTGCCAAGCATCTCTATCGAAATTTTGGGCAGCAAACTGGTATGCAGACGCTGAGCATCTAGATAACCTCTTGTCGTGCTCTCAAAAATCAGAAGGCCCATCCCACGATGACCTTCTGGACCGTATGAATGGCGAGCCTTGGCAACAGTACCATAGGAACTGAAATAGTCGAGAAGCTCTTGGTTTCCCATACCAATCCACTGAAGCAGAAAATTAAAGAAATAAGAAGTTAAGTAAGTATTATAATATTAATGAAAACATAATTCATGTCGTATATAACTACCTTCCCATCTCCATATCTATGAAGCCTTGTGTTCATTATCATCAACATGGGTGGCCAGAGTATTTGGTGATCAGCTTCCTGGTTGCTTGAAGGCGGGGGGAGACAATAGCAACATCATTACTCAGACCACTCCATTGGCCTAAAGCTTGACCTTGAGAAGTAGCCGAAGTACCCCTTCTACGCAATTCCTCCTCCAACAGCTGACCAAGGTGGCGATGAATTTTCAACTTTAGTCCTTCTTTGGTTTTTACATGTGTGAGTAGGGACTGAAGGCCACGAAACTTGTGAGAGGCACCAGGACCTCCTTGGCATGCTAGACACAACCATTGAGTAGAAGGGTCGTTGATAGAGTTCATTCGATCGAAGGCCTGGAAGAACTTGTTGAACCATTTGCTGGTTTTCATTGACTCATGGCTTAGTTGTTCCTCCTCATTATCAGAATCAGAATCAATATAGAAATCATCATCATTGTTTGATGATGTCTCAAAATCAATCTTCCTCTTTGCCAAAGGCTGAGGATTTTTACCCGAACTTCTGCTAGAACTCATTGTATAATAGAAGATGGTGAAAGAGAACTGATTATAGAAGTAAACGAAAGGGTTGAGTAGATTAATTTGAAGATGTTGTGAAGAGTAAATAGAGGAGTTGTTAATTTATAGGCAATTTTCGTTTGGGAGGGAAAGTGATAATGCATGAAACTGAAAATGTAGATTCAGAGATTCGTTCGTTCTTCTCGTTTTCGGGGTTATAGAAATAAATGAGGAGAAGGTACATGAACAGAACGGTGCATGTGATACATTGAAAAGACACGAAACTGAAAAGGCAGAATCAGATTCGTTCATCTCCTCGTTTCCGGGGTTATAGAAATAAATGAGGAGAACTAGGAGAAATACCCAATAAATGAAGGTCATGAACGGTGCATGTGATACAAGTGAAAAGACACGAAACTGAAAAGGAAGAATCAGATTCGTTCCGGGGATTAAGGGTTTCAGCTTTATACAGGATGAGCAGTAAACGGTGCATGTGATACAAGTGAAAAGACATAACACTGCAATGCAAAGTTGATGTAGTGTATAATGAAAACAGTAATAATAAACCGTATACATTAATGTAATGAATAATGAAAACAGTAAAAAAATACCGGAAACATTAATGTTTTTGCAAACGTATCGATAATTACATTCAAACCTGGAAAAATGTATCAATAATTTTGTTTCTAGTAAGCTATGGGAAGCCTTTAGTTTTTGTAAATTATCGATATTTTTGTAAAAGTATCGATATTTTCGAGCGAAATTCGTACCAGAAACATTGATTTTCTTTCAAAAGTATCGGGTTTTTTATTAATAGTGTCTAAATCGTATCAAAACTTTTGTTCTAGTATGCAATGGGAATCCATTTGTGAATAAAAAGTATCAATAATTGTTTTCACAGAGGATGAAAGTATCAATATTTTCGAGCATATTTGCTAACGTATCATGGAATTTTACAACAGGATCGATACTTTTACTGAAAGGGGGAAAATGTATCGAAACTTTAATTCCAATAAGCTATAAGAATCCTTTGTTTCTGAAAGTATCGATATTTTTTATCGTAACGGACAGAAATTATCGATATTTTCGAGCAGATTTGCTAACGTATCATGGAATTTTACAATAGGATCGATACTTTTTCTGAAAGGGTATCGAAACTTTAATTCCAGTAAGCTATGAGAATCCTTTGTTTCTGAAAGTATCGATATTTTTTATCGTAACGGACAGAAAGAATCGATATTTTCAAGCAGATTTGCTAACGTATCATGTAATTTTACAACAACATCGATACTTTTTCAGAAATGGGGAAAATGTATCGAAACATTATTTCCAGTAAGCTATGATAATCCTTTTTTCTGAAAATACCGATATTTTTTTATAGTAATGGGCAGAAAGTATCGATAATATACTACAATTTATTGCACAACTAACTTTGTAGGAAGGAAGAAATAAATGATGTTACTGCTTTCAACCACCACCACCTACCGATTTTACTACCTGAAAATGAAAGCAACAGACAACTCCTGTGTAACACCCGGGTTTGGGGGTCAGATGAAAATAATATTAAAATATTATTTCAGGTTTCGGTTTTATAATTAAAATGATAAAGTATTATTTTGGTCTTCATATTTTCAAAGCAAACATTTTGTGTTGGACCAAATTGAATTGAAACTCAAATTTCATGGATTTTGTAGTTAATGAGTTTGCCATCTCATTAATGGCAAACTTGTAAATAGTTCGACTTCAATTTAACCCCCCCCCTTTTAATTAAAAGAACTCTTTGTCATCTTCCTCCTCTCTTCATTTGGTTTCTAACGACAAGAAGAGAACTCTTCTCCAAATCCTTATTCCATCTCTTTCCTCCCTCATTTTGGCTCAGTTTTGAAAGGTAAACACATCCCCACCTTGCTCTCATCTTCCTCTACTTGAAAGTACAAATAGATTTCATTTTCATCAAAGTTTTAGAATTTGGGTTTTTGGAAGATTTGAATAAAAATGATATCTTTATTGCTTTTAGCTTAAGATTTTGATTTAATATTGTTAGATATGGTGTTTATGAACCAAATGGACCAACATATATAATTTTTGAGGTGTTTTATAAGAATCCCCGAAATTGGGTTTTGGTGGGGTTTTAGGAGAGTTTTTAGTTGAGTTTTGGGTGTGGTTTGTGTTGGAAATTGAGTGTTGATGTTAGGGTAATAGTTGAGGGTTGTTTTGGAAGCATTTGGAAGTGTTAAATGTGTTGAAATCACAAGTTTTGGGTTGGGTATAAGGGCTGCTCGGGTTTGGTGTTTTTGGGGGTTGTTCATGGCTTGAATTATTGTGTTTGTTGCTTGAATGGTGTTCTGGGTTTGCTACATTAATTGGTTATTTGATTTGAGGTTATTTTGATTGTGTTGAGGTGATTAGAAGCGAGATTTTGTGTTGATGAAGCCTCGGGAACAAATCCGGAATCGTTGGAAGCTTGATCGGTTAGTGTGGTTGAGCTTGGAATTGTCGGTGAGTGGTTAATGTTTTCAAATTGGTTTTTAAATGGTTGGTTCAAGCATGTGGACTAGGTTGGGCTTGGTAGACCCACCTAGAGTTAGGATTAGGGTGGTAGCCTAATCCTAAGCTTTAGTTAGAGACCTTGGATGCACTCTTTAATTGTTGTTATGCCTCATGTTGAATTGTGTTATGATGATTACGTATAATGTGATATACATGTATGTTGAGGCATGGCTTAATGCATTGTTATATGCATGTTGATGAAAAATATAATGTGGATATACGTATGTGTGAAATATGATGTGAAAATTTGTTTGGATGATATACATGTAGTGTTGGCTTGTGAAATGAGGTTATGAGGTGATTGTATGATCCGAGGATCATGGTGAGTACATGTTAGGCATGGAAATATGGTTTGTGCATGACGATAAGTCATGGTGAGTACGTGCTAAGCACGGAAGTTGTTAATGAATGATATTGTGGATTGTGTTAGTATTGGCACTAGTATGCTTGGGTACAAATGATCGATCATTAGGATGTTTAGTGTGCACGCGTGAGTCAAAATGCGCGCGTGGTCTTGATGATGGTAGTCATCAAGATGGAGTACGGGTTCGCCCGGAAATCTTCTTATGTATATTAGTCGGTGATGAGTGGAATCCCATCGACGGGCGTGAGGATGAGTGGAATCCCCTCCGCGTGAAATGAGGCGTGAGGATGAGTGGAATCCCCTCCGCGTGAACGGTGATGAGTGTAATCCCACCGTCAGGTAATGGTTGTGTTATTGGATGTGAGTTCTAACGGTTATCCACGTATTCGAGTCATAGCTAGGTGCCAATACGAATTGTGGATTATGTTGCTCATATGTTGGTTATATGTGTTTCTATATGTTATGGTTATGGACTTGTTGAGCATGGCATGACTTTGATAATATGCTCATGCATCATCTTTTATTTTGGCTCTTGAGGATTGGAGGTAAGACCATGCATTTTATTTTGATTCTTGCTCGTGCTTGGACCCTGCATTATCGAAGGTCTGTTTTATGAGCATACCCTCACTAAGCTTTTATGCTTACGCTTCTTCTTGTTCGACAATGCAGATCAGTAGCTTGTGGGTAGCAAGGGCAAGGAAAGGCCTCCAAGCGTTGCTTACGGTTAGCTCAAGTATGATCTTTAAATTGTAGAATGTAATAGTCAAGCAATGGGATATGTGTTATTGATTTGAATGCTTTGGATGTATGTTGTTGTTGGTGTGGCTTGTAGATGCCTTGTTTCGTAAATCGTGCTTTATTTCTTACCTTGAATGCTTATGTGTATGTTGGTCTTGCACCTTTTTGTGGATGCTCCTACGTATGTTTGTCCAAGCATGCTAACCTTGATTACTATGTTTGGTTCTTATGTGGATTGTTGATCCTTTGAATGTATGGTTTCTATATGTTCAATATGTGTTAAGCATGCTCGTGTAGGTTATCCTGTATCTAGAATTTATGCTTGTGTGATGTGTGAGGTCTTAGTGGTGCTTTTGGGACAGCCTTGTACCCAAAACCAGCTAAAACCAATCTGCAGACAGAGGACGTTTCGAAACGGTTGGTCCCGTTTCGATACGGTCCCTTTGTTTTGGGCCAGGCGTTTCGGTACGCTGGGGGGCCGTTCCGATACGATTTTGCTACTGGAAATCTGAGATTTTGACGATAAATTAACTTATCGGAATGGGCTTTGGCGTTTCGGAACGACCGTCATCTCGTTGACCACGAGAAGTTGACCGTTGTGGTCGTTTCGATACGGGCCATCCCTGTTTTGAAACGGTCTCACCAGGTTGACTTTGGCCAGTTGACCCGGTCAAGGCGTATCGAAACACCCTAAGGGCGTTCCGATATGGCCTGCTGTAAAGGATTAAAAATGGTTTGTTTGATGAGCTGTTTGGATGTTTTATCTCGTATGTTCTTCCGTTGTCGCCTTTCTTACATAAGATTCAATAATACCTCTAGAAAAGGAAAATAATAATGAAGAGTTTTTCTAGGGTTGCTAACCGAGGTGGGACCTTAACGGGTTTCACATTGGTTTTCCCCGTGTGGCCCACTCGGACCGGTCATGCGTCCGGACCGGGGCGAGGGGGTTACATTTGTTGGTATCAAAGCCTAAGGTTACCGAGACCTTGGGCAGGTAAGTGAGGTAAGTTAAGTTTTTATATTGATATGCACGGTGTCTGCTTGCCTTGTAAGCATGTTTGCTTGTTTATCGAGTATGCTCGATGTATGTTTGTTTGATTGTGAATGTATGTTGCTTGAAGCTTGTTGAGTAGAGTCTTATTGCTTCTATTACATCGAAAAAAGAGATTTTTAAGTGAGGGAAACATACTTGAGCCACTTGGACCCTTTCCTTTGCTAACCCTGTTTGTATGTTAATTTGTCGATGTTGTTTATTTATTGCTTTTAGTAAGTTTGAGGCCGAGGCGTGGGCCGTAAATCGGTAAGTAAAGTTGTGGTCTTTGAAAAGGTGGACGATGTTGAGGGAGTCCATTGCTATAGTTAGGGAAGTATGGGTGTACTAGAGTTGAGGTACAATTTGTTTGTTCGAGTCCGTGTGTATATGGGTTGATTCTTGTTGGTGAGGGACGATGAGACCGATTCTGGTATTGGTTGGTAAAAAGAAGTGAAGACCTTTGAGTGAGGTTCAGAGTGGTATCGATGTTTTATCAGATAAGCCCTTGGTATAGTTTTGAGTTTGTCTCTTCTGATTGATTCTGAATCCGTACTTCCGTATGTTGTTAGCAAGCACGCAAAGTTTGAATGTGTCCGATGAGGTGTTAGAGGTAGGTGTGAGCACCTTAGTTCTCTAAGCGAGATCAAGGTAAGGGCCTCGTGTGAGTAATCTGAAATTCAGAAGTGTTAGTTGGTGACCGTTGGGGTTCGGCCTATGGTTTTAGTACAAGACAGCCGATCAGTATTCGTGAGTGGAAATCGAATTGCGTGATTGAGCCAGTGTGCGTCTGAGTTGTATTCCAGCAAGAAGGAAAGACGAAGTCGCTTCCGATATAGTTGAGCCGAGAAGGAAGTTCTGAGCTTGGACTCCAGATTGTTAGGTAGTAGGATGTTTTGAGTCGTCAGGACCGATGTCATAAAATAAGTTCAAGCATGGTTGTTTGTGTGTGATCAAAACTGTATTTTTAAAGTTTCGAAAAGCTCTAAGAACAGTCTAGAAGAGTCGGATTTTGTTGAAGAACTAGCTTGAAAACAAGAGGACCGAAGACTATCAGTTGTGCACATGTGTAGTTGAAATTTCTGCGGATTCTTCCTTTTGTGTGAGCGTGCGAAGAAATTTGATGTACGTGTTGAGACCTTAGACGTAGGGACACATGTGACTAGACCTTTTGGTGAGATAGTGGTGGTTAGAAAGATGTACGGAAGATGTTTGTTGATGGTTCTGGGTTACGTGTTTCCAGTAGATGTGAAGTAATTGACTTTTTACGATTTTGATGTGACATTCGACATGGTTTGGCTCGTAGAACAAAAGGCTAGGATATACGTTGAGACAAAGAGAGAGTTGCCTTGGAGTTGCAGATTTCTGTGAGACTGTAGTAGTAGGTGAGGACGTGAACTTCTTATTGAATGTTGATTCAGCTTTAGAGGTCAGAGATTGATTGAGTTTAGTTGACAGGCTTACTTGGCAATTATGATGGATTTGATTTTTGAACGAAGATTAGACCGCAGAAGGTTAGAATAGTTTGTGGTTTTCCTAGAAGTGTTTGCAAGGATTACCCGGTTTGTCTCCTGACAGAGAAGAAGAGTTTGTTATTGAGACCGTCTCCGAGCTTGCTTCTGCTTTGATTGCTCTGTATCTTATGATTCCCGACAGAATTGAGAGTGTTGAAGAATCAACTACGAGTTTTGTTAGACCTTAGATCCATTAGGCCTAGTACATCAACTTATAGTACAACAGTGCAATTTGTGAAGAAGAGAGATGACAATACAAGAATGTGTTTAGATTATAGACAATTGAAACAATTGACAGTGAATAGTTAGTATATGTTTCCCAGCATCAGTGAATTGTTGATCAGTTGGGGTGTGCTCCAGTCTTTTCGAAGATTACTTTGAGATCTAGTTGTTACCAGTTGAAAGTGAGAGAAGTTGATGTACCGAAGACAACTTTAGGGGCAAGATATGATCACTTTGAGTTTTGTGTTATGCCGCTTTGTTTGACTAGTGTGTTAGTTATTTTTATAGAGATGTCAAGCATAATATTTCCTGAGTTCCTTGATCAGTTGTAGTAGTTCTCATAGATGATACATGGGTATGTTCACGAACCGAAGAAGACCATGATAAGTTTTGGAGTTAGTGTTGTAGACCCTATTAGAGAATTAGTTGTAAGCCAAGATTGAGCAAAACGAAAACTCCGAGTCGAGGAAGATGTTTTCCTAGGACTTGTAGATTAGCCAAGTGTATTAGAGTAAATCCTAAGTAGGCAGAAGAAGATGTGAGTTGGAAGAAATTGAAGACTGTGACAGGTATCTATAGTTCCTAGGTCTAGCATTGTTACTATCGAAGGTTTGTAAATGATCTTTTGAAGATAGCTGCTCCTTTGACAGATTGCTACATAAGAATGTTCAGTTGTGTGGTTAGATGCGAGACAACGAGCCCTTGAGAAATCCAAAGAAACTTTGAAGAGAGCTTCGACCTTGATCCAGCCAATGTCAGAGAAAGAATTTGTGAACCATAGTGATGCATTACATGTAGAGTTAGGTTGTGTGCTTATGCAAGACGGAAGATTGTGGCTTATTCATCGAGATAGTTGAAAAACCGAGAGAAGAGTTATCCGACACTAGACTTAGAGTTAATTACATTTGTATTTGCTTCGAAGACTTAGAGACAGAGCATGTATAGTAAGAAATGCACAGTATATGCATATCATCATAACTTGAAATATTAGACGACTTAGGAAGGGTTGAAACTTGAACATCATGAGTTGCTAGAACTGCTTGAAGACTGTAATCTCGAGATTGAGTACCATCCGAAGAGAGCTAACGTAGTAACCGATGTTTCGAGTTATATTTGTTGTTAGATTAGTAGTTGAGCTGAGAGTTGTATTTGCCAGATTCTGTTTACCGAATGATAGTAGTTTTGTGGCTGAGTTTCATGTTAAACCTACTTTGAGTCAGATACTTGAAGAGAAACAGTTGCAAGACAGGTTCTTGGCACCTCACGTGCAAGACATAGTGGAAGGAAGACCTTCAGAATACAGTTTCAGAGATGATAGAGTTTGTATTTTTAGAGACAAAATAGTTGTGCCGAATGACATAATGTTTTGAGACGTATTGTTTTGGCTGAAGCACGTGACAGTTCATTTGTATTGCATCTGAGTAGTATGAAGACGTATTGTGGGTTGAAGATGAGTACTTCTGGATTGAGTTGATGAATGATGCAGTTCAGTATGAGAGTAAGTGTATAGTTTGCCAGTGTGTCAAGACCGAGCATCAGTTTTCTTCTAGTTTGTTACATCCGTGGAAGGTTCTTAATGGAAGTGAGTAATAGAGATTCGAGATTTCAACTAGATTTTTGAAGACGTTTGCATAGTGTTGGGTTACCTGTTGGAGTCAGATGGTCAGTTAGAGAAGGTTATGGGTCAAGTATTCAAACAATGCTGTATGAGTTTGTGAATCGAACTAGTTCTGTTGTTTATCTGTTGTAGTTACCACCAGAGTTAGAAAGGGGATTTGTGATGTGTTTTGTGTGTCTGTGAGTCGGAAGTGTGAGTCAGATTTGTCCCATGCTATGTTTGCGAAGAGATTGAGTTGAGTTTAAAATTGACATGCCTTGAAGGACCCGTTGAGATCTTAGCATCAGATAGCTAATGTTGTGTGGTAAGTCTATCGAGCAAGTGAAATTTTGTGGTCAGGAAGGAAGAAAAGTGTGTAAGAGCAGATTTCGTGGTAATTCATGTTCGATGAATTTTGGGGACGAAATTTCCTTAAGTGGGGGAGAGTTGTAACACCCGGGTTTGGGAGTCGGATGAAAATAATATTAAAATATTGTTTCAGGTTTCGGTTTTATAATTAAAATGATAAAGTATTATTTTGGTCTTCATATTTTCAAAGCAAACATTTTGTGTTGGACCAAATTGAATTGAAACTCAAATTTCATGGATTTTGTAGTTAATGACTTTTCCATCTCATTAATGGCAAACTTGTAAATAGTTGGACTCCAATTTAACCCCTCCCCCTTTTAATTAAAAGAACTCTTTGTCATCTTCCTCCTCTCTTCATTTGGTTTCTAACGACAAGAAGAGAACTCTTCTCCAAATCCTTATTCCATCTCCTTCCTCCCTCATTTTGGCTCAGTTTTGAAAGGTAAACACATCCCCACCTTGCTCTCATCTTCCTCTACTTGAAAGTACAAATAGATTTCATTTTCATCAATGTTTTAGAATTTGGGTTTTTGGAAGATTTGAATAAAAATGATATCTTTATTGCTTTTAACTTAAGATTTTGATTTAATATTGTTAGATATGGTGTTTATGAACCAAATGGACCAACATATATAATTTTTGAGGTGTTTTATAAGAATTCCCGAAATTGGGTTTTGGTGGGGTTTTAGGAGAGTTTTTAGTTGAGTTTTGGGTGTGGTTTGTGTTGGAAATTGAGGGTTGATGTTAGGGTAATAGTTGAGGGTTTTTTTGGAAGCATTTGGAAGTGTTAAATGTGTTGAAATCACAAGTTTTGGGCTGGGTATAAGGGCTGCTCGGGTTTGGTGTTTTTGGGGGTTGTTCATGGCTTGAATTATTGTGTTTGTTGCTTGAATGGTGTTCCGGGTTTGCTACATTAATTGGTGATTTGATTTGAGGTTATTTTGATTGTGTTGAGGTGATTAGAAGCAAGATTTTGTGTTGATGAAGCCTCGGGAACAAATCTGGAATCGTTGGAAGCTTGATCGGCTAGTGTGGTTGAGCTTGGAATTGTCGGTGAGTGGTTAATGTTTTCAAATTGGTTTTTAAGTGGTTGGTTCAAGCATGTGGACTAGGTTTGGCTTGGTAGACCCACCTAGAGTTAGGATTAGGGTGGTAGCCTAATCCTAAGCTTTAGTTAGAGACCTTGGATGCACTCTTTAATTGATGTTATGCCTCATTATGAATTGTGTTATGATGATTACGTATAATGTGATATACATGTATGTTGAGGCATGGCTTAATGCATTGTTATATGCATGTTGATGACAAATATAATGTGGATATACGTATGTGTGAAAATGATGTGAAAATTTGTTTGGATGATATACATGTAGTGTTGGCTTGTGAAATGAGGTTATGAGGTGATTGTATGATCCGAGGATCATGGTGAGTACATGCTAGGCATGGAAATGTGGTTTGTGCATGACGGTAAGTCATGGTGAGTACGTGCTAAGCACGGAAGTTGTTAATGAATGATATTGTGGATTGTGTTAGTATTGGCACTAGTACGCTTGGGTACAAATGATCGATCATTAGGATATTTAGTGTGCACATGTGAGTCAAAATGCGCGCGTGGTCTTGATGATGGTAGTCATCAAGATGGAGTACGGGTTCGCCCAGAAATCTTCTTATGTATATTAGTCGGTGATGAGTGGAATCCCATCGACGGGCGTGAGGATGAGTGGAATCCCCTCCGCGTGAAATGAGGCGTGAGGATGAGTGGAATCCCCTCCGCGTGAACGGTGATAAGTGTAATCCCACCGTCAGGTAATGGTTGTGTTGTTGGATGTGAGTTCCAACGGTTATCCGCGTATTCGAGTCATAGCTAGGTGCCAATACGGATTGTGGATTATGTTGCTCATATGTTGGTTATATGTGTTTCTATATGTTGTGGTTATGGACTTGTTGAGCATGGCATGACTTTGATAATATGCTCATGCATCATCTTTTATTTTGGCTCTTGAAGATTGGAGGTAAGACCATGCATTTTATTTTGATTCTTGCTCGTGCTTGGACCCTGCATTGTCGAAGGTCTGTTTTATGAGCATACCCTCACTAAGCTTTTATGCTTACGCTCCTTCTTGTTCGACAATGCAGATCAGTAGCTTGTGGGTAGCAAGGGCAAGGAAAGGCCTCCAAGCGTTACTTACGGTTAGCTCAAGTATGATCTTTAAATTGTAGAATGTAATAGTCAAGCAATGGGATAGGTGTTATTGATTTGAATGCTTTGGATGTATGTTGTTGTTGGTGTGGCTTGTAGATGCCTTGTTTCGTAAATCGTGCTTTATTGCTTACCTTGAATGCTTATGTGTATGTTGGTCTTGCACCTTTTTGTGGATGCTCCTACGTATGTTTGTCCAAGCATGCTAACCTTGATTACTATGTTTGGTTCTTATGTGGATTGTTGATCCTTTGAATGTATGGTTTCTATATGTTCAATATGTGTTAAGCATGCTCGTGTAGGTTATCATGTATCTAGAATTTATGCTTGTGTGATGTGTGAGGTCTTAGTGGTGCTTTTGGGACAGCCTTGTACAAAAAACAAGCTAAAACCAATCTGCAGACAAAGGACGTTTCGAAACGGTTGGTCCCGTTTTGATACGGTCCCTTTGTTTCGGGCCAGGCGTTTTGGTACGCTGGGGGGACGTTCCGATATGATTTTGCTACTGGAAATCTGAGATTTTGACGATAAATTAACTTATCGGAACGGGCTTTGGCGTTTCGGAACGACCTTCATCTCGTTGACCACGAGAAGTTGACCGTTGAGGTCGTTTCGATACGGGCCATCCCTGTTTCGAAATGGTGTCACCAGGTTGACTTTGGCCAGTTGACCCAGTCAAGGCATATCGAAACACCCTAAGGGCGTTCCGATACGACCTGATGTAAAGGATTAAAAATGGTTTGTTTGATGAGCTGTTTGGATGTTTTATCTCGTATGTTCTTCCGCTGTCGCCTTTCTCACATAGGATTCAATAATACCTCTAGAAAAGGAAAATAATAATGAAGAGTTTTTCTAGGGTTGCTAACCGAGGTGGGACCTTAACGGGTTTCACATCGGTTTTCCCCGTGTGGCCCACTCGGACCGGTCAAGCGTCCGGACTGCGGCGAGGGGGTTACATCCTGTGCAGGCAAAGTTTGGACCACTTCAACTGATCGTGTTTACCAAAATGGAAGATACTCCATCCAACGATGTTAATGCTAGCCGAAATTTGCAAGATGAAAAGTTGACTGTTGATGATTCGGAACGGTTGGTAGGTCAGCTCTTTTCTTCACGTGAGGAAGCTTGGAATTTTTACAAGGAATACGCAATGAAACATGGTTTTAGTGCACGTCGAGGAACAACACGGCTGGATGGCGAAGGGAATGTGAATACACAAGAATTTTGTTGTTCAAAAGAAGGGTTTCGGTCATCGAAAGTCGAAATTGTTAATCGTCAACGTGCTCATATGCCAGTCACACGAACAGGATGCAAGGCCAAAATCGTTGTCACAACAACAAAAACAAATGATCAGTGGGTTCTAAGTAAGTCTTTCGACGAACATAATCATGCCTTGTGCACACCTCTTATGACACCATTTATGCGTTCAAATAGAGCTGTGAGTGAGGCTGATGTGGCTGAGGCAACAACGTTGAAAGATGTTGGTGTTGGGACATCAAAGGTAATGAATTATTTCATGAATCAGGCATGGGGTTTTCATAATGTTGGATTTACTAGTAAAGACCTGTACAATTCACTTGATAGAGATAAAGCAAATGAGCTTGTCAATGGTGATGTGAATGCACTCATTGCTTACTTTGATTACAAGAAAGAAGATGATCCGGAGGTTTTTATGACATACTCCACAGATGAATCAGGGGCATTGCAACATCTTATTTGGTCTGATTCAACATCGAGATCAGATTACACTTGCTTCGGTGATGTTATTGTGTTCGACACAACTTACAAAGGTAATTACTATGCACGACCAATTATGCCTATTGTCGGTGTCAATCATCACCATAGCACAATAGTATTTGCTACTGCGATCATAGCTGACGAAACGACTCAATCGTTCGAGTGGGTGCTGCGAAATTTTTTACAAGCCATGATGAATAAATCGCCTCTTTCAGTTGTGACAGATGGGGATAGGGCAATGCAGAGGGCTATCAAATGTGTTTTCCCTTATGCTAAGCACAGATTATGTTCGTGGCATCTATCTCGCAATGTACAAGCTAACATTGGTGACAGCAAATTTAGCACAACATTTAATAGATGTATGAGTTTGTGGTGGACAAGAAGCGAATTTGATATTGAATTGTCTGCAATGATTTCCGAATTCAATGTCGGAAAGCATCCATGGGTGATTGAGAAGGGAAATACTCAGAACTTATGGGCTCAAGCATATCAAACGGGTCATTTCTTTGCGAATTTGTGATCCACACAAAGAAGCGAGTCCTTGAATGTTGCACTCGGACGTGCCCTGATAAAGAAGAAGACATATGTAGACGTTGTTCGTACAATTGAACAAGCTATTGGTAAAATGCGTATCAACGAGTTGAAAGCAGATTTCTTAAGTTCGCAGACAACGCCCTTCCAGATCACTAAACTGACAGACCTAGAAAGCCATGCTAGTGAAATTTATACGCGAGCATCATTTGGTCTCTTCCAAGACGAACTGCAAAAGGAGACCTTGTACCGGATTGACGAACAAATTCAGTCCTTATCAGATGAATGTCAACATTTTGTTTTGTCAAAGTCTAAGGAAAAGAACATGAGATTTGACGTATCTTTTGATGTTGTCTCGGAAAGCGTCACATGCTCGTGTAGGAAATTTGAGACTGTAGGAATTCCATGTTGCCATCAACTACATGTTTTAAAGCACTTGGATTACACATGTATTCCAAAGTCTTTGATTCTAAGTTGATGGACTAAGGATGCGAAGGCTGCTGCACCAAGTTTCCTTGACTTCAATGTAGCACCTGAAGTTATGCAAATGGCACGGTTCGCTGCCCTACGTGCAACGTCAAGTCATTTTTGCTACATTGCATCAAAGACAGATGCATCTTTCATAACCGCAAGAGATGAGATGAAAAGACTAACTGCTGAATTTGAACACTCGTTCGGTTTGAAAGATTCAAGCAAACGACGAAATGTTGATAATGGGGTTCGCGTTGGTGACCCTAAACGAAGACAAGAAAAGCGAAAAGTAGTCCAGAAGAAGATGGTCCAGAAGAAAAGTAGGCTATGCTCTTTCTGCAAGATTGAGGGACATAACAAATTAACGTGTCCTAAATTAAAGCTGGGTCTGGATTCGTTTACACAACCTACCTCGTCTGATTTTTTTGATAACGATACGGAATGGTCCTACCGCGTAGATGAGGATTATAATGTGAGTTACTATATCTATTCTACAATTATATCTTCAATTGTATATGGTTAATTATAATATCAATCACTCCTTTATGTCTCAGGGCAACGAGGACATTTGGAATACAGCAAGTACCGATCAACAGACATTGTGACTATATGGTATGTATCCAACATACAACAATATATAATTCAAGATTGTTACATATAGAAATGAAATAAAATTCAAATGTGTAAAGGGTTATTTTAACAAATTCGCGAACAGTATTATGCTCATTCGCCAACTTTTCGAAATATTCTCGGATGCTTCCGCCCTTTTCTGTGGATATATAAAAATAAGCCAAATTAGCATACTGTCAACCTGTTCAATATATTAATAAACCAATGGAATAAGTCACATATGTAACTGTCATACCTAACGCATTGTCATTGCAAGATGAATGGTTATAGGGATGCGAACATATGTAACTGTATTGCTATAAAGAAAACATAAATTAACAAAATAATAGCCTATTACCTTAAAAATAAATTGCATGGAAAAAATATAACTCACTGGATTATATTTCATTTTCTCGGTAGAATCATCCACCAACAGTGTATTGTCCGGGTTGAATTGAGGAAACTCGTTCCAAACGTCATGCAAATCTTTGTAGAAGGTGAATTCCTCTTCCTGTTTGCACTTTGCTTGATCCTGTTTATAGTAAATTGTGAAACACCAATTTGTAAGAATCATAACAAATTCAATTACCGAACGCAAATAAGAAGCATCTTACCCAGATGAATACATATTGTTCATATTGTACAGTTAGTTTGTTAAGAGTAAGATCAATGTTATGCTTGCAATCGTGAACAATTACCACGATAAACATCAAATTCGTTAAGAGCTATATGAAAATGTTAACAATTTTAATCATAACGGTGCGTACCTCAACTTCGATGACCATATGCCAACAACAAAGTTCTCTAAACAAAATTGCATAAATTCTTCTACACCTGGCCTCATTATAACATCTACAACATGAAAATAAATTCAACATAATTATTTTCTTTATAGCTTAACACATCCGTAAACAAATTTTAAGACATTTAATTACCTCTGGGAGTTTGTTTTGTATAATATGCAAGGACTCCGTTGACATAAAAAATGACAAGTTTTTTGTTTAGTGTTAGAGAAATCATATATTTGTTGGGGTCTTCACTCTCATCATCATCTGAACTGTCTACCTCTTCATCATTCTCCTCTTCAGGCACCGCTGGATTCTCCTATTCTGTATTCTTCTCTTCAGGCACCACTGGATTCTCCACTTCTGTTATAAGCATGTCAATAGTCAATTAACCGAATGTCAATAGTAAATTTAAAGGTTATTTTACCTATAGGTTTGTATTTGCTTTGAAGGCATTGATTACGGAAGTTGGAGAAGTCAGCACGAAGTGACGAAATATCTGCTTGCATTTGGCCGATTTGGTCATTAATCTCGCCAAAACGAGCATCCATATGCTCGCGGAAATGAACCATGTAAGACATCACTGACTTCATCGTAATCACCCCTTTGATCTCATCTTCTTTCATCCGCTCGTGGTCTTCTGCTTCAACATTGTCCACTTGGTCGTTGCCTTGTTCTGCTCCAATTATAGATTTGTTTATCCAACCGACATTTTCAATAAAATCGTATCCCGCTTTTGTCAAGGTAATCATGTCGATCTTCCGGGATAGTTGAAGAGGGTAGTCAAGATTGAATTGCACTCCTTTCTTCCTCAATATATGGCTAATTATGCATCCATATGGTAGTGAGGTTGTAATGGAAGCACCCTTCTTCACTATATTTAAAATTGTCTCATATATCAATTTTGCTATGTTTGGAGCGGTTTTTTATTCATATTTAGACAACCACCAGTAATCACTATCTCGAATTTGTGAAAATTTCCCACCGGAAGGCCGAAGAAACCAAGTGACAAGAAGGTGGAACAATCTGCCCTCCACACCAAGGTTAATGGGACTATTCCGATCCACACGTTTAATGGTAGGATCTAAAACATGTTCATCGGAATCTCCTATATTCTTCACTCCTATACCAGCAGCAATAGAGGACGGATCTATATATATCTTCTTACCCATGACATAAGTCGTAATTCCTAATATTTTTTCCGTACTAGGCTGGAGGTCTAATGTTGCATTATTGTAGAAAACTCTAACAAGATTGGAGTAATATTTTGGTTATACACCAAACAGTTCAAGCCAGCCCCAATCTGTAAATGTTTGTTTAAACCCAAATTTGTTTTTCTCATCGAAGAAGAAGTCCATGTCAATAACGCGTTCTGGACGAATCTTTCTTGTTTTGAAATTGCTATCATATTTCACTTTCTCTTCCTTGCTTCTAAAGTTTTGCGTTTCAAAAGACATATTTGCTTCAGAAGAACTTACTTGAGCATCAGACCTTGCTTTAGAAGATGACTTTATCTTGGAAGCACTACCTCTCTTACGTTTGGGTGCAACTTTTTTGGGTGCCATTACAACTGTTATATGCAGAAGAGAAACGGTTACTCCAAAATCGTGCAAAACCCTAACCCTAAAGTACGCAAAATCAGTCTCTTTTACTAATCTGTAAATCTGATCGTAGTAATCATCCTCGTCGGTGTTGATTTTATACCCAGGTTGAACGGTGCAATTTCTCTGAACTGTGCTAATCGTCGTTGGAGTTGAAGAGATCTCTGCAATAGTATTGATAAAATTAGGAAATGGAGGATTTAAGTTTAGGGCTGGTTTAAATAGAAATCCCGCCTAAATTTCAGATTCAAATCGCTACCGGAAACATTGACAAGTGTACCGGTAACATTGATGTAGTCAGTAATGAAAACGGTAAAGACGCAACCGGAAACATTGATTTTGTTTAATTTTATCGATACTTTTAATCATAACGCCAAAAAGGATCGAAACTTTCTTTACAGTAAGCTATGTCAATCCTTCTGTTTCAAAAAGTATCGATAATTTTATCATATAGAGAAAAAAGTATCGATTTTTTCGGGAACTTTTTTTAACCGGATACTTATACTTCTTTTAAAAGTATCGATATTTTTACTCATAGAGGAAGAAAAGTATCGACACTTTGATTCCAGTAAGCTATGTCAGTCCTTCTGTTTCAAAAAGTTTCGATAATTTCATCATAAAGGAAAAAAAGTATCGATTTTTTCAGGAATTTTTTTAAACGAGCATCCATATATTTCGTTTAAAAGTATCGATATTTGTACTCATAGCAGCAGAAAAAGTATCGACACTTTGATTCCAGTTAGCTATGTAATGCCTTCAATTTCAAAAAGTATCGATAATTTTATCATAAAGGAAAAAAGTATCGATTTTTTCGGGATATTTTTATCCGGATACATATATTTCGTTTAAAAGTATCGATATTTGTACTCATAGCGGCAGAAAAGTAATGACACTTTGATTGCAGTAAACTATGGCAAGCATTAATTTGAAAAGTATCGATGTTTTGTTTAAATTGATTTTTATAGCGTTATTAAAGTCTCCATAATTAGTTTTTATAGCGTTTAGTATAGCGTTATTAAAGTATTGAAACTTTATGCTGAATAAGTTTCATAACAAACAAAAAAAAAATTGTTACATTTTTTCAAAGAAGCTATTATGTTAACATAATTTACAACAAAGTAACTATGATAAACAATTACATAGTGGGAAAAATTATGGTAACATAATGTACATATATTTGCTTTCAGAAGGAATTATTTTTTCATACGTTCCAGGCAAGAAGTTGTGAACTTAGCTATCCTTTTATTACATTCGTGATTTATGAGATCGTTTAAAACTCTCGGACGATCATATTCTCCAACAACCTACATTCAAATTAGGAGTCAATGTCAGTGCCATTTTTTTTAAAAAAGTTCTTTTCGGACCACTTACCAAATCATCCGTTGACCTCCCATCAAAAATAGCTTCCATCCACATGACCACATACATTCCGCAATCATATCTGTTATAATGCCGCAAAATGTCAAATAGTTAGATAAGCACAATAAATTTTTAACTTATTAAATACTCAAATTTCATACCCGTTCGTTTGCACCATCGTCTTACGGACCATGAATTCTAAATCCGTCGGTGGGACCTTAATCTTCCCAAATTGGTCAGCAAAGGACTCGTCCTCAATAAATTTATGTAAACATTCTAGCTGCGTCAAAAAAATTATTAAATTAGATTACGAAGAAATTATGCATTATAAATTACAAAATGTATCGACACATACTGTTTTCTTGCTTTGTTCCACTCTAGTCCTGTGCCGAAAAGAGTTATGTAGACTATCAAGAAACGATGCTACACGATCAACCATATCCAACACCAAGAGACACCAATGATTATTCTCATCGTTTATTGGCAAGAAAATCTACAATAAATGTCACACAAGATATTAGAACATTTATTGTTATTATTTAATTACTGAACAACATGTACGCAAAAATATCTTACCGTGTCACAATCGGTGAATTTATTATGGTCGATCAATGTATTAAAAAAGAAGCTTATAAGATTCGACACATTTTGACCGTCCATTATCAACGCTTTCTGCATTTTAAAAAACAATCTCTATTAATTGACAAGCCATGAACAAATTTGACACGAAAATGTGTATAAATGTAACTTACCACAAAAATGGATGGTAAATAGCAAATCTTCCGGTTCCCTGAACTATTCTTCATCGAGTCGTAACCCAACAACCAGCCTTTCAAATCAATAATCAGACTGTAAAGCCATTCCTCAGGTTTTAACGAGCAAAGGTCGCCTACTGTGCCGTGTTCGCTTCTGAAATCTAAGATAACATCTCTATACAAGCAATTTTTTGTATTAATTTTTTTCCAAAATTATTTAAATATCACTCGCAAAGCAATATATATTACTTACGTATCTTCTAACAACCCACTATTCCATACATAATCACACATCGCACCCTACATTGAACCAATTTCACTTGGTATTTTGACCTTTGCAGCCTACGATATATCAATAGATATTAGCCACAACACAATAATCAAAACGGATGTCATTTGTATTATTCATTTTACCTTTTTATTCTTCTTCTTCTTTGGTACATGGCACCCTGAATCGAGATTTACATTTATTGCATGATCTGGTGTCCTCATATCTTCATGGTGGACTTCTCTTATATTTTCCTTCCTCTTACTCAATTCTTCTAAATTTTCTTCATCATTTTTTTAAGTTCATCATATTTTTCCTCAACATGACTCCTCTTTTTTTTAGAACTAAAATTTATCCCCTCATCCATTTTTTCTACCATTCCAATCACCCCCTTCAGCTCACCCCTCAATTCCACCACTTCTTTCACAACACCATCAACCTTTTCCCCTACTTCCCCCTTTAAGCTCTCAATCACCTGTTCGATTCTGGATTGTCTTTGCAAACAACCAGAAACGGCTTTTTTCACCTCCGCCAACTCAGCCATCAATATGTCATATTTACTTCCCCTTCATTCTGTTTCACCTTATCTTCTACCTTCTCCTCTTCCTCCTCGCCAACCTTCAGAAATAAACTACATTATTAAAGCATCTTTCTTTTTTAAGTTCTTACTAATCTATAAATACTTAAATTACCCTTACTTTTTTTTGGTAATTTCAACTTTAACTTTGCCATAACTCGAGCAACTTCTTCCTTGCCCCATGCAGTGATGCGTGCCACTCCGGTTTTTTGGAAGGTCGGCACACTTGAAGAATCTGACCAAAAATCAAACAATGCAACATGCAATTATAATAAACTTTATCATTTTCTATAATAACTATTTACAAAGTTTTCTAAACCAACACCAAGATTCAACTCATTTACCTTTAAGACAGCTATGCATCCTTTGAGGTATGTGGGGTTTTTGGCCTTTTGAAAACTCTTGATTACATCAATTAATTTGTCACTGACATATGACGCCCAATTTAATTGACCTTTCAACCCGGAGTCGCAAATCAACTTCATACTTTCCTTGCTCGGGGATGTATAACCCGTTGGACAAAGGAATACTCCGATAATGTACAATAGTACCCGGGCCTTCAGATCATCCCCCTCATACTTGCCGTTTTTTATATCGTCCTCAAGTGTAGCAAATGACACCTTGGACGTTAGGCCATACTTCTTCACAAGTATTTTCCAATCCTCCCTCTTAATAACTTCATCCACACTCTGCCCTTTATTTTGTAGCCCCAATACGGCTTCAACACATCAGACACCAAAATGAAATGAATATTTACCGTATCGAACATCACACTTGTGCAAATCAAAATCTCCCATCAACAAGCGACACAATTCCCTCCGAATTGGTCGGTCCTTCATCCCAATAAAAGATCCAAACCCCATTTCTTCCAACACATTTGCTTTATCCTTCGCTTTCAACTCCTCTATTATGTGGTGCACTCATTTTATGCTACACCTTGTCGACACTTCCTATGTAAATAATATACATATAATGTCAGAGTTTTTATATATCATTTATCAACATATTTACAAGTTTAATGAATATCTTCTTCACAATTTTTTCTTATGCTTTCTTCTTAGCCGAATATTTTTCTCTATCATTTATGGACAACGTGTTAAATGGTTGCTTCTCAGTTTCACTCATCGTGTTCCATTTATTCACCACAATGTCTTTCACCTGAAAATTATGCATAAACCATCAACAATCAAAATATTAAACCTACAATATATTCACTATAAATTCAATTTACATACCGAACCGACAGTGTAAGTACCACAATCCTTCATCCTCTGCAATTCTTTCATACTGTCATGATAGGAAAGTTTAAATGTTCTTAAATACTTTCATCCAATTACAATTTACAGAACAATTATTTGACATTGCTACTTACTAGAAGTACATATATCCACCCTTTGGTTGCTTTGGATTTTTCTCACTTTCGATACTCTTCGGCTCCATTTCAACTATTTCAGTCTCATCTTCACGAACAACATCTTCATGATCCTTAGCACTCATCTCGCTTCAGTTCTCTGAAAAAAGTATCGATATTTAATTTTTACCGACATTATTATTTTTTACCGATAAGTTCTCAGAACAAAGTACCGATATTTATTTCTTAAATATAATTACACAATTTCGACCTATAATTGATCCGAATTTCGATTTTACTTCAACATCACTAAACCCAAAACATTATCCCCAACTACCTAATACTACATTACCAAAAAACTAGGGTTTCGACAACATACCTTTTACTTCAAAGTCTCCAAACCCAAAATCTTTCCTTTCGATTCTGATACAACACGACTCCAAGAACGCCTACCTTGTATTTCGCAACAACCAAACTCGGGTCGATTTCAAATACTCTCTTAAGTTTTTTGTAAATGCAAGCAATACAAAGGTTTGTATTAGAGTAGATACTTTTTAACCGGTTATATCATTATGATATATTTAATCGATACAATTCCCCAGGTTTCGATACTTTTTTGAATTGTGTCGATTCTTTCGTACATGTTCTTAAAAAAAGTATCGACACCAAACAAGATATCCGGTAAACATTTACCGGTTACATTATATGTATTAATAATGTAACCGGTTATGTCTAATTTTTTCTATTGTGCCGATTCTTTTGCACACGTTCTTAAAAAAAGTATCGAAACCAAACAAGATATCCGGTAAAGATTTACCGGTTACATTATATGAATTAATAATGTAACCGGTTATGTCTAATTTTTTCTATTGTACCGATTCTTTTGCACACGCTCTTAAAAAAAGTATCGAAACCAAACAAGATATCCGGTAAAGATTTACCGGTTACATTATATGTATTAATAATGTAACCGGTTATGTCTAATTTTTTCTATTGTACCGATTCTTTTGCATATGTTTAAGTAATGTAACCGGTTATGTCAAATTTGCTTGTATTTTACCGATTCTTTTGACATGTTCTTAAAAAAGTATCGACACCAAACAAACAATCCGGTAACGATTTAACTGTTACATTGTTTTTATTAATAATGTAATTGGTTTGTCAAATTAGCTTCTAAAGGTTTTTATTACTACTGTGGAAACAGAAACCATACTTTCGATCACTTGGTATCGATAAAATTGTATAAAGTGTTACAAAAGTATATGTTTTTTCGATATTTTTTTAAATTCAATACAAAAAGCTGTGCACAAAGTATCGATATTTTCGACATTTTTTTCCAACCGCGGTTACATTGCTGTTCAAAAAGTATCGGTAAACTTTTAAAAAGTATGGATACTTTCGAAATTAACAACAAATTAGACGCTACCGAATATATTGATATTCAGATCAACAAAATAGGTAATTTTACCAGTTTTGTTATCGTGGGAATTTCCGAGGCCCCATCAGCTAGAAATTAACAACAAATTAGGCGCTACCGAATATATTATATTCGGATCAACAAAATATGTAATTTTTACCGATTTTGTTATCTTTAACCGATCACCTTTCTATCCGGTTACGCCGTATATTAGCCGCATATTAACCGCCTTACGGCAGAACTACCCTGTTTTTACACTTTTACGCAGATATGTGGTCGGTTTAATCGAAAACACATCAAATTTTAAGAATCTATATTAAATGTTTTAAATATTTTATTCTCTAATCTTTACAGTCCGTTGTTGGATGGAGTCCAATAAAAAATATGTTGTTTCTAGTCTCAAACAAGATCTCTTTACCGTTTGAATCTTAAAACAATGCTATCATCGTCGATGAATTTCTTTTTCTTATTTTCCTTTTTTTCTTTTTCTATTTTTTTGTTTGATAATTTATCATCCAAATCAAGCCATGAATTCCTATGTTTTAGAGACATTCATTAAAGAAACGATCGATTATTTTTTTGGGTTCTTATTTTTCCAGTTCATTGGGCGAAGAAAACTCTTACAACTATTTTTTGTTCATTGTTCTAAGTATTTGTTTCTTTCCTGTCTATAAGTATAGTATTCTTATCCCCAAAAGACCAATGCGACAAATCTTTGTAAATTGTGGTTTGCAAAGTTTGGTTGTTGTAGTGGTCGTAGAGGGTAATCATGGTGAAAAAATGACATGGACAACACGTGACTTTTCATGTAAGTAAACAATAACCCATGTCAGCAAAAGTAACATATTATGTCATCCTATTATTATTGTTCTTGTGTTTAAATAACCAAAACATGAATAATTCGAAATTTTAGTGATTAAAATATAGACTTTAACAACCGATATAATAGTGAGAAGAAAGTTTAACGATAAAAAGAATAATAATTAACTAAAAACTTGTAAGCAAGTCAACAATCTCTAAAGCAAGTGGTTAAAGCTATCAAGCTGACACCCTTCCATTTCTCTAGGTCGTGGATTCAAGACCCAATAGGAACAAAATTCTCCTTCCTCTCCCCTAGATTAAAATTATTCAAAAATAATAATAAAAAACTTGTAAAGAAAAATGAGAGAACCTTCTGCATTGAGAATAAAAATAGTATAAGGACTAGATTGATAATGTAGATAAAATTTAGAGGAAAAATATATTAAGCCTATAGTTTTAAAAAAATTTAGGATCATTGTTAACCTCAGTCATCTATTTCACACATCCAAAGATCCAAAAAATATTACACTGTATAACTGGATCATATCTTGATTGAAATATAATATGATATATATAAATAAGGGGTGTAAAGTAATTAGTTGAATGGCATTATATTTCCTTCAAAGAAAGGTCCTAAGAAGGCAATGTTTTCAAATTGTAGCTATTGAAAATGATGACCATCGAAAGCCAACATCATGTTGGCAACTAGCATCATCGACACATAAAATATAATCGGATTAGGAGTGGATTAATGGCAGCAACCCTGACCCATTGAAGGTTTAAGCTTAACACCTTCAATGGCAGCCACCGTGTTAATTAATCTCAATCACGTTGAAATACTTCAATGAGTTTCGAGTTAAAGCAAGCACTTGATGGCCGGTGAATTTTGGGGTTGGAGGATCGATCAACCTTCCAAAGGGGGAACTTCTACATCTTGGATAGCTCTCAGGTTTGCCTTGCCACCATACTCGACCGGCACAGCTTCTTCACCTATCTCCTCGATAAAGCTTTTCTTCTCATCTTCATTAGTCAGAATTACAATCTGCAGTCATTGTGTTGTCAAACTATTGCATTTAACATAATGTTTTTATTACTAACATAAAAAGATTACTCTTGAGGACACTTTTTTAGGAACAAATGAAACTGTAGCTCGAATGCCTGCTAGATGCAAGCATTTAAAAACGAACGTATGAACCACTTAAGCTAAGTTCCGGATTACCTAAAGACGATACAATAGCGAATACCTTTTCAAGTGTTGCTTTCTCAATGAAGCAAGAAACCATCTTCCAAACACTAACAAAAAATCGCGGCATATTCAAAATGTAGCACTTGGCCAAGCGCTCCGGGAAATATGCCTGCATTAAGTGAAGATGAGCACTAAAGAAACAGTGAAGAAAAATTTAGTTTCCAAAACAGATTCTAGAGATGAATGCATTTTATTATCGGTCACGATTTAGGAGAGTTAAAGTAGAATTTCTTCCCATTACATAAATCAAACAGAAGACACAGATATCATACATTAGCATCTCATGTAGTAAGATTCTACTTATTACTTCTGTGTCACTTGTTTCTAAGACCTATGTTGCTCAGACTCTTTTGTGTCACTAGTATCTGACACTTGAGTCCAATACTGACACATGCTTGGACACGAGTATGAAATATAATACTCCGAGCACCCTCCAAATACATAAAAAGATACATACTCGTATCTCACACATGCCCATATCTGACACTCCCATCCAAATTCGAGTAACATATAATGAAACAAAACCAAACATTTAGTGTGTTATTTAGTAAGAATCTGCTTACTAGTGTTGCATTTACTTCTAAGACACGAGCAAATCTTTCTAGCATGTCACCTAGCAAATGTTCGGTAGAAAAACTTGGGGACATAAAAAGATCAATAAAATAAGTAGCCAAAACCATCAAGTTTCAAGTAACTGAACAAATTAACAACCCTAAATTTGCATACATAAAAATATTTTGGTTTAGATAAGAGAGTTGGGGAAATACCAATATAGGACAAAGTTTGGTGGAAAAACTAAGTTTATTTGTTCACTTTGAATGGGAAAAAACAAAAACAAGAGCCATTACATGCCTCGCAGGCCTACATTACATGCCTCTCAGCCTGAAAGTTATAAATCTTATATTGCTCCGGCTCTTCATTATTCTTAAAGTATCCATGTCGAACAAGCATACCAGGAACATTTTCAAACATGGGTATAGAGATATGATCTTCCAACTTCTAACGATTCTCCAAGTATATAGAAAAACTTTAAAAAAGAAAATGAACATACCCATGTCAGAAAAATACACATACCCCACACTTACACACAAGTTCGAGTAACATATGTTAAATCTATGGGAAGTAAAACAAGTTTCCATGTAGTCTAGACTAGGATTGTTTTTCTTTCTTTAGGATATGTAATATTCTCTCACTTTTTCCCTTTATATTCATCGAGGGATGACAGGGGTGAACAACAAAACTATTCAAACAATTACATAATTTGCCATTGCCTTCAGCAAAACTTGACAAGCTGTTCTCTTTTATTGTTTACCATGCATTATCCTGGTTCTGTTTCTCTCATATAAGCCACATAAAGCAAAGTTCTTTTGAACATGTTTCAGAAAGCATACGTTACCTGTAAGAACTGAAATCCAGTTATTAGTGCACGTGCATCAACATTTTTGTATGTAATGTTTTGAAAATCAAAAATGCCAATCAACTTCTCATTTCCGATTTCTCTTCCTTTCACGGCACTGAAATTGGGACAATGCAACGAGTCAATCGTATACTAATAAAACAGATAAAATAATATCAAATATGTATATACATGAGTCTTTGGACCGTGTATCTCAAAACAAATTCCTTGGTTTTGTTTTGTTTTTACCGTCAGAAGACTACCTTGCTATGGTTTTGTCTAGCATATAAACCACGAACTCTGCATCAAGAGATACACAAAAAGACAAAGTAAAGAGTAAATTTTGCAAGATAAAAAGGAAATTTGCTTGCAACAAAAGAATAAAATCATAGGAGTAACATGTGAAATAGAATCCTGAATAAACTTTAGTATAGTATCTCCTAATATAATAATAATTCATGAAGTTCATGTGCAAATATAAAATACTTCAAAGCACCACAGATCCGATAAAAAACAATAAACAATATTTAAAAAAGTATTAGACCCCAGATTTATGTGGTTTCCCCATAAGAAACTTTTCTGTCATGACTTATGATTTCAACAATCGGATTAGAATCATATCTAGTATCTCCTAATATAATAATAATTCATGAAGTTCATGTGCAAAACTGCAAATATAAAATACTTAAAAGTTAAAACTCTCAGGCACAACAGATTCAACTGTGACATTTATGAGCTACCTGAAATGAAAAACAATATCTAAAATATTTTCGACCACAGAGTTATGTGGCAAAATTGAACAATCATGATTGAAGAAGAGTGAAAGTAGTGAGATTAGGCTAACTAATTACTCTTGAACTGGAGCTGGTCCTTGGGTGGATAATGTTTGCAACCTTGGATAATCATAACCGGAAATCCTGATTTTGAAAAGCCTGGCAAATAAATCTTTCTAGCTTCTAACTGATCAGGCACTTCAGAGTCTGAAATGAACCCATTAGGAACCAAAGAAGACCTCCATTTCAGCCACTGGACAAACATCTTTGAAGCTTTATCTGCATCCATTGATCTTGCAATCAAGAACCTCATGAGCGTGGGATCCCCATATTTCTATAACAACAAAAAAGGGGTTCAAAAACATTGAATTGAAGTATATAAAAATTATGATTTTCAGTCACAAAAGGGTAGTGATTAATCGATTATGTACCTCAGTTGAAAACCCAAGTTTCTCAACTGATTTCCTCATCTGGGTCAGCTCAAGTTCATGGCTTTTCTCCATGTTAGATCAAAAGCAACCTGCTTTGGCTTGTTAGAGAGAGAAAAAGAAAGAGTTGATTATACAATGGAAGAAAAACAGGAGAGAAGAATATGACAGAAAGAAAACCTAGAAAAGGCTGTGGAGTTGGCAGTGAAATGTGAAAAAAAAAAACTTGAAAGCAGGTTGGATGTTGCTTATGGAGTTTGAGTTCCATTTTCAAGCTTGAAAGCAACATTTATCAGAGTTTTTAATTAATAAATAAATTCTGCCCCCCTACCAAAAAAAAAAATCTTACCTATTCTGGGCGGAACTCCATGGGACTAGGGGACATGGTCCCAAAACGAAAAATTATCATTCAATCCCTAGTAATTTTAAAATATTTTATTTGACCCCTCAAAATATTTAAAAATATTACTTGTCCCTTAAAATATTAAATATTTTCATCAATATATATTTATATGTATTTACAAATTAAATCGATATTAGATTAAAAATATGTAAATTTAAATCTATTTTTAAAATGTTAGTTTCTCAAATAAAAACTAATAACACAATCGTAAAATATTATTGATCCATACATACAAACATTATTTTGGTTTCTCCCTATTTTTATAGTATTTTCAAATAAAAATAAAATAACAGACATTACATCTCAGAAAAATAAAAAAAAATGGCCACGCTCTAAATTTTTGAATTGATAAATTGAATATTTTTAACAATTTTATATAATATTTTAAATTCTTTTAAGCTCCTTTATTATATAAATAAAATCAAATTCGCATCAACTTATGCAATATTTTAAGAGGTTTTTTTCTCTCTCTATAAGCTAGTGTCAAGATCAATTACTATAATTTCATTTTCTTTTTAAGAAAATCTCAAATAGCGGATTTATTGAATAATTTATGTTAGAAATTTACGTTTACTTTAAGAAATCACATATAAATACATAATTTGATAAATGCAGTTATTATTGAAATTATTTTTAATAATTGATCTCAAAATAAATGTCTAGTTACAAGCATTATAACTAATGATTTACCTTCCAAAATGACCATAGCTAATGATTTTTGTTTTATTTTGATTGGCGTTATTTTAAAAATAAAAGCTTTTGAGATTCACTAATTGGTCTAGTGGACAATGATGTTCATCTTGTCTCATCTTGTATGAGTTCGAATCTCGACATGAAAATATAATACATCAATAATATATATTAAATTATTAAAGAAAGAAATCATAAAAATAATGATGTTCATCCTAAAATACCCAGGTTCAAAAGTGTGTGAGCATTTAAAAGGGACAAAAAAATTTAGCCGTCTAAAAAGAAAAAATAGATAATTTTATCACATATTTTAATATTAAGCCTTAAAAAATAACAACTAACCATGAAATACAAAAGGAATGATTACTTGATGCACCGTCAATATTTTTTTTCCAAAAGCAAGCTTCTAAAATTGTCACGTGTCTCTTTTAGGAGAGTAAAAATCATCTGTCCTCTAACCATGTTTCTATTTATGACTCCTGTTAAAAAACACTTAAAAATTAAATTAAGAACCCTAACCCTAACCCTAAATTTTAAATCCTAAACATACACCCTAAAAATACACTCTACCCTAAATTCCTTATACCCTAACCCTAAGCTCTAACCCTAAACTCTAAACCCCTAATTTTATTGTGGAGGCATAAATAGAGGTATGATTAGGAGGTAGACGATTTCCACCCTTTTAGGAGCTCTAAATTTTAAACCTTAAACCTTAAAATTTAACTATACACACTATAATCCTAATACTAAACCTTAACCTCTAACTCTAAAAACTATAATTTATAAAATAAAACAAATTTTCACCGTGCATAAAAAAATTTCCCATACAAAATTAAACCTATATAATCCAATGCTTAACGTCTTGCCAACCACTCGAGCTTTCTCGCATTTTTAATGAATTGTTTTTTTATTTTTTTGTTCGAATGATGAATTGTTGTTATACAGATAAAATGGGGGGTTATAAATTTGTTTGGAGGTAAAATTAATTCCATAAGACAGTTGGTTCGTGGTTGTAAATGGCCCCCTGAAACTTACGGCAATCTTTAAATTCAAACTCAAAAGTCTAAGCCTTCAGCAATATCAGTATTTTCTTTAGGAGATACAAAAAGCATCCATGGTATCAATCTTGACGATAATCTTTCTAGGATTCAAGTCCGAAACGCAAAGAAGTTCAAGATACACACCCCACAATTCCGCTTCTATTATCGAATGAATGTCAATAAACTCAAAAAAGCACATTCGTCATTGTCCGTTTTGATCGTAAAATACGCTTCTAACAAGTTGCATATCCATTCTCCACATTATGATCTCTATCGGTATTGACCTTTAACCATTTGCTTGGCAGTGGATTTTATTTACTTGAACTATCTTAGTGTCAGAGTTAAAATTTTTATATAGTAGATCAAAATGACGTAGGAGGTACGTGAAATTCTCATACCACTACAATAACTATTGTTGATCTTATACTCTAAAAAAATTAATGGGGTCTATTTTAATATTTCCTATAAAAAACTATGATATAATTCAAATATTTTTATATAATAGGTACTTTTTAATAGGGCCAGTTGCATTCTAAATTTTTGATATAGGTCCGCCATGTTTCTTCCACCCTCCCCTGCGGACTCAGATGCGTAATAACAGCTGGGTTCGTCGTTCGCATCAGCAGAAGAAATCGTCCTGCATGTAATACTATTGAGATGACGGCTACGCTCTAGCGAGAATCGATTATCATCCGATTGTGAACCAAAGGCAATTGAGTTGCGATGTAGCCGTATAAATAAATACTAGAATTTAACCTTTAAAATCAAGGAAGATGAGAGGATTTTTAGTGTAGGAGTATCTGTATTTTTTTCGTACAAAAGTTGCATTTTGTTGTTGTGAAGGGAGTTTGATTTATTTGTGAGAAGGGTTTATATTTTTTTTCTTGCAAAAAATAAGAGTTTGATGGAAAATATTTTATTGTTTTGGGATATTAGATTTAGAGGTGAGCTAGAGGGGCCAAACAACATCAATATTTTTTTGAACTAGTAATAACCATTAGTTTCATGAATAAAGAGTAAATACCTCAAAATTACAAGAAGAGCATGCAAAACAAGAATAACTAAATCATATATAAATTCAATACATATTAGTTTTTCGGGTAAAGTACATAAAATGGTCACTAAATTATCTTTAAAAATATAAAATGGTCATTAAACTATCAAATGTTACATAATAGGCATTAAATTTTAGTTTTTGTTACAAAATGGTCATTGAGCCATTAATTGTTGTTAATTGGGTGACGTGGCGATTACAGAAATTTGAATAATATAACATTTAATCCTTCATATTAACACATTTAACTAATTTACTCCTAATTTAACCCTCATTATTGATGTTAAATTGATTGAATGTGCAAATATTGATGATTAAATATGTTATTATACAAATTTTCGTAACTGTCACGTCTCTCAGTTAACGATAGTTAATGGCCCAATGACCATTTTGTAATAAAAATTAAAGTTTAATGACCATTATATAATTTTTGAAAGGTTGGTGACCATTTTGTATATTTAAGGATAGTTTAGTAACCATTTGTGTACTTTACCCTATTTTTTTTAAAATATAATGATTTAAATATTAAGGATCTTCTTAATACTTTAGTTGCATAATATTACTTTTCTTTCGTTTAAAACATTAGCTTATTAAGACGAGACACAAGTCCCTTAAGTAAAATTAAATGTTTAAATCTTATTATTCTTTCGTTATTTTTCTTTCCTCTCATACAGAGTCTTTTTAATAAATCAAATATCGATAATTATATATATATATATATATATATATATATATATATATATATATATATATAACTACCATATCTAATTTATTGAAAATATATATATATATAAGTAAAAAGATAAATTAAGTTAGATCTCTATTTTTCTAAGCTGACTTTTCGTTTTCAACTTTTTAATAATAATAATAATAATAATTTAATATCATATTATTATTCTAAACCCTAAAGGCGACAAAAGCAACATTTTTAGCAGCAAAATAACAAAATTATCAATATTTGCACATTCAATCAATTTATACTAAGAAATTTTTATTATGATTTTAATATTATTCATGAATAAAATATTTTCACTAATAATGTACAAAATGTAGTCCATAAATATATTCCCAAAAAACTGAAATATAAATATTTTTATAATACCGACATTTAATTCATTAATTGATTAATTTAAATTAGGTAATGCAAAGAGTTCATTATAGGCAATCATTCCAACTCAATTTTCTATGTTTATGATTTGAATCAATAACCTTGTTTAAAAAATATGACATCTCATCTCTATTTAACGTGTGTTTTAAATATGTTTCTATTATTTTTTTCAATAACTTATTAAAATTATGAAATTATTATAATTATTGTAGTTTTATGTAATATTGGGTTTTATGTAATAGCGGTTTGAGCTAATATTAGAGATTTGACCAGTCAAATTAGGTGTTTGGTGAATAACAGATTAGGTGAGACCTATAATTTTGAAAGAAAAAAAAACTGTTAATAGAGGCTTTTTGAAATTAGAAATTTTGACATAAGATTTATAAAGATTATTTTACCCCTTAACAATTATCAAGAATCTCCGAATAACCTAAATTTAACATTTTCTATTTTAATTTTTTACCATTACCTATTTACATTGTGACATTACAAGCTAATATTTTTTTTATTTTTTGTTATACTCACATATTTATATTTGTATTTAAATTTAATAATTAATAATTAATTAAATTGTATTAAAATAATTATATAAATAATAAATTAATACATGGATCCTTCAAATATGATTAATAATATTATATTAAATAAATTATTTTTCATAATCTAATTAATATACAAGACATTATAACTAATAAAGTATTAAAATAATTATCGAATATAATTATGTCCTCATATGTCATTTTTGTATTTAAATAATCAAACAACTAGCAATTAATTTTACAAAACAAGTTTATACAATCCGCTAGTAAATCAATTAATATAGTTAATTATCAATTAATGTAATCCGCTATCAGCTATCCGCTAATTGTCAGATAAAATGTAAAAATATATGTCGGGAAAAATCAATTCAACAAATGAGGATAAGTGGAATAGTAAAATGTTTGTATATAAATTCAGTAGTCACAATTTTTTTATTTAAAAATATAATTATTTTTTAAAGATAATTATTATATAAAAATATGAGAAAGATGTAAACGCCCTAATAATCATTATACTTCAAAATAAAGACTGTTTAATACTTTTTTAATTGAATTGCTGTCGAATTGAGTAGTGTTACACATAATAATAAATTGCTCTTTAAATTAAGAGATTTTTTTGGCTTGGGCTTGGGATTGTTTTTTTTTTCAATATACTATTATACTTCTATCTAGAGGGAAAGTGAAAAATCTAGGTGAAGGCAACGCTTTTGAGGGGTTTTGAACATGTGACCTAAGGGGAAGGGAGTGGAGCAGGTGAACATGCTCTGACCACCAGACCGTCATCGCATGCTCAGGCTTGGTTTTGTTGACTTATAACTAATAAGTTCACTTTTATATTTAATGGATGGGATCTACACATTTGAAGAATAATGATTGATGTATTACGGCTTAATAGGCAAATATGTGCTCAAACTGTAACCCCCTCGACCCGGTCTGGTCGCAAGACCAAATCAGGAGAGTCACACGGGGATAACCAGAGAAAAATCTGAGAATTTCCCTCTAATTAACAACCCTAGATTAAAATTTATCTTGTCTAAATGCAATTTAACGGTCCTATGGTGTTAAGGGTTACAACGAAAGAATGACGTCTCAATCGGACATCAATCGGATGTCTAATTGGAGCCAAACAGCCACGAAGGACTATTTTGCAAAACCACACAAACAGGGGCAATTAGGTAATTTAAATTTTACCAAATAGTTTATTAGTCACGTTTCAAGCATACAAGGCAAAACCAACACCAACGAGGCATAAAAACTCACTTAGGAAGCATACAAGCATCATAGACTAAAACGTAATATTTGAGAACCTTCAAAGATGCATTTTAACCACTTTAACTGCCTATGTTTCGAAACAGGGGTTGCCTGTTTCGAAACGCGGGCCCTCAGCAAAAAGCAAAACTAGGTCGTTCCGAAACGGCTCCTCTTGGTTTCGAAACAGAAGTCTCCAGAGGTAAAACGTACCGAAATGGCACCACCCCCGTTCCGATATGGGTGCCCCAAAAGCCTAGCCGTACCAAAACCATATCATATGTTCCGAAACACATGGGCACAGATTGGCCCGAAAATACATTTTGGCATCTTCAAACACTCCCAAATTTACCCTGAAATATCACAAACCACATGGCATCATATTAAGCAAACATTCTAGAGGCAAAACACCCTAAAAACAGGTTTCAAACAAGCACACACTTAGACATGGATCTCAAACATGAAAGCTCAAAAGGACACTTTAACTCAAAAACACCAACAAGCCAAAACACAAGGCATTTTAACCAAAAGCCAAAACAAGCCTCAACATAGCATGTATTCAACATTTAAAACATGTAGCAATATGGTCAAACACATGGGAGTTTACAACCACCTCCCTAACCACAAAACAAGTATTCCCATTGCTAAATCATTATTACAACTTAAAATCCATACTTGAGCTTAAACTACGATCATCAGAGCCTTTCCCTTGCCTTCCTTTGCTTCCCGGACTACTAACGATCTGCATTATTGGAAAGGAGCACGCAATCATAAAGCTTAGTGAGTGGTTGTAACACCCGAGTTTAGGGGTCGGGTGAGAATAATATTTTAATATTATTTCGGGTTCGTTTTTATAACTAAAAAAATCTTTGGGGCCTCGGATTTCAAAAACAAATATTTTGTGTTGGACTAAATTGAAATGAAATTCAATTTGGATAGATTTTAAGGAAAATGGAAAATGGCCATTCATTAATGGCATTTTCGTAATAAGGTGGAAGTCAATTTAAAAAGCCCTTTTTTGTTAAAAGACCCATTTTTATCATCTTTCACTATTCATCTTCTTCGATCAACGTTAAAGAGAGCTCTCACCCTCCTTCCACTATTCCATCACATTGCTTCTTCATTTCAACTCGGTTTTGAAAGAGGCAAGAACTTGTGTTGGTGAAGCATCGGGAGTGAATCCGAAAGCTTGAAGGTGGTTGCTTGCTTGGTAATTGAGCTTGGAAGTAAAGGTGAGTGGTTAATGTTTTCTAAGTGTTTTCTAAGTGTTTGGTTCGAGCATGTGGACTAGGGTGGTGGCCTAATCCTAATCTTAAACTAGAGACATTGGTTGAACTTTTAATTGATGTTTATGCCTCGTGATGTTTATGATATGATGATTTATGTATAATGTGTTATACATGTGTGAAGAGGCATGGTTGTGATGCATTGTGATATGCATGTGGATTGTTCATGATTGTGATCATGGTGAGTACGTGCTAAGCACGTAATTGGTTGTAATTGATAATGTGGATTGAGTTAAATGTTGGCACTAGTATGCTTGGGTACAAATGATCAATCATTAGGATGTTAGTGTGCACACATGAGTCAAATTCGCGCGTGGCCTGGGTGGCGTTGAGTCACCAAGGAGGAGTACGAGTTCGCCCGGAAATTGTTATATATATTAGTCGATGATGAGTGGAATCCCATCGACGGGGCGTGGGGATGAGTAGAATCCCCTCCGCGAGACCGGTGACGAGTGTAATCCCACCGTGAGGTAAAGTGGTTGTTGGATGTGAGTTCCAACGTGTTTATCTGCGTATTCGAGTCATAGCTAGGTGCCAATATAAATTGATATGTGTATCAATGTGTTGTGGAAATGTGTTTCTTATTTGGATGATTATATGTGCCTACATATGTTGTGGAAATGAGCTTGTTGAGCATGACATATTATTGGATAATTGTTCATGCATCATTTGACATTTTGGCTCATGAGAATCAAAGGTATGATCATGCATTTACCTTGGTTGAGATCGTGCTTGGACCCTGCATTGTTGAGGTTTGTTTTTAAAGAGCTTACCCTCACTAAGCTTTATTGCTTACACTCTCTTTGTTCGACAATGTAGATCAATAGCTCGTGGGTTGCTAAGTGCAAGAAGGGGCCTCCAAGTGTGCTTCGTGGTGTTAGTTTAGCTATCAAGTGTGAACATTTTAATGCCTTGCTTGTAAACCATGTTGGTTTTGCCTAACTTAATTATCTAAGTGTTGGCCTTGTTGAAGCTTATTGCCCTTTTGTGTGAATGCCATGTATGGATGCCTCATCTTATGCCTTGAGTGATTTGAGTATGTTTTGCCATAGGATCCATGCCTCTAGATTACGCTTGTAAGGGATGTGTGCTTCTTGGAGTTGTTTAGGGCTTTTGGGGTTGATTGGGGATGTTTAAAGTTGGCTTTGGGAAATTGCAGACAACCAGTGTTTTGAAATGGGTTGAGCTATTTCAGAACGGGTATGGATTCAAGGACCCCGTATCGGAACTCATTTCGATACGGTTTGGCCACTGTGAACCCCTGTTTCGAAACAAGTTTCGGAACACTTTGGCTACTGGAAATCTGAGAAATTGCCGATATATTGGGGTTTCGAAACAGGTCTAGGCGTTTCGGAACGGTCAGTGTCTCGTTGACCACGAGAAGTTGACCGTTGAGGGTGTTTCGGAACGGTTGACCTCCGTTCCGATACGACCCTCTCGTGTGGACTTGGTGCTATTGACCAAGCTAAGGTGTTTTGATACACCTTAAGGGTGTTTCAAAACGGCATGCCTAATAATGTGAAATTGGACTGTTTACTTGCTGTTTTGTGTCCGGTTGCATGTCTTTCTCGATTTATTTTGCTGTCGTGATCACATAGGATTTAAATGTGTCTTTAGAGAAGATTAAATTAAAATAAATTTTAGGGTCGCTAACCGAGGTGGAATCCTTAGCGGGTTTCGCTTCGGTTTTCCCGGTGTGACCCACTCAGACCGGTCAAGCGTCCGGACTGGGACGAGGGGGTTACAGTGGTGCTCAAACCACAACAACAACAATACAGTTTTAACAAAACCATTTAAGATTTGAAAACAAAACGACAAGCATGATTTCCAACAATAAGATTATCAACAATCTAACATGTGCTTGGCCTCTTACATCAAGCAATGCAACAACATATAACATCATGGCATGACTCTCAACATCTACCAAGATAACCATCAACCTTCCAACACAAGATTATAATGGAAACTATGATTACATTACTCGGATATGTGAATTGGACTCGATGACTTCTTACATCACCGAATCTATAAGAATAACAAAACTCACGATGGTATCTTACATCACCGATGTCTAACAATAAAGCTTTCGGTGACATCTTACATCACTATACTCCTCCCTAATGGCATCTTACATCACTAGGGCCACACGCGAATTTTACAAGTGCACTCTAATCCTATGGTCGACCAATTATACCTGGTAAGACCCTCATATTTGCCAAAACTCAACATCATAAAAGCCATCATAACAATATCACACTCATTAGTCAAATACACACATTCGTCTCATCTCATATCAACAATGCTTAACAAGATTTAAAATAGAATTCCGGTAAACTTTAAATACTTACTCTCAAGCTTAGGTTGGCCTTTCAAGCTCAACCTAAACTCTCAAAAACATTTCCACTCACCGGTAGAACCCAAACGATAACCGAAACACTGATTCAAGCCTCTAAACTACCCGGTCTCGCGTCCAAAGAACCCAAACTTGTTTCCCATGTTTCTAGCCAATTCAAAAATGATGCATTAGACCCAAAACAAGCCCCCAAACTTGCAGCAACACATAAACTCATCATTCATCATCAAAATCAAATCGATTCACACCCGCAAACATTTGGAAACACCATCAAAACGACCCAAACCAGCTAGCAGCCAAAACCCAACAAATTTACCATCAAAACTACTTCTTTCAACATTCAAAACACTTACCCAAGGTCTAGAAACCATCAGCCCAAGGTTCCTCACAAGAACAACCCCAAAACCCACATTTTCAACTCTAAAAACCCTTTTTTACTAGTTTCGAGTTTCCCTACATTTAGCCACTATCTCAACATTTTTAGGACACCAAAACAAGATTAAAAACACCCTTAAACATGATATCAAACTACCCAAACGAAAACCCCTTCATTTTCCTCCTTTTCAAACTCAAAGCATTTTTGGAATAAATTCAAACAATGGGTCTTAAACAAGATTTTCACCAATAATAAATTTAAGGAATAGGAAATCAAAACAAAAGAAGATTTACCATGAAAACTTGCTTGTAGGAATGGTTGGAGTAATGGAATAGTAACAATGGTGTTTTTAGTAAAAGTAATGTGAAAAGTGTTGGTGAAGAAGATGATGGTATTTTGAATTAAAACCCTTTTCTTTAAAAATTCCAAAATTCCTTTTTTGCCCTTATTCATTAAAATCCTTTTAGTGCTCATTAAAACTGTTTTCTTCCAATTAATAAAACAAAATAAAAATATATCTTACAATTTCAAATATTCCCAAAATAATCACTAAATCCCTAAACCCCCAAATCTGAACAATCTTGTCGGCGTTGGCCGCGTTGCCAGCGCGGAATGAAGCGCCCTCATCTCGCCGAACAACCCACATGTCGTTCGTCATTCGTCCTGCCGTCGTTCGTCATTCGTCCTGCCGTCGTTCGTCACGAATCGTTCAAAAGAACTATTCGACAATTTCTGCGTTTCGCACGGCGTCGGTCGATTTTCGGCGATAGGGTGGTGAGGGAAATGGTCGTGATGGTTCGACAACCGATTTGGTGGGCGGCGGCGTGGCAATTGACGATAGAGTCGGCCCAAATCGAGATTTAGGTTTTGGGGAGTTAGGGAATTTGGAATTTGGGGCTGTTTTGTGAAATTTGAAAATTTTAGATATTGTCTGAAAATTAAGTAATTTTATTTACTTTTAATATAATTTTGAAATTTTCAAAAGATGACATGTGTCCTTTAACGGTGTGAATTAACAAAGAAACCTTAAATGAGTCACAGAAAGAAACTTTGGGCACCTATTTGGCTCAAAAAATAGTTTGGGCACCTAACACGAAAAATGACATAGTTTGGGCACCTATTTGATAGTTAAACCATGTATTAAATATTAGGCTTAATTCCAAAATAAGTGCCCAAACTATCATGTTTTTCCCCTTTTAAGTGCCTAAACTATTTTTTGCCCATTTTAGGTGTCGAAAATATCATTTTTGCCCTTCTTAAGGTCAAATCGAGGCACCTATTTTGACTAAAAAATAATAGTTTGGGCACCTATTTTAACAAAAATATAGATTGGGCACTTAAAAGGGGCAAAAAATACTTTAGGCATCTAAAAGGGGAAAACGAGATAGTTGGAGCACCTAAAAGGGACAAAAAAATAGTTTAGGCACTTAAAAGGTGAAAACATGATAATTTGGGCATTTATTTTGGTTCTAAGCCTAAATATTAAGATAAATTATATCACAAGTCATTTAATTATAAATTTGACAATAAACATGTTATTTTTCTTCTAAAAGTAACAATTTAGTAAATCAATTAAAATTTTGTGACAAATATATCACTTTGGCGTTTAAATTGAAATGAATGGCTTGATATAATAACAATTTTACTCCTCAAAACTTATACATTCTATTAATTTGGTCTTAATTTGAATAATTTAAAACACTTAACCCTTTATGTTTTAAAAAAAATCTATTAGTGAAGAGATTGTGCCTACTAACAGGCGGTGTTAAGGTCATAATGGTGTATTTAATTAACCTGTTAGATGTCCAGTAGTAAACTGACTGTGTTTATTGAGTTATCACATTTGTCGATTATTGGGCTAAGGGAGAATAACATAGAGGACAACAAGTGGTTGAAGAGTGTGTTAGGAGAGTCCAGTGCCAAAAACTTTAAACATGAAGAGTTAATTTTTTGAATCATGTCTAAATTGATAGAATGTATAAATTTTTTGGACTATAATTGTTATTATACCAGATTATGTTTTAATTTTAACGACATAGTGACTTAACTGTCACAAAATTTTAATGGAGTAATTAAATTGTCACTTTAAAAAATAACTGACGTGTTTGTTATTAAATTTTTAATTAATTGATATATAGTGTATTTTAGCCTAAATATCAATAGAAAAAGTAATGGATTGGATACTAACTATATATTTAAGTTATATATCTAATTGTCTTCGCCAGTTGGAACTAATTTAGTTCTTAAATAAGATTAAGACATATAGCTTAATCTAACATATATCTTAAATAAGATAATGCAATTTGTATATTTATAGGGTAAATTTCTTAGATAGGTAACTCATTAGTGGTTGGTTTTTAGTTGGGTCACTCAACTTTTAAAAATTATAAAATTATCTCTTGACTTAGTAAATTTGATTTTATCCACTTAGTGTTTATTTATAGACAAAGAAAACTAAAGTGACTATTTCTAAAATTAGCATAATAACAAAAAAATTGATGTTTACACATGATTTTAGTTCAATCCTCATATATATTGATGTGATTACATAGTCGGATCTCTTAAAATGAACATCATTATTTTTTCCATTAAAACCATTCATTAGGTTGAGTTTAATTATCATGTTTAAAATAACTTTCAACACTTAAATACCGTGTCAATTAGTCACCTTATTATTTATAAGCTTTTAGTTAAGTTATTTAACTTTTTTTTAATGATCAATCAATTTATCAAAATTAGTTTTATTCACTTTTTTTTATAAACGAAATATGAAATGACAGTTTCTAAATTAGTATACAATTTTTTTTCCAACGTATACACATGGTTTTAATTCAGACTTCATTTTCTAAAAAATAATCATCAACATTGAATTATTATGTCAATGTAATATTAGCACTAATTTTTTTAAAAATATATACTTTTGTTAGCAAATTATAAAATTTACATGAAATAAAAGTGCATTGAAAAAAATTAAAATTTTTAAATTAACTTTTCATCAATTAATAAAAAAATATAAATTAATTTTTAAAAACCGTTTCCATTCAATTTGCAAAGACCATAACTAACTCATCTATGGATTAAAATTGTAGTTGCGGTCACATTTTCAATCACGGCGTTTTATTGCGGTTGTGAACATAATAAATATTAATGTTGTTATTGTGGGCTGTTATTTTTCACAACAATAATTTTAAACGGTACTGTTATTGCTATATATTTACCACAATTACAATAACAAACCGCTATTTAAATTCCTGAACACATCAAAACCACCTCATCTCCTCACAATGCAGACAACTCACATGAGCTCCAACCCCCACACCCCAAAACCTAACTTCCAACACAATCAACTTAATAACCATATTCCTATCCGTCATCTACCCTAAACCAATAAATAACCCCCAACAAACCAAACTGGAGAGGCCAACCCAACGACATCGATACAGACGGTGAGCAACAACGACAGCCTGAACAAAGAGGTGGCTAGATTCTTCATTTTAGAGTTTTTTTTGTTTTGTTAAAAGAATACATTTTTAATAAAAAAACACGAGACTTATTGTTATTAACCAATTAATCTGGATCGTGTGTTATAAAAGTCTATTATAAATTATAATATTAAGTCTAATTTAATTTATTTTATAAAAAAAAATTAATTCACTCAAAAAAATATCATTGTTAATCTCAAAATTTTGATAATCCCAAATTTTAAACACTGAGTCTTGCTTAAAAGATTCCACTAAATCAATTAGTAGTTGACAAAACAATAAAACCAAATAGAAAAATCTTAACTAAATTTCCGGCAACAAAGAGAAAAGAAAAATTGAACTTTAAAAACAAAATTAAACCTTAATTTATTATTTTGATTTTTTAACTTTATGATCCAATTAAGACAATATGTAATTGTTAATGGTATCATAAGTATAATGATATATATTAACGTTTGGGCTTGTTAGTCTGTTAACTCAAACAGTTATAGTTTGTTAGATTATTATAACAGTATGTTATCATTGGGCTATAAGTATGAGAAGCCCACATTATGTAATGTATGTAAAACCCAATTTATATTTCTGAAAAAGAATGAAGTCTCTATTCTAGTCAAGTCTTCTTCTTCTTTGTATTCTGTTCCTTCTCTGTAGCTTTTTTTTACACAGTCTCATCTTCTTTCTCTTTCTTTCTTTTCTCCGCATTTACTATAATCTATCATGGTATCAGAGTCTCTTTGTTGTCTGGTGTCGTTGTCGTCATTGGAGATTCTGATTTGCGATTAGCGGTTAAGCAATCTTGTCGCTTCGACTGCTGCGTGTCAGGTCTCAGATTTTTCTCATCTAGCTAGTGCGATTGGTGACCTAGAGCCTTGATTTCTCATCTTGTCGTTGCTTTTCGGTGCTGCTGATTCATGTGCGATTTGGATGTTGGTGACCTAATCTTTTGGTGATATCTTTCCACTTTTTGTTTCTCTCAGATTAATTTCTCTGGTGTTTCTTGCTCTTTCTTTTGGGTTGTTGTTGCTCTGTTCGTATCTGCGTTAGATTCTGTTTGGATTGATAGTGTTCCAGCTCTGTGTTTTGGATTGTTGCGATTTCTTTTCGTTCTGGTTGCTAGGGTTTGTTTCCGTCTTTTCTTGGCTTTTTCCTTTGCTTGTTATTCCTTTCGGGTTTCATATCATGAATACTGACGATGTTCCTCCGTCTGAGCCGTCGCACACACAAACTGTTAATGGTACTTCAACTAATATACCTTAGAGAAGTGCTACTGTTATCCCTAATACTGTTCTTCCTACCACTGATTCTGATAATAATTCTGGTACACTAAATTTAAGGGATATCACTACTGCTAAACTTTTCTCTACAAAAAGAATTAATGTCACTCTTGATGATCACAACTATATGTTGTGGCATCAACAAGTTTATTTGACTATTAAGACTCGTCGATTGCTTAGGTTCATTGATAGTTCTGTTCGATTACCACCTAAGTATATCACTCATAATGGTGTGGTTTGTATTAATCCTGATTTTAAAGTGTTTGAAGAACAAGATGGAGCTTTAGCTACTTAGCTTTTATCTACTGTGAGTGAACCGATGCTGCATCATTTGATTGGTCTTAGTACCTCCTCTGATATTTAAAACACCCTTAATAGTTTGTATAGTAGCAAAACTACTTCCAGATTAATGTCCTATAGGTGGATTCTTCACTCTCAAAAGAGGAGGGTCTTAGTATGCAAGTGTTTTTAATAAAATTTAAGTCCATTTGTGATAATCTGGCTAACCGTAGGGAGAACATTTCAGAGCTAGAACATATTACTGCTATTCTTAATGGTTTGCCTCCTGGGTTCGATTCTGTGATAATTGTTATTTTTGCTAGCCCTCTTCTAATAATCTTGCCTCAGTGAGTTTCATTTTGCTTGATGCTGATGTTAGACAAGCTAATCTGCTCCCTTATGTGAATGCCTCTGCCCATGTGGTGTAACACCCCCTTCCTGGCCTTGTAGAGAACCGGGTCGAAGCGTGTTACCGATAAACGATGCGGTGAACGGTGCTATAAAATTTCATTTTGTTACTAAAACTTAATCAATATTACACAAATAAAATATTACCAATATACATCTTAGTCCAATACATTCATAGAAGGGCCACATTTAACCATTTAAGACCAATTTACAACTTTTACAAGTTTTAGAGACAAATTTGTAAAACTGATAAATTAAAGGTCATTCGATGCAACATACAATATCACAATGAAATTCAATACCGCAATGATTAGCCTGCAAAATTTCATGCATAACGGTGGTCATTTAGTCATCCAATTTAATTATTTTAATCTCAGGGACTAAACTGTAAACAATGCGACCTTTCAGATTAAGCATTATAACCACTTTAACTAACCCTGTATCAAAACGCTCAAAGCTGTTTCGATACAGGTGAACGATGGTCAACCTTGTTGACTTTTTCTCTTTGCTTGTATCGATATGGGCAAGCCCTGTATCAGTATGGGTTGACTCCCTTTGACTTTGACCAGTTTTGATACACTCTGAACCCGTATCGAAACGATGGATTCCAGAGATAAAATGTTTCGGTACGGCTTTAATCCGTTTTGGTACACTCTGCTTTCTTAGGTTCAAATATGCTTATCTGTATCGAAACACCATCACCTATTTCGGTACGGCCTGACCTGTAATGACAGATTCTTGCTGGTTCTTATTCGATTTAACCTAACAAACGATGTCCAAATACAATGAAACTTTATACACAATATTCTAATGGTATAAAATACTATCATGCCAATTTTCATCATCATTTGAATACGTTTACCATGTTTCCACCTCTTTAGGCCAACTATGCATTTTAAGTCATTTTCAAGCAAACATAACAAGTCATTTAAGGCATTTTACCCACATATAACACATAACCCTCGTACACATTGTCCCAACCCTTTCGAGCTTCAACGTTTTTGGAAAATAACTTTTTAAAATCAACGGAGTCGCCACCAATCTTTTTTGAAAAAAAGTGTGATTGGATCACTTTTCAAAAATAGGGTTATTTTAATAAAATATTTTGTTTTAATAAAACAACGGTTTTGGTATGCGAAAAATTAGAAAATATGTTCGGGGGTCGGTTACACGTGGGGAAGGGTTAACACCCCCATGACGCCCAAAATTAGTACCTAATGGGTTTTAAAACCATTTTCAAAATTTGAATTTGCAAGTTCAAAAAGGTTCAACTTTACTTGTTCGTTTAATGAATATTAGTCTATTTTAACGGCCTTATCGCCCGAGAGATGAACTTTAATCACCGCCAACATTTCTGGCGCTAACCTGTCATTCCCATTTGATAAGACACTGCATTGATTAGGTTTTCACTTTTCAAACAACATGAAAATTTAGTGTGTTGAGCATTTTATTTTTTTTATTCTAAGTTTGATTATTAAAACCCCTAAAAACGTCTAAGTCTTTTATTCCTAGTTAAGAGTTTAAGTTCTCTTAAGTGTATTTTATTTTTTGTGAAGAACATTTTTCAACAAAACATGTCTCTACCTAAGCTTTAGTGTAACCCCCTCGTCCTGGTCTGGCCGGATGAGCGGTCCGAGTGGGCCACACGAGGAAAACCAAAGCGAAACCCGTTAAGGTTCCCCCTCGGTTAGCAACCCTTAAAATTTCTTTTAATTTAATCTTCTCTAAAGGCACATTTAAGTCTTATGTGAACACAACAGCGGAAGAATTTGAGAAGGACACGCAACAGAACTCAAACCGACAAATAAACAGTCCAATTTTAATCCATTAGGCAGACCGTTTCGAAACACCATTGAGGCGTATCGAAACGCCTTGACCTGGTCAACTGCCCCAAGCCCACACGAGAAGGCCGTATCAGAACGGAGATCAACCGTTCCGAAACACCCTCAACGGTCAACTTCTCATGGTCAACGAGATATTGACCGTTCTGAAACCCTTAGACCCGTTTCGAAACGCCTTCATCTCGGCATTTTCTCAGATTTCCAGTAGCCAAAGTGTTTCGATACTCGTTTCGGAACAGAGGTTCACAGTGGTCAAACCGTATCGAAACGAGTTCCGATACGGGGTCCCTGAAGCCTTACCCGTTCTGAAACGGCTCAACCCGTTTCGAAACACTGGCTGTCTGTAACCTTCAAAAACTAGATTTAAACATTTCTCAACAACTCTAAAGGCCCTAAATGATCCCAAGAAGCACTCAACACTTACAAGCATGAACTAGAGGCATGGACCCTATGACAAAACATGCTCAAACACATAAGGCATAAGGTGAAGCATCTATTCATGGCATTTACACAAGAGGCAAGATTTCATATAAGGGCATGCTTAAGGGTTCGAAAGCCAAATAGCACAATTCATCACAATAAGGTTTACATGCCATCCAAAAGCAACTTAAACATTCATAAGGCATGTCATCACACAAGCATTCGACAAGACATAACATGTTTTACAATCAAAGTCAATTCATGAACATCAAACACACATATGAGTCATACATCGCTCATACAAACACACTCTTGCCACATTGCTAAACTACCACATTAATCGCTAAACCGTACTTGAGCAACAAAAACTTAGAAAACCCCTTCGTCTTGCTCCGTGCTAACACCATGCTAATGATCTGCATTGTTGAAAATCTGAGCGTAAGCTAGAAGCTTAGTGAGGATGCTCTAAACTCAAAAACATCAAAAATGCAGGGTCCAAGCATGCAAATCCTTTACTTCACATACAACATACATAGGTAATCAACAAGTTCACCTAACTAGTCTTTCAAGAGTTGTAATATGGCATCTCACATCATACTAAGCTCAACAACAAATATCTCAATTATCAAAACATCATAATCATGAGAGCAATATCATTGGCCACTATTAGTTTACCCGGATGTGCGGATTTAATCTCAACAACAACATTACCTCGGTGGGATTACACTCATCACCGGACCTTGCATGGGCATGATTCCACTCATCACCACATGTCCTATGGATGAGATTCCACTCATCATCACGTAGAATATAAATAAATTTCCGGTGGAATGTTACATCACCGTACTCCTCCTTGATGACTCAACGCCATCAAGGCCACGTACGTTTTGACTCAATTTGTGTGCACACTAATCCTAACGATCGATCATTTACACTCGGTAAGTTAATTAGTGCTAATTCCTTTAACCACATCACATATCCACCATTTATATCACATACTCATCACATACATATATTAAGGTACACATATACAAATCAATCCACATTTCACAAGAGCAAGTAGGCAAGGCATAAATAGCATCGATAGGAATCAAGGGGTTAAGTTACCAATTTAACTCCCACATAGGAATGGCCTACCAAGCACATCCTAACACATACACTACACACACTTGTACCACTTCAAAACATATTTAAAGTTTACTCACCACCCTTCCTTAGCCACCAAAGCAAGCAAGCAAGCTAGCCTCCTAAATGTCCGGATTCGGTCCCGATGCTTCTCCAAAGCCTCCTCTTGCTTCTAGCCAATCAAAACATATCCATTACTCACAAATCAATGCTAAAATTCAGTCACCACTCCAACCCACAAACACAAGCCACACTTCAACAATTTCCAACCCAACAATCGCCCAAAAATTCCATTTTCGAGCTCCCTTAAAACCCAGCTGAAAACCATGTTTTCAAGCACCCAAATGACACCCAAATGGTCCCAAAACACCTTCCTAACATCCCTAAACCATCAGCCCTTCAACCTAACCCTAAAACTCACCAAAATCCAAGTTTTAGACACTTCAAAAATGGCCACAAGGACCCATTTCGGGTTTTCATCCAAAATCACCCATTTTAACATATTATGTGTATTTTAAGTAGACTAAACCAAAACCCAACTTAATAAATACAAATCAATTGAAAAACCCAATAAAAACTCAAACTTTCTTTAAACCTCAAATTTCCAAAAGATGATAGTTTTAAATTCTAAAACTAGGTAAAGGTAGATGACGAAGAGGAGAGCTCAAAAATATAATTACCTTTAAAAATGTCTTTGAGATGAGGAAGAAATCAAATGGAATAGTGATTGGGGTTTGAGAGGGGTTTTGCTCTTCTTTCACGTGAAAATGGGGGAAAAGGGAGATGAGGGTTTTATTTTATTTTTGTTCCTTTTTGATTCAAAAGTTGTCTACCTTTTTAAATTGTTTTGGTTAAATTACCAAAATGATCCCTCATTTTTATTTAAAACTCAATTGGCTCCAGCCAAGGTCAATTTGATTAAAATTAATTTTACCGACTCGGACCAACTAACCCGACTAACTCCTAACCCCAAAACACGAGTGTTACAACTCTCTCCCACTTAAGGAATTTCATCCCCGAAATTACCTGACTGAAAGAGATACAGAAATTGCCTTTCCATATCCTTCTTCCTCTCCCATGTGGCCTCGTCCACACCTCGACGTTGCCACTACACTTTTACTAACTCAATCGATCTACCCCGCAACACCTTACTGTCAGAAGCTAGGATTTCAACTGGTTCTTCTTCATAAGTCAAATCTGGATTCAATTCAATCTCCTCTACAGGCATAACTTGTGACGGATCGGACCTATACTTACGGAGCATCGAAACATGAAATACATCGTGTATCTTCTCTAGCTCGGATGGCAAGCGCAACTGATAAGCAACCGGACCAACCCTCTTCACAATCTCATACGGTCCTATGTACCTCGGACTCAACTTCCCCTTTCGGCCAAATCTCATTACTTTCTTCCACGGAGACACTTTCAAGAACACCTTCTCACCCATAGAGAACTCAACTTCTTTTCTCTTCAAGTCGGCATAGGACTTCTGCCTATCTGAAGCAGCCTTTAATCGATCGCAAATCAATTTCACCTTGTCAGTTGTCCCCTTGAGCAAATCCGACATAGGTAACAACTTCTGTCCCACTTCGGCCCAACAAACTGGAGTTCTACACTTCCGGCCATACAAGGCCTCATACGGAGCCATCTGAATACTCGACTGGAAGCTATTATTGTAAGCAAACTCAACTAGAGGCAAGTGCTTCTCCCATGTACCCTGAAAATCAATAATGCAACAACGCAACATATCCTCTAAGATTTGTATAACCCTCTCCGACTGACCATCAGACTGAAGATGATAAGACGTGCTGAAGTTCAAACGGGTACCCAAAGCTGTATGCAGACACTCCCAAAATCGAGCTGTAAACCGCAGATCTCTATCAGACACAATAGACTTCGGCACACCATGCAGTCTAACAATCTCACCAATGTACAAATCGGCCAATCTATCTAAAGTGTAAGTAGCATTGACTGCCAAGAAGTGAGCACACTTCGTAAAATGATCCACAATAACCCAAAGTGAGTTCTTCTTCGTAGGAGTCAAAGGCAAACCCGAAACAAAATACATGGTGATATTCTCCCATTTCCATTCCGGAATTCTCAACGGTTGCAACAAACCTGAGGGAACCTGATGTTCCGCTTTCACTCTCTGACACACCAAACACTTACTCACAAAGTCGGCCACATCTCGCTTCAAGCCAACCCAAAAGTATTCATTCCTCAAATCGCGGTACATCTTCGTACTCCCGGATGCATAGCAAACGGACTACTGTGTGCTTCAGTCAAAATTGTACGTCTTAAGTCACTGTCCTCTGGCACAACTATCCTATTTTTGAAACACAAAACCCCATCGGTACTGAAACTGTAGTCTGAAGATCTACCTTCGGCTATATCTTGCACGTGAGGTGCCAAAGATCTATCTAAGAGCTGTTTCTCTCTAATCAACTGACCTAGGGTAGGTCTAACCTGAAGCTCGGCTACCAAGCCACCATCTCCGGACAAGCTCAATCTAGCAAACATGTCTCTCAAGTCCACGACTATCTTTCTACTCAATGCATCGGCCACCACATTGGCCTTACCCGGATGGTACTCAATGGTAAGATCATAGTCTTTTAGCAACTCTAACCACCTACGCTATCTAAGATTCAAATCTCGCTGAGTCATAATGTACTTCAAACACTTGTGATCTGTGTACACTGTGCATTTCTCACCGTACAAATAATGCCTCCAAATCTTCAGAGCAAACACAACTGCAACTAACTCTATGTCATGGGTCGGATAGTTATGCTCGTGAGTCTTCAACTGTCTTGAGGCATAAGCCACCACTCTCTTGTCTTGCACGAGGACACAACCTAGGCCTACATAAGAAACATCACTGTAAACTACATAGTCTTTCCCAGACTCTGGCTGAATCAAGATCGGTGCTTGGGTCAAAGCTTCCTTCAATTTTTCAAAGGCTTTCTGTCTTGCATCTGTCCACTCAAACTGAACACTCTTCTGAAGTAACTGTGTCAATGGAGCGGCTAACTTAGAGAAACCTTATACGAATCTTCTATAGTATCCAGCTAAGCCTAGGAAGCTACGTACCTCTATTACCGACTTCGGTTGCTTCCATTCAACAATGACCTCAATCTTCTTCGGATCAACTCTAATCCCATCGGCTGACACTACATGTCCTAGGAAAACTACCTCTCGGATCTAGAATTCACACTTGCTCAACTTCGCATACAACTGATGATCTAACAAAGTCTTCAAAACCAGTCTCAAGTGTCGGTCATGTTCTTCTTCACTTCACGAATACACCAAGATGTCATCTATAAATAAAACTACAAACTGGTCTAGGTACTGATGAAAAATCCTATTCATCATATCCATGAAAGCAGCCGGTGCATTAGTCAACCCAAAAGGCATGACTAAAAACTCATAGTGACCATACCTAGTTCTAAAGGCCGTCTTCGGTACATCAACCTCTCTTACCTTAAGCTGGTAGTAGCCTGATCTCAGGTCAATCTTCGAAAAGACTGATGCCCCTCTCAACTGGTCAAACAAATCATCAATTCTAGGCAATGGATACTTATTCTTCACTGTTAACTGATTCAACTCTCTGTAATCTATACACATTCTCATGCTTCCATCCTTCTTCACAAACAAAATTGGTGCACCCCAAGGTGAAGAACTAGGTCGGATAAAACCTCTATCTGTCAACTCTTGCAACTGAGTCTTCAACTCTTTCAGTTCTTTCGGTGCCATGTGATACGGAACAATCGAAACATGAGCTGAATCGGAATAAGTCTCAATAGTGAACTCTACCTCTCTGTCCGGTGGTAACCCTGACAACTCTTCCAGAAACACACTGGGGAAGTCACACACTGTCCGGATGTCTTGAGGTCTAACCTCACTCATGTTAGGGTTCATCACATAGGCCAAGTATGCTTCACATCCCAACTCAACTAACCTCTTAGCTTCTAGAACTGAAACTACATTGGACAAGAACTTCACGTTCTCACCCACCACTACAATCTCATAATCATCTGTGAGCCTCAAAGAAATCCTCTTAGTTTCAAAGTCTATTCTAGCTCTATGCTCCGTGAGCCAGTCCATACCCAGAATTACATCAAAACCATAGAAAGGTAGCTCCATCATATCCACTGGGAACACATGTCCCTGAACCATCAACAGACACCTTTTGTACATTTTTCTAACAACTACCGTGTCCCCAAAGGAACTAGTAACACTAACTCATATCTCTAACATTTCACAAGGCAAATTCAATGACTGTGCATGCTCACTCAATATGTAGGAATGTGTAGACCCGGAGTCAATCAAAGAAAGTAAACCCAAAGACTGTATTGAGAAGTTACCTGCGATCACATCCGTGTCATGCTGATCCCCACGCTAAGCGTAAACTCTGGCCCGACCTCTGCCCTCCGGCTGGACTGCAACTACATGTGCTATGTTCCTCTGACCATCGTTTCTCGGTTGGAAGTTACCTCTACCGCGCCCTCTCTGAAAGTCATTGACTCTAGCAGGAGCCTGAGCTGGTGCCTGCCCCACCTGATGTGGACAGTTACGCCTAATGTGATCCCTAGCTCCACAACTCCAACACAAGTGGAAATTCCCCCCACACTCACCAGTGTGGTTCCTCCCGCAAGTAGCACACGTGGGCAACTTCCCACCAGCCCTCTGGCCCTGTTGGCCCCTACCGTGGTTACCGCCACCACGCCTATGATCATAATGATGCCGATTGTCCCGATGCCTCTTGGCATCACCTCTATCAAAGTCACTGGACCTCTTACCCGAACTAGAACCACCAGACCGTTTGGTCAAGCCCAAACTGTGCTTCAAGTTCTTGGCCCTCGCGACCAAGACATCAAAATTAGTGTAGTCTGAAGCTAGAGTATACCTCTTGATCTCTTCATTCAGCCCATAACGGAAACAGTTACATCGTTCCACCTCAGTAGGAATAAGCTTAGATGCATACTGACTCAGTCTGACAAATCGAATCTCATAGTCTGTCACAGTCATACTTCTTTGAAGCAAAGCCATAAACTCCCTCTTCCTCTCATCGAGATATCGTGGACCCAGATACTTCTTACGGAATGTTGACTCAAAGAACTCCCAAGTAATCTCAGCCTCATCCATACCCGTAGTGATGGTGACCCACCAAGTGTAGGCATCACTCTAAAGCAAGGACTCAACACAGCCTAACTTGCGCTCTCTGGTACATCCCATCTGTGCGAGGATACGAACAGTCTTCTTAAACCACAACTCAGATCTCTCCGGTGTAGACCCTCTAAACTCTCCGGTCGAACCATCCTAGGCCTCCCATGTGGTCTCATGGTACAGCTAGCAAGATTATAACTACAACAACAAACATATAAGGATTACGTTAGCAAAAGCAAGGGTCCAACAGTGCTCAAGTACTCCCTTTACGAAAATCTTTTTAAATTAAGTAATAGTAGCAATGGGCACTCAACTCAACACCAAACGCAACCACTCATGCTTCAAATCATCATACGAACAGTCAAACAATAAGATTTCATGGCAAAGCATATATCAAGCAATACAATTACTTAACACATCAAGCTTACCTCACTTACCTGCCCGAGGTCTCGGTAACCTCAGGCTCTGATACTAACAAACGTAACCCCCTCGTCCCGGTCTAGCCGGATGACCAGTCCGAGTGGGCCACACAGGGAAAACCGAAGCGAAACCCGTTAAGGTTCCCCCTCGGTTAGCAACCCTTAAATTTTTTTTAATTTAATCTTCTCTAAAGGCATATTTAAATCCTATGTGAACACAACAGCGGAAGAATTTGAGAAGGACACGCAACAGAACTCAAACTGACAAATAAACAGTCCAATTTTAATCCATTAGGCAGACCGTTTCGAAACACCATTGAGGCGTATCGAAACGCCTTGACCTGGTCAACTGCCCCAAGCCCACATGAGAAGGCCGTATCGGAACGAAGGTCAACCGTTCCGAAACACCTTCAACGGTCAACTTCTCGTGGTCAACGAGATATTGACCGTTCCGAAACCCTTAGACCCGTTTCGAAACGCCTTCATCTCGGCAATTTCTCAGATTTCCAGTAGCCAAAGTGTTTCGATACTCATTTCGGAACAGGGTTCACAGTGGCCAAACCGTATCGAAACGAGTTCCGATACGGGGTCCCTGAAGCCTTACCCGTTCTGAAACGGCTCAACCCGTTTCGAAACACTGGCTTTCTGTAACCTTCAAAAACCAGATTTAAACATTTGTCAACAACTCTAAAGGCCCTAAACAATCCCAAGAAGCACTCAACACTTACAACCATGAACTAGAGGCATGGACCCTATGACAAAACATGCTCAAACACACAAGGCATAAAGTGAAGCATCTATTCATGGCATTTACACAAGAGGCAAGATTTCATATAAGGGCATGCTTAAGGGTTCGAAAGCCAAATGGCACAATTTATCACAATAAGGTTTACATGCCATCCAAAAGCAACTTAAACATTCATAAGGCATGTCATCACACAAGCATTCGACAAGACATAACATGTTTTACAATCAAAGTCAATTCATGAACATCAAACACACATATGAGTCATACATCGCTCATACAAACACACTCTTGCCACATTGCTAAACTACCATATTAATCGCTAAACCGTACTTGAGCAACAAAAACTTGGAAAACCCCTTCGCCTTGCTCCGTGCTAACACCACGCTAATGATCTGCATTGTTGAATATGAGAGCGTAAGCTAGAAGCTTAGTGAGGATGCTCTAAAATCAAAAACATCAACAATGCAGGGTCAAAGCATGCAAATCCTTTACTTCACACACAACATACATAGGTAATCAACAAGTCCACCTAGCTAGTCTTTCAAGAGTCGTAATATGGCATCTCACATCATACTAAGCTCAATAACAAATATCTCAATTATCAAAACATCATAATCATGAGAGCAATATCATTGGCCACTATTAGTTTACCCGGATGTGTAGATTTAATCTCAACAACAACATTACCTCGGTGGGATTACATTCATCACCGGACCTTGCATGGGCGGGATTCCACTCATCACCACATGCCCTACGGATGGGATTCCACTCATCATCACGTAGAATATAAATAAATTTCTGGTGGAATGTTACATCACCGTACTCCTCCTTGATGACTCAACGCCATCAAGGCCACGTACGTTTTGACTCAATTTGTGTGCACACTAATCCTAATGATCGATCATTTACACCCGGTAAGTAAATTAGTGCCAATTCCTTTAACCACATCACATATCCACCATTTATATCACATACTCATCACATACATATATCAAGGTACACATACAAATCAATCCACATTTCACAAGAGCAAGTAGGCAAGGCATAAATAGCATCGATAGGAATCAAGGGGTTAAGTTACCAATTTAACTCCCACATATGAATGGCCTACCAAGCACATCCCAACACATACACTACACACACTTGAACCACTTCAAAACATATTTAAAGTTTACTCACCACCCTTCCTTAGCCACCAAAGCAAGCAAGCAAGCTAGCCTCCTAAATGCCCGGATTCGGTCACGATGCTTCTCCAAAGCCTCCTCTTGCTTCTAGCCAATCAAAACACATCCATTACTCACAAATCAATGCTAAAATTCAGTCACCACTCCAACCCACAAACACAAGGCACACTTCAACAATTTCCAACCCAACAATCACCCAAAAATTTCATTTTCGAGCTCCCTTAAAACCCTACTGAAAACCATGTTTTCAACCACCCAAATGGTCCCAAAACACCTTCTTAACATCCCTAAACCATCAACCCTTCAACCTAACACTAAAACTCACCAAAATCCAAGTTTTAGACACTTCAAAAATGGCCACAAGGACCCATTTCGGGTTTTCATCCAAAATCACCCATTTTAACATATTATGTGTATTTTAAGGAGACTAAACCAAAACTCAACTTAATAAATCCAAATCAATTGAAAAATCCAATAAAAACTCAAACTTTCTTTAAACCCCAAATTTCCAAAAGATGATAGTTTTAAATTCTAAAACTAGGTAAAGGTAGAGGATGAAGAGGAGAGTTCAAAAATATAATTACCTTTAAAAATGCCTTTGAGATGAGGAAGAAATCAAATGAAATAGTGATTGGGGTTTGAGAGGGGTTTTGCTCTTCTTTCACGTGAAAATAGGGGGAAAGGGAGATTAGGGTTTTATTTTTTTTGTTCCTTTTTGATTCAAAAGTTGTCTACCTTTTAAAATTGTTTTGGCTAAATTACCAAAATGATCCCTCATTTTTATTTAAAACTCAATTGGCTCCAGCCAAGGTCAATTTGATTAAAATTAATTTTACCGACTCGGACCAACTAACCCGACTAACTCCTAACCTCAAAACACGGGTGTTAGTGAGCTTTGAGCGTATCGATACACGCTCCAAGCGTATCGGTACGGTTTTATCTCGTTGACCACGAGACGTTGACCGAGAAGGGCGTATCGATACGCTAATGGGCTGTATCGATACGGTCTTCCTGTGTTGACTGAAGAGTGTTGACTTGGTCAAGGCGTATTGATACCCTTGGCTGGTGTATCGATACGGCCTGCCCTGTTGCTTTAAAATGGGCTGTTTAAGGTGTGGTTTTAGGTTCGAATGTGTTTCGTTCTTGATGTTTTCCGCTGTCGTGATCACTTAGGAAATAATATGCCTTTAGACAAGATTAATTAAAAGAAATTTTCTAGGGTTGCCAACCGAGGGGGAACCTTAACGAGTTTCGCTTCGGTTTTCCCCGTGTAGCCTACTCGGACCGGTCATCCGGCCAGACCGGGACGAGGGGGTTACATTTGTCCCTAATTCTAAGCTTTCACCTATTTCTAAAACAAGCAAGCAACTTTTATTCTTTTTGAGTTTTTACCCTTTTATTATTCCCTTTTAAAAAAAACTTATTTCTTTTTTACTTATCTTATTTTTAAAAGCCAAGACCCCTTTTTTACATTTTTACGTTTTTCATTTTTTATGTTTTTTTATCCTTTATATTTTCTTTTTTTTTTCAGAAAAAAAAAAGAATTTTCTCTCTTTTTAAACTCATTTTTTTTTACATTTTTAAGTTCTTCTTTCAAAACGACCCCCTTTTAAACTTTATTTTATCCTAAAGAACTTCCATTTAAAGTTTTTTTTCAAAAAAAATATTTTTATCCTAGAACCTAAACTTTTATTTAAAACCTTTTTTTTCCTTGAAAACTTATTCTTTTTCTTTTTCCTACAAAAAAAATATCATTATTATTTTTCTTTTTTAAAATCACTTTGCCCATCTAATATTAAAAACTAAATTTCACAAAAAATTTTTTTATATTTTTTAAATTCAAGCTCGTTTATTATTTCTACCACGCATTATTAGTTTTTCCTAATTAAATCCCTAATTTTAAGTTTTTCAATTTAACCATCTTATTCATTTTTATTCTTGCATTTTTAATTAAAACACTTTTAAAAATTATTTCTTCATTCCTAAAGATCTAAATAATCCTAAAAATATTTTTAAAGCATGCAAAAAAATTAGATCAAACTAATATTAAAATGGAAATTTAAAACAAAAATGTTACCAGAATCGTGAACGATTTTCCAACTTCGCGAAAGCAACCTAAAATTCACAAACAACACAAACACCAAAAATTCATCCAAGAACAAACATAAAAAATCAACATAAAAATAAACGAAAAGAAAGATAGAAATTTTACCGAGAAAACGAGGAACGAAGAACTCGAATCCAGACTCCTCGAAATACTCCAAACCGCCTTCGGAAAATTGCTCCCAAACTCGAACTTTTACTCCAAAAATTTTCAGCAAACTCTTGAAAAATTCATAGAATTTTTCGGATATTTTCTAAGCTTTTTCAAGTGGTTTTTCTCTTCAATTTTATGTGTGATGAACAAGTGAAAATAGGGTATTTATACTTGAATTTGAACTTCATATTCAAGCCAAATCGGGATTTAATCCCCAAACTAGAGCGTAAATCTGACCAATGGCTTGATTCTCGGTAAAACTTCTCAATCCTCATCCAATTTGGTCCAATATTCGAGCTGAATTTTCCCCTTGGTTCGAGCCTAGGGTTTGACCTCTTGTCTTGATTTTTGCAGATTCCGACAAACACATGCGACAACGAGCGGGGTTGGTGGCATTGGGTCGGGGACAGCAAGGCATACCGACAGGTACCAACAGTGTCGGCGGCCGTGGCCTGTAGGCGTTGGCCGACCACCGTGAATCGTGCGACAAGGGTTTGCTGGGGAACCAGCCCGCGCGCTGGTTCCCCCTTTTCTTTTCTTTTTCTTTTTTTTCTTTCTTTCTTCTTTATTGCTGATTTTTGGCTATTGTTTTTACTGTTTTTTATCACATTTATTTTCCACCTCACTTTATTTCCCCTTTTCCCCCATAATTATTATACACCATAATTATTATTTTTTCTTTTCTTTTTTCCCTTTTTTCCCTTTTAAAAGATGGGCTTCAACATAAAAAATGGGCTTTAAAGATGAGTCTTTATTTATTTAAAAAGTGGGCCTTTAAAAGGATTTTTTCTTTTTTCTTTTTTCTTTTCTCTTTTCTCTTTTATATTTTCTTTTTATTTCTTTTTTTATTTTCTGATTATTAAAAACTAAGGTGAAAATTTAGTGACAATAGCTGCCCTTCTTTGCTTATCTTTGTGCAACAGAGATAAAGCAAAGACAAGAAGACAATAACTTTCACCGATTTACTGGTTGGCTCTATTCTCCAAATGTCCGAACGGATAGGCGTGTTCTATTCTCCTAATGCTCGAATAGATGAGCTGAGTTCCATTCTCCAAATGCCCGAACGGATAGACGTGCTCTATTCTCCCTATGCTCGAATAGCTCAGCTTGGTTCCATCCTCCAAATGCCTGAACGGATAGGCGTGCTCTATTCTCCTTATGCTCGAATAGCTGAGCTGGGTTATCTTCTCCCAAAATGCCTAAGCAGCTGAGCTGAGTTTTGTTCTCCCAAATGCTCAATTAGGCCAAGTCTTCTAAAAACTTTCATCCTCCTTACGCTTGGATGAATAAGCAAGCTCCATTCTCTTTATGACCGAACGGATATGCGAATCTTCTTAAACACTTCATCCTCCTTATGTCTAGATGAATAAGCAAACTCCATTCTCCTTTTGCCCGAACGGATAGGCGAATCTTCTGAAACACTTCATCATCTTTATGCTTGGATGAATAAGCAAACTCTCATTTGAAAAGGTTTTCCATGTACCTGAAAAAAATAAAATACAACATGCAATACATTTATGATGTGCATGCCCCTAGGATTTTCTAAAATATGAATGCATGAAAAGTTTTTCCTTTTAGAACTCTTTTTGCTTAGACCGTTTTCTTAATTTTAACGATATTTCGGTTATCAAGGCCAACCCGATTAACATGAACTCTCTCCTAAACTTGCGTAGGTAAAAAGATTTGCTTCACTCTTCTTTTAACCCTTTTTGGCTTTTTGGCTTCGAATTCACCCTTCTCTGAAATAAGGCTTTCTCATTTGCTTTGGAATTCACTCGTGAATTATGAATAACTCCGGCTTTTTCTTCATTTTCTAATCTTCTACTGACTGGTTCAATCTTTTCATCCCATTCTCAGTTTATTGAAAACATTTAATCATTATCTATCTTCACAGTCAACATTTTTGTATTCAAGGAAGGACTCCCTAAGTTAGGTTTCGAACTTAAAAGGCTGCTCTTATCATCATGTAAGGAAGGCTGGTGATTTTAAGAAATGATGTTTAAGCGCCCAGACACTCATATGGCTTTTCTTTCTTTCAAAGAATTTTGCAACAAGGCTTTACTTTCTTCATTAAGCATTTTAATACCATATGCCCCAAATAATAATTATGGAACACTTCATAGTCCCTGAACTTTCCAAAACATTCTCAAAGTAATGCTAAAAAATCTTTTGCATATATAAATGATCGTCAAATCCATTGATCTTTATTTCAAAACAAGATGCTAACAAAGGTAGGGAAGGAAACAAGAAGACAAATTCATGAAACAAATTTATTAACATTGTGACAAACACAAAAACGGTTTATAAAAAGGAAGGGAAACAAGTATTTAAATATCAATAGTCCAAACTTCTCCTTTCAAACGCCAGGAGTAAACTTGAATGCCATCAGTATCGAGGAAGCCTTGAATGCAGTGCATGATCTGTGGAGCCTCGAAATCTGTCAAATTATCTGAGCTGCCCTTTACGAGTTTTCAACTCAAACCATCCTTTGGTTTAAAAACGCCATTTGCAGGTTTTCATTTTGAACCCTCATTTTTTTCTTTTTTCTCTTTTTCTTCTTCAAGAATAGTACTTCTTGATAGTATCAAAATTTACCGGGTTTTGAAACTCGTTTCCATCCATCTCGGCTAAAATCAATGCTCCACCTGAAAGAACCTTTGTCACAATGTACGGTCCTTCCCAATTAGGCGCCTATTTTCCTCGGGGATCACTTTGAATTGGCAATTTCTTCTTTAAGACCAGATCATATTCTTGGAATTCTCTAGGGCGAACCTTCTTTTCATATGTTCTAATCATTATTCTTTGGTACATTTGACCGTGACATACAACTTTCAGCCTTTTTTCCCCAATTAAGTTCAACTGATCATACCTTGCTTGTACCCATTCCGCTTCATCTAACTTGGCTTCCATCAAGACTCAAAACGATGGTATCTCCACTTCAATTGGTAGCACAACTTCAACTTCATACACTAGTGAAAACGGAGTTGCCCCAGTAGATGTTCGTACCGCTGTTCGATATGCATACAGAGCAAATTGTAACTTTTCATGCCAATCTTTATACGTATCCGTCATCTTTGCAACTATCTTCTTAATATTCTTATTGGCTGCTTCTACTGCTCTATTCAGCTTTGAGCGATATACTACTGAGTTATGATGCTTAATGTTGAACTGCTCACAGACCCTAACAATCATTCAGTTGTTCAAATTAGAGGCATTGTCAGTGATTATGCTTTCTGGTAGACCATATCGACAAATGATTTCTTTCTTTAAGAAATTGTATACAATGGACCTAGTTACATTTGCATATGAAGCCGCTTCCACCCATTTTGTGAAGTAATCAATAGCAATCAAGATAAATCGATGACCATTTGACTCTTTCGGATGAATCTGCCTAATGACATCTATGCCCCACATAGAGAATGGCCATGAAGACGGCATGACATAAAGAGACTAAGGAGGCGCATGAACCTTATCAGCATAAACCTGGCACTTGTGGCATTTACGGGAATAATTAATGCAATCCCCTTCCACTGTTGACCAATAATATCTGAAACGCATAATTCTTCTTGCCATAGTGAAACCACTAGGGTGGGTTCAACAAATTCCCTCATGGACTTCTTCCAAAATCAATTACGCTTCTTTTGCATCCACACATCTTAGTAGCACATGGTCTCGACTTCGTTTGTAGAGGATCTCCCCATCAAAGATGTGTCCTGATGCCATTTTCCTGATCATTTTCTTTTTATTTTCTGAAGCCTGTGCTGGGTATTGTTGCAGCTTTAAGTACTGTAAAATGTCATGGAACCACGATAAACCATCTTCTTCTTCTTCTTCTTCTTCTTCTACATGATAACAATATGTTGGGGACTCCATCATTTGTAACTTAATGTGTATCATCTCCGAACCCTCGCTTGCTTTAAATGTGTCAGCCAAAGTAGCTAATGCGTCAGCCATATGGTTATCTTCTCTCGGGAGATGCTTAAAAGTAATCGCCTCGAACTCTTTAGCTAACTCAAGGACCAAATTGTGATATTCCATCAATTTTGCATCTTTTATTTCCTACTCGCCACGTGTTTGGTAGATGATCAAAGTTGAATCCCCATAGACTCTCAACTTTCAGATTTTTCTTTCGATGGCTTTCTTTAGGCCCAATATGCATGCCTCGTATTCTGCCATATTATTGATGTAGAATAATTTCAACCGACAAGTAAAAGGATAATGATCTCCTTCTGGTGAAACCAAAATTCCCCAATACCTCGTCCTAAAGCATTTACAGCACCACCGAAATGCATGACCCATGATTCTGTTGGTGACTCTTCATCTTCCATAACACATAATAAATCCTCGTCGGGGAAATTGAAATCTAATGCCTCATAATCGTCTTGTGCACAACTGGTAAGAAAATCTGCTATGACACTTCTTTTTACCGCTTTTTGGTTCACATACTGGATGATGTATTCTGAAAGCAACACTTGCCATCGCGCTATTCATCCTAATAAGGCTGGAGCTTCCATCATGAACTTCAATGGGTCTAGCCGTGAGATCAACCATGTGGTGTGATACAACAAATAATGCCTAAGCCTCTTAGTTGCCCATACCAAAGCACAACATACCTTTTCATTTGGAGTATATCTTGCTTCGCAGTTATTAAAATTCTTGCTCACATAATATATCACCCTTTCCTTCCTTCCAGTTTCGTCATGTTGCCCTAGTACACAACCCATTGAATTTTCAAACACCGTCAGATAGAGTATTAACGGTTTCCCTAAAACGAGTGGCATTAACACTGTAGGATTAGTTACATGCTCCTTGATCTTTTCTAAAGCTGCTTGGCATTCTTCATTCCAAGTCCCTGGGTTGTTCTTTCTAAGCAACCTGAATATTGGGTCACACTTATTTGTAAGTTGGGAGATGAATCGGGCTATGTAATTCAACCTTCCCAAGAACCCTCGAACTTGCTTCTGTGTTTGAGGAGGTGGGAGCTCTTGTATGACCTTTATCTTGTCTAGGTCGATTTCAATTCCTCTTCTGCTTACTACAAAGCCTAACAATTTCCTAGATGTAACCCCAAATGTGCACTTGGCAGGATTAAGCTTTAGCTGAAACTTTCTCAATCTTTGAAAAAGCTTACCCAAGTTTGCTATATGCTCTTCTTCAGTTCTGGACTTAGCGACCGTATCATCCACATAAACTTCTATTTCCTTGTGCATCATGTCATGAAAAAAAAGTGACCGTAGCTCTCTAATATGTTGCCCCTACGTTCTTCAATCCAAAGGGCATTATCTTATAGTAGAAGGTTCTCCAAAGCGTTACAAAAGTAGTCTTTTCCATGTCTTATGGGCACATCTTTATTTTATTGTAACCAGAAAATCCATCCATAAACGAGAAAATGGAATGTCCAGTTGTATTGTCGACCAAGGTGTTGATATGTTGAAGCGGAAAATTGTCTTTAGGGCTTGCTTTATTAAGATCCCTATATTCGACGTACATTCTTACTTTTATATCCTTCTTGGGCACTGGGACGATGTTTGCCACCCATTCTGGATATTTAGCTACTTCGAGGAATCCATCATTGTACTACTTCTTAACTTCGTCTCTAATTTTCAAAAGTGTATCAGCCTTCATTTTTTAAGCTTTTGTTTCACTGGCTCCCATCCTTCTCTTATAGAAAGCCTATGCATGGCAATATATGTGTTGAGACCAGGCATATCTTGGTATGACCAGGCGAAGATGTCTTTATATTCTTGTAAGAGCTCAATCAAATGTTGTCGCGTCTCAACTGAGATGGTGGTACTAATCTTTACTTCACGCTTCTCTTCTTCAGTCCCAAGATTCAAAACCTCTAACTCTTCTTTGTGGGGAAAAATTTGCTTTTCCTCTCCTTCTACCATTCTAAGCAGATCATCATACAAGTCATACTCTTCTTCATCACTGGTACTCTCAACTTCCTCTAAACATAGTGGTAACTCAAAATTAACCTCAGAATCTGATTCAGAGTCATTTAGACCATTAATATCTAAAAACCTGCAAATAAAAGGAGAATATATATATATATATATATATATATATATATAACAAGAAAGAATGAAAGAAATGATATGATTTATTATATTTTTAATGGTTTATTTTTGCTTTTGAGTTTTTATGATCTTTTTGTATTTTGGTGCTGTGAAAGAAAGTTTGCCACAAGATATAATTGGGGAAAATGCATCTTTTATTGAAACTAGAATAATGGTTTTGACAATAGACCCTTTTTACATAAGATCTCTAATTACCCCAGGGCCTAAGGGTAAAAGAGTTGGTTTTGAGAATTACTCTGAGGCAGTCTTAAAAACTTCAGGGACTACTTCCGCGGTCCAGTTCTACAATTCGGTGCAGGGGAAAATCTTGGACAAATATTTGTTTTCTCTCTCCTCCTCATCTATGATGGCGTTAATGCTCAAATTCTCGAAAACCTCACATAAGTCATTTTTTCCTTTCTCCTCCTCGTCGAAGCGGGCATTAGGGTCTAAAAGCCTTCCAACCTTGAAAGTAACACTTAGGGGTGGGTACGTCATTGGCTCCCCTTCAACTTCTTCTTCTTTCTGCGTCATTTTCATGCCTTCTTGCTGCTTCTCAACTTTCCTTTTCCACTTATCAGGCCTAAAGTCCAAACCGAATCGATCCCTCTTCATCGGGATCACCACAGGATAAGGCCTTCCTCGTATTTCTTCTTTAACTCCCTCTCCTTGCTTCCCAAAAGAAATTTCCTCCGTCGCACACACATCTGATTCATGCTCAACATCTCCCTTCTCAAAGAACACAAGTTCCTTGCTATCCATCTTGGCTTGAACCATTCGTTTAAACTCTGGGCAACATTGGATCTCATGTCGTTCAGCTCCATTGTACTTGCAATATGATTTTTAAACGACCTTCATCTTCGGGTTCACTTCCTTCAATATCCTTGCCGCTACTAATTGAGCCCATACCCAAATCATGGGCGCCTTAATTTCTTTGACATGCTCCTTAATCACTCTCTTCTCTTCCTCAAGCACAACATTCACCTCCGTCTTTTGGTGGTTTGGCAAAGGGTTTCCTTTTTCTTCAGAAGTTTCAAATGACAACATACCTGATTTTCTTAAATCATCCACTACCCTTTTGAACTTGGTACAATTCTCAATGGTATGCCCCCTTACTCTTGCATGATATTCGTATTGGGCCTTCTTGGCATACCACGGTGGATAGGGAGGTGAGAACGGAGGAACATGTCTTGCAAGAACCATCTGCAATTTGACCAACTCTGCAAACAACTCTGCATAAGTTATTGGGATGGGAGGAAAGTAAGGCCTCAAATTTCCTTGATATCTTTGCTCTCCTTTTGGGGCATTTGTAATCGTCAGAGCTGAGGTGTTAGGCTTGTTGAACACGACACCTGTTGAATAACTGGGGTTGTAGACATCCATTGCATTGACTTCATTGTTGTCCTTTCTTTTATACATCTTCCTTGTTTCCCCATTGTCTAACCTTCCGCTCTTCATGGCTGCAAGGATCAGGTCGCCATTCATTAACATATCTGCAAAGTTCTTCGTAGCATGACTGAGCATGCGATCGTAAAATGGACCCTTTAGTGTTTCTACAAACATCAGGGTGATCTCGTTTTCTAGCAATGGTAGCTGCACTTGTGCCGCTACATCCCTCCACCTTTGAGTGTATTGGCGAAAGCTCTCGTGATGCTTTTGCTCCATCCCTTGTAAGACCAAACGGGTTGGAACCATGTCTGAAACATATTGGCATTGCTCACTGAAGGCTCTGGACAGGTCTCTCCATGATTTGATGTTCACTCGACATAACTGTGAATACCAACGTGCAACGGATCCTACTAGGCTGTCTTGAAAGCACTGAATGAGCAGCTTCTCATTGTCGAGGTACATTGACATCTTTCTACAATACATAGTAAGATGTGCTAATGGGCATGAGGTCCCATTGTATTTCTCAAAGTCTGGGATCTTGAATTTTGGTGGCGCAACTAAATCAGTTACCAAGCTCAGATCCTTGGCATCCATTCGACCATAAGCAGCTCCATCTTGGAAGGATCTGATCATCCCTTCTATCTTTTCATACTTTTCTTCCAACTTCTTCTCAGTTCGAGCCTTGTTAGTGACTTCATCGAGGTCATGTACCTCGTAATTATTGGTTTCCACATTTAGAGCATGAATGGAAGATTCAGCTACATGAATAGGTGTTTTGGCCTTGGCAGTAGCCTCCATTCTAAAGGTCATTCCTGGGAATCATGGAATGGCAGTAGTATTACCTCATTCTTCAACCGCATATGGGTCCTTGAATCCAAGCATAGTAGTTATCGAACTGACCGTCTTTTGATGAACTGCCTCAACTTGCTGTTTCATGTCAACCTCCATTTTCTCTAACTTATATTGAATGTTCTTTTGTTTGGCCTCCAAAGTTGTCAATTTTTCCTCAGAGTTCATGGCTCGGGTTTGGACTCGTGTACCGTATTTATGAGTTGTCTTAGGAATTTTGGATATTCTGTCGTTTTTATTATTAAGTTAGTTTGTGAATGAATGTATGCACAAATGAATTCACAAAAAACAAAGCAAACATGATAATGCAAATGCATGAATGCAGTCGAAGGGCTATCAATTCCATTGAAAATCTACTCATGAAAGGAAACTCTTTATTAAATGCGAGAGTTTTATTACATCTTTTGGAATTACAAATATTTTTCTGCCCGAACACCTAACTCATTGATTTCTTCAACTAGCCACATGAGTCTTGGTCCAACTTCTCCAACTGGCTTGATATACCGAAGAAGGGATGCAACTTCGGTCGCCAATATTGTCACGTACTTGGTTCTCCTTCTTTTTAAGAGCTTTCCATTCGTAATTGAACAATTTTCTAGAATCAACCCCTTCTAAATATGAAATGATGCGCATGCAAGATAAACAAGATAATAAACATAGATTAATAAAGCAAGGAAAAACAAATGAAACAGTAAAAAACAATTTAAATGCATGATAATTTTGGGTTGGCATTCCGACATGTCTCCACGGATTATTCCTGCGACTCAACACCCTAGGCTTTCCGCATGGCTCTATTAGGGGTAGGCTCTAAATTCTCAAACTTGGTTTAGTTCTAAAAAGGTACTCGAGTTTTCCTTGTTGTCCCCTACTAAGGGTAGCAAAGCCCTCGATTCTCACCCATTATAGGTTACAAACGAATTGAGTTCAACTCAGGAGGACTCACCACCGAAGCCTTCTCAAAGAATCAATATCCTTCGAAGGCAAAGGCAATGAGTCCCGAAGGCACTTGCTAAGGTCATACGAAGAATCAATATTCTTACATGAGCAAAGCGTGTTCCCTCCACTTAAACGAACGAGACAAAGCTCGGGAATAGAGTTTGGAATTAAGTCTTGCAAATTCCACATTTAAAAAAATATTTTTTTTGAAAACCCATTTAAAACCAATTTGTGGCATGACCCTCTTTTGTTTTCATTTTTTTCAAAAAAACAAAAACACTTTCCTAGCGGAGTCGCCAAGCTGTCGCAACCTTTTCGAGCTTCGACGTTTTTGGAAAAACAACTTTTTAAAATCAATGGAGTCACCACCAATCTTTTTTGAAAAAAAGTGTGATTGGATCACTTTTAAAAAATAAGGTTATTTTAATAAAATATTTTGTTTTAATAAAACAACGGTTTTGGTCTGCAAAAAATCAGAAAACAGGTTCGAGGGTCTGTTACGTGTTGGGAAGGGTTAGCACCCCCACGACACCCAAAATTGGTACCTAATTGGTTTTAAAATCGTTTTCAAAATTTGAATTTGCAAGTTCAAAAAGGTTCAACTTTACTTGCCCGTTTAATGAATATTTGTCTATTTTAACGGCGTTATCGCCCGAGAGATGAACTTTAATCACCGCCAACATTTCTGGCGCTAACCCGTCATTCCCGTTTGATAAGACACCACATTGATTAGTTTTTTCACTTTTCAAACAACATAAAAATTTAGTGTGTTGAGCATTTTATTTCTTATTCTAAGTTTGATTATTAAAACCCCCTAAAAACGTCTAAGTCTTTTATTCCTAGTTAAGAGTTTAAGTTCGCTTAACTGTATTTTATTCTTTGTGAAGAACATTTTTCACCAAACATGTCTCTACCTAAGCTTTAGTCCCTAATCCTAAGTTTTCACATATTTCTAAAACAAACAAGCAACTTTTATTCTTTTTGAGTTTTTACCATTTTATTATTCCCTTTTTAAGAAAAAAACTTATTTCTTTTTCACTTATCTTATTTTTAAAAGCCAAGACCATATTTTTTACATTTTTATCTTTTTCATTTTATGCTTTTTTATCCTTTATATTTACATTTTTCAAAAAAAAATTCTCTTTTTAAACTCATTTTGTTTTTTTGTTTTTTTTTAATTTTCTTTCAAAACGACCACTTTTTAAACTTTATTTTTTCTTAAAGAAAATCCTTTTAATTTTTTTTTTCAAAAAGAATTATTTTTATCTTGGAACCTAAACTTTTATTTAAAACATTTTTATTTTCTTTTTTCTTGAAAACTTATTCTTTTTCTTTTTCCTACAAAAAACATCTTTATTATTTTTCTCTTTTAAAATCACTTTTCCCATCTATTATTAAAAACTAAATTTCATAAAAAAAAATATTTTTATATTTTTAAAATCAAGCCCCTTTATTATTTCACACCACCCATTATTATTTTTCCTAATTAAATCTCTAATTTTAAGTTTTTCAATTTAATCATCTTATTCATTTTTATTCTTGCATTTGTAATTAAAACACTCTTAAAAATTATTTCTTCATTCCTAAAGATCTAAATAATATTAATAACATTTTTAAAGCATGTAAAAAAATTTAGATCAAACTAATATTAAAACGGAAATTTAAAACAAAAAAGTTACTGGAATCGTGAACGATTTTCCAACTTCGAGAAAGCAACCTAAAATTCACAAACAACACAAACACTAAAAATTCATCCAAGAACAAACATAAAAAATCAACATAAAATTAAACGAAAAGAAAGATAGAAATTTTACCAATTAAATGAGGAACGAAGAACTCGAATCCAGGCTTCTCAAAATAATCCAAACCGCCTCTGGAAAATTGCTCCCAAACTCGAACTTTTACTCCAAAAATTTCAAGCAAACTCTTGAAAAATTCAGAGAATTTTTCGGATTTTTTTTAAGCTTTTTCAAGTGGTTTTTCTCTTCAATTTTGTGTGTGATGAACAAGTGAAAATGGGGTATTTATACTTGAATTTGAGCTTCAACTTCAGGCCAAATCGGGATTTAATACCCAAATTGGAGCTTAAATCCGACCAATGGCTTGATTCTCAGTAAAACCCCTCAATTCTCATCCGATTTGGTCCAATATTCGAGCTGAATTTTCCCCTTGATTCGAGCCTAGGGTTTGACCTCTTGTCTTGGTTTTTTGCAGATTCTTACGAGCACAGGCGGCGGCAGCGGCGAGCGGGGTTGGTGGCATTGGGTCAGCGGTGGCAAGGCGGACCGGCCGGTACCAACGCCGTCGGCGGCCGTGGTCTATAGGCGTCGGCCGGCCACCGTGAAATCGCGCAACAAGGGTTTGATGGGGAAGCAGCCCGCACGCGTGCAGCCCACGCGCTGGCGCAACACGTTCTCTCCAATTCCTCTGTATGTTGCTCCAATTCCTCCTCAGTTCAATCCACAAGTTCATTTGGCAACCTCTGATGTGCTTGAGGATAACTCTTGGTACCCTGATTCTGGTGCAACACATCATTTGACTAATGATGCTTCTACTCTACAAGATGGGGCAGCTTGTCCTAGTACATGTATTGTTCAAGTAGGAAGTGGACATACTCTCCCTGTTAAGCAACTTGGTCAGGCTAGTTTTCTTTCTAAGAATAAGGTGTTTTTCTTAAAACAATTATCATTTGTTCCAAAGATTACTAAGAACTTACTTTGCATTTTAAAGTTCACACGGGATAATCACGTGAGTGTGGAATTCTATCCTAAACATTGCTATGTCTGAGACTTGGCTACACATCAAGTTCTGTTGCAGGGACATGAGTCTGAAAGGGTTGTATAAGCTGGATATTCAGCTCAATAATGGTGTTGCTGCTTCTCCCTTTTGTAGCAACCCTGGCAATGATGTGCCTTGTTCTTTTTCTCCCTTTGTTAAACCTCAGCATAGTAGTAGATCTTCTATTTGTGCAATTCCTGATTCAACTTAGTGTTAACTTGTTATTGTTCATAATAATGTGCCTTTAGAAGTATGACATAATAGATTAGGTCACCCTTCTTCTTCTGTATTGCATCAAGCTCTATCTCAATGTAATATTTCTGTTTCTGCAAATAAAAATATGTCAGATTTGGCTCTTTGTGTTGCATGTCAATTAGGAAAATCACATAAACTTCATTTCTCACAGTCACACACTACTTATTCCTCCCCTTTGGAGTTAATTGTTTCTGATGTTTAGGGGCCTGCTCACATTAGTTCTAGTTCCTTTAGATATTATGTGGCTTTCAAAGATGCTTTTTCACGATATACTTGGGTCTATTTTCTCAAGCTTAAGTCTTAGGTTAAGGATGCCTTCATCCAGTTTCATACTCAAGTGGAGAGACAACTAGGTGCAAAACTTAAGGTGCTTCAAACTGATGAAGGGGGAGAATTTGCTGCTCTTCTACCATACTTGCAACATCAAGGGATTGTGCATCGTTTAACTTGTCCACACACATCTGAGCAAAATGGAATAGTTGAGCGAAAGCATAGGCAAGTTGTTGAGGTAGGTCTCACTTTACTTGCACATGCTTGTATGACTTTGAAATATTGGAGTGATGCATTTACTTGTGCTATTTTTCTAATTAATAGATTGCCATCAACTGCTCTATCTAACTTGTCTCCTTATGAGAAGTTGTTTAGGAGGAAGCCTAATTACTCGTTTCTTCGAGTGTGTGGTTGTGTGTTACCCTCTCTTAAGACCCTATAACAAACACAAATTACAGTTTCGGTATGCCCTTTGTGTCTTTCTTGGTTACTCACCACTATATAAAAGGGTACAAATGCTTAGACAATAATGGTAGGATATATATATCTCGTCATGTTAAATTTGATGAAGATGTTTTGTCGTTCTCTGCAACAAAATCCTCACCATTTGCTTATAGGTCATTCCCTCTGCCTTTGATATTTCTAGTTTTTTGTCTCCTCCTGAACCTACTGTCTCTTGTTTAAATTCTCTCTCTTACCTTCCCCTTGTTCCAAATCAGATGTAGCCAAGTAATGTTTTAGCTTCACAGTGTATCTCTTCATCACCACCACAACAATTATCATCACCATCTTCCACCACTCATGCTATTTCTACCTCTCCACCACCACAACAATTATCATCACCATCTTCCACCTCTCATGCTATGTCCACCTCTCCACCACCACAACGATTCTCATCACCATCTTCCACCTCTCATGCCATTTCCACCTCTCCACCATCATAACAATTATCATCATCATCTTCCACCTCTCATGCTATCTCCACCTCTCCACCACCACAGCAATTATCATCACCACCTTCCATCTCTCATGTTATTTCCACCTCTACACCACCATATCAATTATCACCACCATCTTTCATTCCTCCACCTTCTACTACCTCTGTTCAAAATGTGCATCCTATGGTGACTCGAGGCAAATCTGGAAATTTTAAGCCTAAGGCTTATCTTCTCCAAGGCAAAATTCCAAAACCCACATCTTTGTTTGAAGCTCTTGACCAACCTGAGTGGAAACAAGTTGTTTTTGCTGAATATGAAGCTTTGATGAAGAATGAGACTTGGGAGTTGCAGCCATTACCAGACTCTCGAAGACCAGTAGGTTGCAAATGGCTCTTTAAAATTAAAAGGAAGCCTGATGGGTATGTGGATAGATACAAGGACATACTTGTGACCAAGGGTTATTCGTAGATGGCTGGCAGTGATTTTCAAGAAACCTTTAGCCCTGTGGTAAAGGTTGCTGTTGAGTGCATAAATGTTCTATATATTAACCATCACTTACCCATATTATTGAAGCACTCAAGCATGTTTAGTTGCATTTTAGGATAAATTTTACATAAACATCACAAATGGATAATATTGCACAGATGCTGCTGATTTTGGTTTATTCTTGCAGGTACCTGCCGCGTCAGCAATCCAAGGCAGCAGAGGATCAGAAGTTAACTACAGAGCTGGAGCAAAGGAGTGAAGGAGACTGTCATTTACAACGCTGTCGTCACGTCTGTTGTGACAGAAGAGGCGACAATGAAGACCATGGTGAGGGAAATTGCGAAGTGGAGTTCGATCGATAGAGCATTTAAAGCCTAAATTTTGTGGACCAATTGCATAACTGTCGGAGCCTAGAAGCACAAGGAAGGCCTTGCCCTAAGTTTGAGGAAAAAGTCAAAGCAAGAAGATAAGGTGAATTAAAAGACATCTACTCAGAGATTTAGTCTTTAATAGAGTTGTACTTTAATTCAAACTTGTATTCTTGGCCATTAAAAAAACTCAAGACCAAGGCCTATATATATGCTTGTAATTCGACAAGGTAGAGGATATCTACCTCCTAGCCGTCTTCCCCCAAAACCCTAGTCGTTTCTCTCTCTCCACCATGTTCTAAACTTCCCCTAGGGCAAAGGGTTGATCTTGTAACGTAGTTGTAAGGGTTGTATTGTTTCTTAGGAATTTTTCTGTTCAATTCAATAAAAGCTTTGTTGAGTTGTGTAGAGCTCGGTTTGATCAACCAATTTAGCTCACCAAGTGGTGGAGAGGTGGATTTTTGGGTGGAAGGGTTGAGGAAGCTAAAAGAATAATTGACACAATGATTTATAGTGGTTCAACCTTCTAACCAAGGTCTACATCCACTACCTTAGCTCCCCACTAAGGATTTCACAATCAATCCACTATTGATTCGTCCCCTTTTCTAGGATTAGGAGGAAACCCTTACAACCGATCAAGCTTCTACCCAAAGCCTTGATCAAAACCCTCTTTACAAAGAGAAACAATAAGCAAACTTAAAACCCTCTAATAGGTGTTTGTTTGCACAATTAAGCACTCACCCAAAACCTAAAACACTTGAGCAAATTTGACAATTTTGGCTCACTAGTGTTTGTCTATACAAGAAATGACAATTTAAGTGCTAAGACAATTTCTTGATCATTTGATGTTTGACAATATGAGCATTAGCCTTCTCTTGATGCTTGGAGGTCCCTTTTATACTCCCAAATGAGTTTGTAGCCGTTACTAGCCGTTGGGGATGAATTGGAGCCGTTGAGGACTTTATTTCCCTTCATAAATGATGTTCTACAGCTATTCGTATCGATACGCGTGGCACGGTATCGATACGGCCTTCATAGGAACTAGCCGTTGGGCTCCTGCCAGCATAGGCGTATCGATACGCTTGAGGGCGTATCAGTACGGGTCCATATTTGAATGGCCGTTGGGAAATAGCCGTTGGGGTGGTTGAAATGGGATTGGTACGCTGACTAGGCGTATCGAAACGACCCCGATGCATATTGATATGGCAAGGGCCTGTATCGATACGAGTTTTGACAATGGCCAAACTGGGGCAAATAGGTATCGGTACGGGGGTTTACCGTATCGATACCGGTGCTCTTAAATCACAAGTTTGGCTATTAAAAACATGAAAAATCTTTGCCAAAAACCTCTTAAAATACCTCAAACATAATTTCAAGTTGTTTGGACTTAAAAACAAGTTTTAAATTCTTTTCAAATTAGTCCAAAACATTTTTCAATTATTATATCAAAATATTGGTTCTACAATCTCCCCCTTTTTGATATAATAAAACAAACTTGAAAAATTGTTTGGGATTCTCCCCCTTTAACTTTAAAAAAGTGAATAAGAGAATTAGGAATGTAAATCAAATAAAGCTCCCCCTTATTCATTTGAAAATTCAATTTTTCAAACTATTTCCCCCCTTTTTGTTATATCAAAAAGAATTTAAATATTAAGTTTAAAGTAATAATGGAGGTAAAATTTGACAAAATTAAGAATTTGGTTTAAAAATGGCTCCCCCTTACTCAAAGCATCATAAAAAATGTTTAGTCCAACATATATGATCATCTAGTTGAATAAAAAGAAAATAAGACAAATTAATTCAAAACAATTAGAAAAATTACCAACACTTGAACCCAAGAGAGGATGTGAAGCCTTCCTTTTTCAAGTGTTCTTCCTTGTGTGCATGGAGCTCCCCCTCAATGTTTGACTTGTTGAACATCTCCATCACACCTAGCAATAGACAATCAAGTAATTTTTGGTATCCAAATTGCTTTGGATCCATAAACGTTAGTTGCACAAATTTTAGTCCCCTTAGGAATCCATTTTTCAATGTCATCCTTTTTAATTGAAGTGGTTAGTTCTTTTGGAACCCAAACACTTCTAAAACATTTTCTTTTAATAAATCTAGGGGCACTAGATTGTCTAACATAAAAATTTGATTTTCCAAAATTAATTTTCTTTTCAAGCTCTTTGGAAATCAAATCTTTTTCTTCTTGAACTTTTTGAAGCAATTTTTGCAAATCAAAACATTTTAATTCAAACTCTTCAAGTTTTGCTTCAAGTTCAAGTTTGGTTTTAGAAAGCAAATCATTTTGAAGTTTTAACTTTGAAATCAATTTATTGTTTTTCAAAATGTGGCTTTTAAAATCTAAAACCAAATCATCATATGCATCTTGTAATTCATCAAAGGAATAAGAACATGAAGTAGATGAATTAGAAGTTACCCTTGAATCTTCTTCGATGGCCATAAGGCAAAGGTTGGCTTGTTCATCGTCGGTGGAGTCCTCATCACTCCAAGTAACCACATGTGCCTTCTTCTTATGGCTTGAAGTGCTTGCCCTCTCCTTTCTTTTAGGTTCTCGTTCAAGCTCTCTCAAGGCTTTCTTCATGAATGGGGCACACTTCTTGAAGAGATGAACTATCTCTTCATTTTCATCCTCCCCATCACTTGAGTAGACATGATGGCAAGTGGAGGATTTGAGAGCCATGACACTTGCATTGATGCCAAGCCCTTTGATTTTCTTCTCTCCCATAGCTCTAATTTCTTCCCTCTTCTTCTCATCCTCTTTGTTTTTCTTCATGATTTGATGAGTAAGGAGAGACCCCATGAGTTCATCAAGTTTCAAAGTCTTCAAATTTTTGGCTTCGATGATGGCGGTCCTCTTTGAGTCCCAAGACTCGGGAAGTGAGTAGATGAGCTTTCGAACAAGCTTTTCTTCCGAGATGGCTTCTCCATAACCTTTAAGGCCATTTGTGATGGTGGAGAACCTATCAAACATCTTCTCGATGTTCTCTTCCGGATCCATTTTGAAGTTCTCATACTCTAAGGTTAGGAGCCCAATCTTGGTCTCCTTGACTTCATTGGTTCCCTCGTATGTGACTTCAAGCTTGTCCCATACCTCCTTGGCACTCTCACAAGAAGACATCTTCTCATAGATGGATGGACCAAATGCACAAAATAGAATGTGCAAGGCTTTGCAATTTAGCTCCATCTTCTTGCGATCGTCGGCACTCCACTCCGCTTTACTTCTTTGAGGCACGAACGGGCCATCTTCAACTACATCCCATATCTTGTAATCTTTTGATTTGATGAAAAACTTCATCTTTGTCTTCCAATGGGCACAGTGAGTTCCGTCAAAGAAAGGCAGTTTGTCGATTGATTGTGCCATTTGAGCCGGTTGATGAAATAGTGATCGAGCTTGCCGGATCTTCTCAATAGGATGTGAATCCCGTTCGATTGAGCCAAGCTCTGATACCAATTGTTGAGTTGTGTGGATCTCGATTTGATCAACCAATTTAGCTCACCAAGTGGTGGAGAGGTGGATTTTTGGGTGGAAGGGTTGAGGAAGCTAAGAGAATAATTGACACAATGATTTATAGTGGTTCAACCTTCTAACCAAGGTCTACATCCACTACCTTAGCTCCCCACTAAGGATTTCACAATCAATCCACTATTGATTCATCCCCTTTTCTAGGATTAGGAGGAAACCCTTACAACCGATCAAGCTTCTACCCAAAGCCTTGATCAAAACCCTCTTTACAAAAAGAAACAATAAGCAAACTTAAAACCCTCTAATAGGTGTTTGTTTGCACAATTAAGCACTCACCCAAAACCTAAAACACTTGAGCAAATTTGACAATTTTGGCTCACTAGTGTTTGTCTATACAAGAAATGACAATTTAAGTGCTAAGATAATTTCTTGATCATTTGATGTTTGACAATATGAGCATTAGCCTTCTCTTGATGCTTGGAGGTCCCTTTTATACTCCCAAATGAGTTTGTAGCCGTGACTAGCCGTTGGGGATGAATTGGAGCCGTTGAGGACTTTATTTCCCTTCATAAATGCTGTTCTGCAGCTATCCGTATCGATACGCGTGGAACGGTATCGATACGACCTTCATAGGAACTAGTTGTTGGGCTCCTTCCAACATAGGCGTATCGATACGCTTGAGGGCGTATCGGTACGAGTCCATATTTGAATGGCCGTTGGGAAATAGCCGTTGGGGTGGTTGAAATGGGATCGGTACGCTGACTAGGCGTATCGAAACGACCCCAATGTGTATCGATACGGCAAGAGCCTGTATCGATACGGGTTTTGACAGTGGCCAAACTGGGGCAAAAAGGTATCGGTACGGGGGTTTACCGTATCGATACTGGTGCTCTGAAATCACAAGTTTGGCTATTAAAAACATGAAAAATCTTTGCCAAAAACCTCTTAAAATACCTCAAACATAATTTCAAGTTGTTTGGACTTAAAAACAAGTTTTAAATTCTTTTCAAATTAGTCCAAAACATTTTTCAATTATTATATCAAAACATTGGTTCTACAAGCTTCAAGTTTATTTACTCTGGTTTCAACATCTCATAAGAGTTTCGGGAGAGCATTGTGAGGTTATATATTTACTTAATATTGGGAGAGTTAAGTATTCGAAAGGAGTAAATACGAGTTTTCCAATTTATGGTTTGGCCTAGGGATAGGTACAAGGTTAAGCAGCTAAAGAAGAATTCACAAACATCGGTGTTCATCCTTCGATTCACGCCGAGAGGTATCATCAAAGACGTGTTCATCGACAGAACTTGGACCTAGGGATAGGACAAGTCATAACAGGGATTCTTGATGAACTTGAAGTACAGAGTTGTTAATCGCTGTCGCGACAACAATAGACCTCTGTCGCGACAGGCTCGACGACAGCCGCAACAGAAAGACTTTGAATAGTGCAATACCTTCACTACTGAACAAATCAATACCAGCCTATTTTAGCAAACTGAATTCCTCTTTTATTTTAGTTTATTCTCAAGATCACTCAAAACATTTTGTTAAACTTATTTCTTTTCTTGTGCAGAGATTCAAGGATAAAAGTATTTCCAGTCCCTAGAGGTGCCTAACACCGGCTCATGGGACCATTCCCAGCCTCTTGTGGGAATTTGTACATATTGTTGGCAGTAGACTACGTGTCGAAGTGGGTAGAGGCTATCGCCACACAAAATAATGATGCCAAGACCGTGCAAATATTTCTCCACAAAAATATCTTCACAATGTTTGGCATCCCAAGGGTGATCATTAGTGATGAGGGTAGGCACTTTGACAACATGGTAATTGCTAGTGCATTGAAAAAGTATGGAGTTAAGCACAAGATCGCAACAACATATCACCCTCAAACCAATGGGCAGGCTGAAATCTCAAACAGAGAAGTGAAGAACATCCTGGAAAAAATGGTTAAACCAACTAGAAAGAACTAGTCTCTTCACCTGAATGATGCATTATGGGCCACTATCAGAACTGTTCTAACAACAACAGTGCTTGAGCAATGGTCAATCAGACAAATTGACATCAACAATGCGTTTTTCAATGGAGAATTAACTATATATATATATATATATATATGAGTCATCCACCTGGTTTTGAAGTGCAGTTGAGTTTTATAGCATCTCAATCTAATGCCTCATTGTTTATCAAGAGTTTAGGGGATGCCAAGATCTTGTTAATGGTCTACGTTGATGATATAATTATCACTGACAATGTTGATGAGGAAATGTCTGGTGTTGTTCATTAGATAAATTTTGAATTTAAATTAAAAGATCTGGGACAACCTGAATTTTTTCTTGGAATGGAGATATAACAAAGCTCTCATGGCTTGATGCTTAATCAAAAGAAGTATGTTAGTGACCTTTTGGAGAAGGAAAACATGCATCATTGTAATCCTGTTCCAACTCCTATGATTGTTTCTTCAAGGTTGCATTTGGATGCTGGGTCGTCGTTTGCTGATATTTATTTATATATGAGTATTGTAGGTGGCCTACAATATGTGTGTTTAACCAGGCCTGACATTTATTTTGTTGTCAACAAAGTTAGTCAGTGCATGAACTAGCATAGAGATATTCACTGGAGAGCTGTGAAGCGTATTCTACAATATCTTCAAGGGACACGTGCCTTTGGTCTTTCATATAAGCTCAATAGTAATATTGATATGGTTTGCTACTCTGATGCTAACTGGGCAACATCTGTAGAAGACCGCAAATCTACCACTGGGTACTGTATTTATCTTTGTGGTAATCCTGTCACTTGGTGTTCAAAGAAGTAAAGTGTGGTATCCAGGTCTTCCTCAAAAGCAGAGTACCCAAGCCTAGCTAATATTGTCTCTGAGCTGATGTGGGTGGAACATCTCTTATCTAAAATAGGAGTAACCTTACCTCGGCTTCCAACTGTGTGGTGTGACAATACCTCTATCTTCTCTATGGCTGCAAACCCGACTCACCATGCTAGAGTTAAACATGTTGAAATTGACATACACTTTGTTCGTGAAAGTGTTCTAGCTGGTCAGCTAGTGGTCAACTTTGTGCCATCCACTGAACAAATCGCTAATATTCTCACCAAACCTTTGCCCCTGCTGGTGTTTGCTAAGCTTCGAGCTTATCTTGGGGTCTAGTCTTGTTTTCAAGTCTCATAAGATGAAGAAATCGAGGGAATATCAGAAATATAATTATATATATATTAATGTTTGGGCTTGTTAGTCTGTTAACCCAAACAATTATACTATGTTAGATTGTTATAACAATACGTTATCATTGGGTTATAAGTATGAGAAGCCCACATTGTGTAATGCATGTAAAACTTAATTCATATTTTTGAAAAAGAATGAAGTCTCTATTCTAGTCAAGTCTTCTTCTTCTTTGTATTTTGTTCCTTCTCTGTAGCTCTTTTTTTACACAGTCTCATCTTCTTCCTTTTTTTTCTTCTTTACGCCTTTACTATAATCTATCAAAAGGGTCATTTTTTTGCTTAAAAAATAAGTTTGTTATTGTAGTAATCTTGTATCAACAATGTTATACATCATTTTTAGTTACATTAATTTAAATCTCAAACTTTTAAATCGTGTCAATCTTTTCCTTCGACTATCGTTAACTAATAGAGCCATTACTTTATGTGCATACTGTCGCAACCTGCTTCTACAATAGAAAGTTTTAGAATTAATTAATAATTATAAAATTACATATATATATATTAAAAAAATCAACACCAAATTTACTGTCATGCCATTAAATTTGACTCGTATCATTTTATGGGAGAACATTAATATATTAAAGAAAATGACATGAACATGCCAACTCAGGCGTTATTTAATTAACGACAAAGTGTCTGACATAACAAAGAGCAATTGTGAATAACAGTTCTTTTAATCAACAACAGTCGAAAGACGAAGTTGTTGTAATTCGGTATTTGAGAGCTAAATTGATGAAATTAAAAAAAGTAAACAAACATATTGATTTGAAATTACTACAAAGACAAAATTATCCCTTTAAACCTTAATTTTTTTCAACAATCCTAAACTGCTTTGATTTTGTCACACCTATGCAGGCGCAGCCCCCACTACCCAAACCCAAGTAATGAGAAACAAAAAAAAAACCATCCTAAGTCACTAGTACCACTCGATAGAACCTATTTCAAAAGAATTTAGAATGAATACTAATTCGAGCTCACCCACTTTTTAAGTTAAAAATACATAAAAAGGTGTTACACAAAGTTGGACAAATGTCGAATACAAATATCAATATCCCAAGAAATATTTGGAAAATTTTAAATATTAAAAAAAATGGCTTAAGGGTGTAAGAAGCCCTTAAACTTTTAAAAAATAATCAATTAAGCCCTTAAATTTTTTTTGCACCCAATTAAGCCCTTGAACAAAGAAATTTAATCAATTAAGCCATTGAACCAAGAAATTGAATCAATTAAGCCCTTTGACCAATTTTGACCATTAAATCTTGACCTTTTTTTTCTTCAGATATTACCGGCACATAATACACTACAGTTCCATCATGTTGCATTTACAAAAGAAATTCAAAAAGTATTTTTTATAAATTTTATAAGTTTTTTAGAATTTTTGGAACCTTTAAAGAATTTTTTAAATAAAATAAAAAATTCTGAAGACTGTCAAGTGGAAACATTGTGACATAGTGCACTGCAACAATGGATCGAACAAAACTATTAAGATTTAATGGTCAAAGTTGGTCAAATGGCTTAATTGATTCAATTTATTAGTTTAAGGGCTTAATTGATTAAATTTTGTGGTTCAAGGGCTTAATTTGGTGTAAAAAAAATTTAGGGGCTGAATTGATTTTTTTTCAAAAGTTCAAGGGCTTCTTATACCCTTAAGCCAAAAAAAATCATATTCCCATTACCATGCTCACATACATGAACACAGATTAAATAAGTTCTATTTTAAAAATAAAGGGGGAAAACATAGCATATAACGACTATGAATCGAATGCTCACAGGAATATTAGCATATTAACAATATTGCGAGAGAAACAGAATAAAATATGGGGGGAAATACACAGACTAAATTAAATGAGAATTCTAACATCACTACCCAAATACTCTGCACAAATATGCTGGCAAGATGCCATCATACTTGGACATAAATACATACAAGCTAATAGCTATCGGTTTGACACCACTTATTTTTCCTGCAGACTAATTACAACATAATCATTCTAGGCTAGTCGCGAGTAATGCCTCCAAATGTACAAAAGAGAGCGGAATGCAGTTCCTGCTCTTTCTGGAATTTCCATATACCAAGTAGCTTCACAGGAATTACTGTCTATAGTAAAAAATTATGACTTCAACTGGAAACTTTCAGAACAGCTTGTTCTGCAGAATAATCTCTAACGACACAGAAAACTAAGATAGGTATTTGTTCTCACCACACAAAGCAAGCCTGTATTAGAAGAGCACCGGAACCGGATTGAGTTAATTTACCAAATATTGAACATTCTAAATATTGTCTAAATGCATGCAATTAGTGTTTCCTAAACAGAAGCAGCATAACGGCTCTTGCTTATGGCAGGCTTGATAAAATTCGAACCACAAGATGAACATCCATTTTTCTTAGTGCTTCGAACTTAGATGTGAGGGCCAAACAGACTTGTGTCCAAGACAAGTTCAGTTTTTTACTTTTTGTTTTTCAAGATCTCAATAAATTTGGAAAATTCTGGGAGGATCCAATCCCATACCTAAGTCCAGATGTGTGCCGAAACCAGGTATTTAAAAACAATAAAGATTCAGAACAGCATTTTTTGATGTGATACGCACAACTATTCAAATGCTGATTCCTACCTTTCACATGCAAAGACACAGTTGTGGCAAATTACTTTTAGTGAAAGAAATGCCACATATAACCAACTAAAGACCAAATGAACTTATGCACATGCATGTTGTTGCGGAAATAAAATTTATTAAAGACCAAATTAAAATACCTATTCAGTGAAAACGCTCATGAGATCATTTGGAGGAAATTGTTGTAGCATTGGTATTCCCACTTTCGCATAATCCCCAAACTCCATATTTGGCTCCTGCTTCACTCTGGTACCAATGTTCTCACTGAAAACCTTTCCATGACTAGAGCTACTCAAAGGTGACTGAAATTCATCTACAGCAAACCGGGCAGGGAGGCAAGTCCCTTTATTAAAATATCCAAGATTATTAAAAGGTGCTCGATCAAGCAAATCTCCAGACTTGGTAGAACCATAGGGATCCTGGACACTACTCGTGCTATGCACAAATCCTGGCAACTTCCTGGATGCTTTAAATGTCATGTTTGAGGTTTGAACTTGCAGACTAGCACAGTTGTCAGCATTTACTGAGCAGGATGAAACAGATGGAGAGACAGAAGCAGGGGGGATATACCCACTAAGAACGCCAGTAGTTTGGAGATTCACATCAGAGACTTGTCCAATACTCAATGAAGAACAATTTGATTGATACGAAAGAAGATTGTAATCAATAACAGCAGTCTTACTAAAGCTTCCATTCTGTGTCACAGAAACGGGACTATTTCCTGCCTGAAAACTAGAAGATGACTGAGAGGGTGCAACATGACAAGATGGCTGCACATTGATCGAACGGCGAAGCTCAGGAACAGTAGATTGCTGCTGTGGTTTCTGGAGTTGTTGCTGTTGCTGTTGCTGCAACAAATCAATAAGCATGTTACCATTCTGAGAACTTAAGCCTCCATTATTAGCGGGTCCTTCTGTACCGATGTTATTAGAGGGCCATGGTCTGAATCCGGAAGTAACATCTTCAACAGGTGCAAAGGATTGTGGGAAATGTTTGGAACCGCTGGATTCACATTTTACTAAAGGTTGAACAAATGTGACACCATGGTCAACTTGAATGCACTTGGGCCCTTGAAGGGATGCTTGAAGAAGAGCCGGCTGGTCTATAGCTGTAACCAAACTACCAGTTGGTCGACCTAGGAGCTCAGCATGGAGGGCCGCTAAGGTTTGTGGAGGAATTTGTCCAGAGGCAGCCAATGCTTGGATGTTAAATCTCCCAAGTGAACCGATTTTGACATTTGGTTCTACCAACCCACAAAATGGATTAGAAATACCACCTTGTTGAGCCACTCCACTTATTCTCTTTAAGTATAGTCTGAATTTCTGCATATAGGAACCATAGTATCTTAGGTAAATATGAGTTTTTCAACAGGAGGAAAGAAGTAGCTAAATATATCAACTGCAATTAGGTACTTTGTACTTTGATGTGTATATACTTTCAAAAGAATATAAATATTTATAGGCATCAAGCTCCTGAACAGGTTATATGTTCAGCTTCTACATAAAGCAGTATGCACTATGCAGGTGATCTACACTGCTGGCAAGACTCATATAACAATCATTAGTTAAAACCAAAGAGCAAAATGAAGTACAAAAAATGATCACTGCTACAAGCATCATCAACCAATATAATTTTCTATTTACATTCATAACTCAATTATGAGATCCAGTTCCAATCAGATCAAACATGAATCACTTAATCCTCAAAAGGAGACGCTATTGTAATTTGACAAGATGTCAACAACAAAACGTAATGCCATGCCTGAATGTTGTGGGCCGAACCTATGTTTTAAAGTCCATTAATTTTGATTCTCTAGTTAAGGCATAGGTTGCGAATTTATTTCTTTCCTTAGGTTTCTTGATTGTGATATTATTTTAGTTAATTTATTTCCTTTCTAGAATAGGTTTCCTGTTTTTGTAATGAGACTGATCATTAATTAAAGGGCCGTATGAGATAATAAACCTTAAACATATTTTCCATAAAAACCCTAACTAGATTTAAGCATAACTTCTATAAAAAAAACTACAAAGATTTGGATCTCTCTCTAATGAGTCCTAAGGTTTCAATCTCCCTTTGATAAGCTGAATTGTTAATCGCAATAGATCATCCTAGGAACCAAGATAAAGGGAAGACAATTGACTTTGATTTACCCGTCAATCGTCACATGACAGATCCTACTTGTGCATTCTTAACACTTGACAAAGTTATATTCAGTGCTCACCTCAGAAAAGCAGCTGGCAGATATTCCAGCCAGAACTCAAGGCAAGGCCTCGTAACATAATCCAACAATGACTTGAAAATGAAGTAAAAAAGAAGAAGAAGAAGAATACAAGACTTGTTCACCATTGTGGTTCTTTCCCTTTTTAAACTCCATTATGAGACCCATTTTCAATCAGACTGATCTGACTTGGAAACACTATCCTCTTAAGAGGATTGTTTTATAACTTCGCAAGATGTCAATCAATGATATACACACATGCCATAATGTTGACAATCAAATCCCATTAACTTTTGAAGCTATTCACCACCAAATCTTGACAATCGCCTGAAATTAATAATACTCTCAACAAATTTGAGTATGTTAAACAGTGGTGATTATGACTCGTATCATATTCCATTAACTTTACGTCGAAACTTCCCTGCCCATATCCGCCCAACAAATATGATGTCGGAAAATCAATAAAACTTCAGTCTTTATGGAAGGGGGAAACAATGTAGCAGACTAGATGTAAATTAAAATCAGAGTATGGTTGATGTATAAGACAAGATTTTGAACCTAGAACTGCATGGAGGAAGAACTCTAGCTCTACTAAATCACAATAGAGAAAACCCAAAAGGAAGAAAAAGACCATATCTTCTCGCCAAAAAAATAGAGCATAACAAAATTGGCAAGGCATAATTTTAAAATAATAAAAACCAAAATGGCATATCAACATAAAACTATCAAACCTTTGCTATCAGCCAAAATCTAAAAGTCAAATTAAATGGTGAACGTGCATGTAAAACAACAACCGACTTCTTTTAATTAGTTCACTACACACAAAGCTGAGAACCAGTCACCAAATGCTCAAATATATTTATGATCAGTTCAACTTAGTACTAGTAGTAGCCGATAAAGAAAACGCATGTCAGGTACATATGATGAAGAACCAAACCTGCAAATGGCTTGCAACATTTTCTCTAGTTAAACCAGGCACATTCATCAGCTCAAGAATTCTCTTGGGAACAGCCTCTGAAATGGAAGCCACAATGTTTTGTTCAGCAAGAATACAAAAAATCAATAGTATTAACATTTCCTATTTTGGAGATTAAACAGAATACAAAATGCTACCTCCTATCCACATTCAACATTGTGAAAAAATAAATAAAAGGATCAAATCATTCGAGATCTTACTATCAATCCCCAGTTGGTTTACAGCACTGACAAATTGTTGATGCAGCTCCACTGACCAAACCACACGTGGTTTCTTTGATGTGGATGGATCATCATAGTCAATTTCATCATCATCCTCTTCTTTTGTATTGCTCCTCTTTTTCTGAGGTTTCAATGATGCATCTGTCACATCATTGACAGAAGAAGCATATTCAGCATCATCATTCCCTCGTTTATTCCGATCAGCATCATCTAAGCTTCCTGAATGTTCTAGTTCTTTATTCTCATTCCATTTCTTCCTAACAACATGCTGCCATATATTCTTTAATTCTTCCTCTCGTATTGGCTTAATCAAATAATCACAAGCCCCGTGTCTAATGCCCTTCATAACAGCACTCGTTCTCCCATCAGCCGACATCACTACAACAGTTTCATCATGTCAATAAGCAGAAGCAAAATTTTATCAGAAGTCTTAACAGGAAAGCAAAATAATACTTACTGATTACTGGAAGATCCATTTCAAGCCCAACATATTCAAGGAGTTTATAACCATCCATATCTGGCATATAAACATCACTTAGTATCACATCAAAACACCCTTTTCTCTCCCGTAGAAGGTTCAGGGCAACTTTGGCTTGGGAGCAAGTAGTAACTGCAAACAAAAAAGCAACTTTATTTAAAATAAATAAAAAAAACCTTTGAACAAACAACAAAACATTTCATTCTCCTCAAAAATAACAAAATTGAGATGAAACCATAAAAATAATTAAAATTCCTTCTGGTGTTTCATAGCACGGAACCTAAGACAAGTAAAAGCAAAATTCAGAAAATAATGTGTATTTGAGTAATGGAGCAAATACATAATGCAACTCTTTTAAAAGAATTAAACTGCAATTTTTGATAAATAAAAAAAGTGTGATTTCACTTTTTTTTAGGAAACCATTATGTTTAAATCTGCCTAGTATGTTAGTAATTTGATAATCTTTAATGAAATACGACTTCGTCTGTCCGCGTTTGCTTAAAAGTAACAACATCGATAATAAACTAAAAACTATGCCTAATTCGAAATGGATGTAAACACACACACACACATATCTATAAGCAAAATTAAGCACCGGTATAGAGGCAACGGCGAAGCATCTGCTCGAGAATTCTTAAGCAAGTAATGTCATCGTCTACAACTAGAACCCTCAATCCAGCCGGGAACTGATCGGAGATCATAACCTCCTCTGCTTTGCAGGAAGAAAAGCCACCGTAGCTGGTGGTGGTCGTACTCAAATTCGACTGCATCACTCTCTGCGTGGCAGCCATAGCCAGAAATACACAACTCACTCACACATTAAAAAGGAAACCTAAAGTGCAGTACTTCGCCCTCGAAACGATTCCAAATAATCAAAACAAAGCAACTGAAACAGAGGGAAAGGGAAAACCCAAGAATTGAGAGGCTTAAACCGGTATCGGATGGAGGAGTGAGTGAGACAAGGATAAATTAAGAAGAATTAAGTTTCCTTAGTGTTGAAAACAATTCGAGAGTTGAATTCCCCCCTTTCTTTTTAAGGACAATAATTGGAACCGAAAGGTGGGACCCAGACGCGCAGCGAGTGTCAGGCTCAAGCACAGTCACAGTCACAGTGGCTCGCGTGTGATTCTGGTATGTTTGGTTTCCCTCTCCTCAGTCCTCGGTCAGGCAGCGAGGGGCTCAACCCACTGCCTACTTTTTTCTTTCTCCCTCTCGATTCTTCGGGTGATTCTAACGTTAGGAATAGCATCGGTATTACATTTAGATTTAGGCCGAATTAATTTGAGCCGTTGATAAGAAGAAGGAAAAAAAAAGGTTAAGGTGGTACTGGTATCCCAAAATTAAAACTCTCTTAATAAAACAGCATCTGTAGTAATGAAATAATTTTAAAAACACTGATTCTTTTCTTTTTTCTCTGTCGTGAAAACTTCAGAAAATATTTTTTTCTCGTCTAAATTTTTCGTTCATCTTACAGGTAGAAATCGTTGGTTAGGCAGTTCTTATCTCATAAATTCAAATTAGTAATATTTAAGATTTTGTGTTAGTTCTCACCAAAATGAAAAATGTGTATGAATAATTATTAGGATTTTGAAAAAAATTGAGGGTTTAATAATGATTTTGAGGGATTAATATTAGGAGTTTAATAATGTTTACTTATTATACCGAAACACGTCAATTTCCATATAGTTTAAGGATTAGATTTGGTGATATTTGTTACGAATGCGGAGGTTGAGAAACGATTCTAGAAAACTAGCATCGATATTGTTCTTCAGATATCGATGATTGGAGTAATTGGAATGGCATTGAATGGAAAAATGGTATCGATGTGTACAAGTGATATTAGTACTAATAGGTAGAAATATCGGTATTGCAGTAGTAGTACATATATGGAAATAATTTGAATGACACCGAATGGTAAAATTGTATCGGTATGGGTAATTGATATCGGTACTAATAGATAGTAATATCGATATTGTAGTAGTAGTAGTAGTACATATATGGGAATAAATTAAATGACATCGAACATAGAAATGGTATCAGTATTTATAAGTAATATCAGTACTAATCAATAGAAATATCACATATGTAAAAAAAATGTTTGTTTAACACGGAGGGAGACATGTTAATAAATAATATGGAATGATAACCATTAATAAAATGTTGTGTTGTGTTTTATGTGAGGTATAAATTTATGTGATATAAATGAACTTATGTTTTGTTGATATATGTGCGAGCATGGAGGAAGCAAAAAATATGGATGTAGAAGGTGCAAAGGATGAGACGGTGACGGTCGAGGTGGTTAAGGCTCGTAAACCTGTGTCTGGCTTTATGAACTTTTGGTGAGTTAAAGTTGAATTTGTATTGAATATTTGAAGTTGGTTAATTTGTTAGATTAAAGTTTAAATATGATATATTTGAATGAATGTATGTATAATATAAATGAATGCAAAGGGAAAAAGGATGGGAATAAAAAAATGACTCTTGAGGTAAGTGTGAAATTTTGAATAGATTTTTTAGTATTTAAATAATTGACCATTGTAATTGACCATTATAATTATCCCTATTATGGAAATTACAAATCTTAAACCTATCAGCAATCATTTTTTACTAACGAGAAGAACACACGAATTGTAGGTGTGAAGGACATAGCTGCAATGGATGAGGCTCACGGAATTTCGATTTGCAGGTGCGACAAGGAGGTAGTGTTGAAGACTGCATGGACATATGACAACACAGGCTGACAATTTTATGGGTGTTCAAATTACGGAAATAGATTCCACAAAGCCTGTAATTTTTTCTGTGGTATGAGCCTACAATGAATCTTCAGGCAAAATTTCTTTTTCTCAGTCTCCTGAAAAAAATCAAAGCCAACGATAGGGACAGATGAAATGAGAGATTTGCTTGAATTTTTGCAGTCATAGATTCAATTGCATTGACTGTATTTTTTATGGGTATGCAATGAAGAAAGTGTGAAGATAGAGTTTTTTTGTCAACTAGTGTTTCGAAGTTAAAAGGGAAAAAATAGTTTAAGCGAAACTGGTATGTAATAAATCTTGGGTGGGTTATGTTAATGAAAGATATGATTTAAGTTATGTTTGTATGATGAATGGTCATATTTTGTAACATTTTAAGCCTTAAATATTGGTATGCAATGAAAATTTAGTTTGTTATGATGCAATGTTAATGAAAGTTATAGTTTAAGTTATCACGCGTTTTGTAACGTATAGAGTAACAATTTAAGAGATAAGGTAGCCATAAAATACCTAACCATAAGTGAGGAGGGTTTAAGATTAGAAGATACAACATGAACAGTACCGATTCAAAATGTGGAGATATTGTTTAAAATTAGGCCATATGGGGTGGTAAATTCGGTAGTTACTTTTTTTACCATATAATTTGTAACGAATCACGTAGGTTTTCTGAGATATGTTGTAGGTATCATTTTTATCACACATTTTGTAACATATATAGTAATATTTTAAGAGATAAGGTAGCTACAAAATTCCTTACCATAAATTGGGTTGGTTTAAGATTAGGACATATGGAGTAACAAATTCGGTAGTTACCTTCTTTACTATATATTGTGTAAATAATTAGGTAGGTGAGGTGATATATGTTGTAGGTACGAATTTTTTTACGCGTTTTCTAACATATAGAGTAATCCTTTAAGAGATGAGGTAGCTACAAATTTCTTTATCATAGGTTGGGTTGGTTTAAGATTAGGACATATGGGGTAACAAATTCGGTAGTTACCTTCTTTACTATATATTGTGTAACAAATTAGGTAGGTGATGTGAGATATGTTGTAGGTACGAAAATTCTTACGCATTTTGTAACATATAGGGTAATCCTTTAAAAGATGAGGTAGCTAAAAAAGTCCTTACCATAAGTTGAGTTGGTTTAAGATTAGGACATATAAGGTAATAAATTCGGTAGTTACATTCTTTAATATATATTTTGTAACGAATTAGGTACGTGAGGTGAAATATGTTGTAGGTAGGAAATTTCTTACGCATTTTGTAACATATAGGGTAATCCTTTAAGAGACGAGGTAGCTACAAATTTCCTTACCATAAGTTGGGTTGGTTTAAGATTAGGACTGTAACCCCCTAGACCCGCCTATGCGTTACAACGGATCCTAGGAAGTTACATTAGGATCACAAGAGCGACCCACAGTAAAAATACCCATAAAACATGTTTTTTTTCAAACACTTATTAAACTATAAAATCAACTTCTGTTTAAAATATCATTTCAGGAAGTCATTTAAACACATAACAAAAATTTCAGAAAGTGTTTTACAGACACTATCATAAAACAATACACGACATACATGCCCACTAACTATACAGCACCGTACTCCAAAAGCAACGTCGAGAGAACTTCGAACACTGATGTCAAATATTATACCGTAATATATTCTTTTAACCTGCGATGGTAAAAACAACGTGAGCTTGGAAAAACTCAGTAATACAGAACTACGAAAAGATGTTATAAGTTCATGCAGATAAATGGTAGGCATAACATTTTCATGATGTTCCAAGTAGTAACAGTCTTCATTTCCAGCTGTATCGTATATCTAAACGGTTGCTTTCATATTTCACCACAGTACTTGCCACAGAGTAGTCGAAATTATATTCTTTGCGGAAAACTCTCAACCTTATATTAATATCATGGGTGATTGACGTACGTGAGTCATGCTTCAACCCTTAAGGGCATTTCAGTCATTTTCAGCTTTAATGGCATTTCAAGAATTTTATCAGAGGAAATTTATTTATTCCAGTCAATGGGGCATTTTAGTCATTTTGAAGCTCGGGATATCCCTCATTCCTAACAATTGAACCATGTATAGTATTTCAATCATTTAAGTACTCGTGGGTGTTTCAGCCATTCACGTAATTTCGGTACCTCCAACCACTTCATTCGATTTCAGAACTCAAAGGTTTATCCATCGCTCCAGTTAATTTGCAAACCTTGGTATCTGAGGATACTTCATCCTTTTTGGTCGATACGATCCTTCCAATTAAATTAACCATAACAGTACTTCTAATACTTTTAGTCGTTTCCCGTAAACCTATATTCGGAGATTCTTTCCAAAATCAAGGGAACCTAACACCTTTTAATCTCGAAGGTTTAAATATGGTTACCATAACTTTCCAAGTAGTTCGAGGTTATCAGATGAATCAAGTTGTTTTACCATATCTAGTGTAGATTTCTATATCGCTTCCAATTCCAAGGGTATTTTAGTCATTCTCATACCTTAAGGGCATTTTTGTAATATCATATCCAAATATTCTTCACATTTGATCATTTAATACTAATAATCAAATTTGGAGATTAGTTGCCTTATTACTTACTTATTAAACTCTGGATCCTTCTGATTTATTGATCTTCTCATTCAAGCATTACAATCTAATCTAGATTATCATACTCATTTTCATATGCGGTTGGACTTGAGCAGAATTAACAATACTCATCATCATTTTTATGCATGCATTAACAAATACCAACATGTTCATAAAGCATACAAGAGGTGGTAATGTATTACCTTAACTTCGAGTTATATAGGTCGATTCATGAAACCCCATTCGATTGCACTCGAACTCGAATCCGACGTCCAACAAAAATTCGTATTCAATGGGCTATGAGTACCTTCAATTTCACAAATTCACATTTCAGTCCTTACTCATAGTACTCTTAATTACAATATTAATACATATAGAATTTCGGGTTCAAGGTCAGATTCGGAGGCTTTAGGGTTAGAATTTTGCGAAACGGGCTTTAAAAACGGACTTAGGACGTTGAAAAACATAAGATATGAGTTTTTAGAAAAGTTGACTTTTTGGTCAACGGTCAAAGTCAATGTTAACGTCAGCAGGTCAATGTTGACGTCAGCAGGTCAACGGTCAACGGGGGTTAGAGTCAACTAGTTTGACTCGGTTGAGTCAACTCGGGCGAGCCGACTCACTGAATCGACTCGATAAACGAGTTGGGTCGGACTCGGGTAGACGAGTCAAACGGGTCAGGTTCGGGCAGACGGTTCACTTTATCGGGTTTGGGGCCAGTTCAGACCGATTTGAACCCGGTTCACTTACCCTAACAGATCTCGCCAGAAACCTCACCGGATTATCGTCGGTTATGATCGAGATCCCCGCCGATGACCCCAAAATACTCCAAAGTTGCTAGAAACAACAAAAACAACTTAATAATTCGATCCACCATGTTAAAATACCCAAAAATCTAGCCAAAAGCTAACCGGAAATTACCCTTAACACTTCGAACCGATTGGAATCCACGTAGCTCCAACAAGGGCTCTCCCGACAGCAGATCGGCGATCGATTAGAGGGGTTTTGTTCGCACCGACACGGGGAGCTCAAATCTGGCGGTCGTGTCTCCCACGGACGGTGGAGGTGACCGAAATCGACGAAGATAGGTGGCGCGACCTTTAGGTTTCTCGTCGAACCTTCCAGGGCTTTTTCACGGCGAATGGCGGTGCGATTGCGCGCGTGACTGGCGGGCTTGAGCTCTGAGTGCGGTGGCGAGCACAACGAAGGTGGCGGCGACGACCACAACGGGGCGGTGACGGAGATCGGCTGGTGAAGACCTTGGGTTGAGGTGATCCTTTGAAATCCCAGATATTCCCCTCTTTTTTTCAGATTCGAATGGGTATCCCAAGGTAGGCGGAGAGTCAAACTTTTAAATTCTTATTTGAATCAAAAAGATAAAGCTTAATAATAGGATGGTGTAACTAAAGACCAATTGAAGTCTTAGATCAGATGGTTAAGGGTTGGCATAACCTGTGTGGGGTTGAGGGTTCGAAACCCCTCAATAGCACCTCTTTTTTTTATTATTCATTTCGTTTCTTTTCAAAACATAGGGTGTTACAAGGACATATGGGGTAATAAATTCGGTAGTTACATTTTTTACTATATAATTTGTAACGAATTACGTAAGTTAGGTGAGATATGTTGTAGGTACAAAATTTCTTACGCATATTGTAACATATAGGGTATTCCTTTAAGAGATAAGGTAGCTACAAAATTACTTACCATAAGTTGGGTTGGTTTAAGATTAGGACATATGGGGTAATATATTCGGTAGTTACGTTTTTTACTATATATTTGGTAATGAATTACGTAGGTGGGGTGAGATATGTTGTAGGTATAAATTTTCTTACGCGTTTTTAACATATAAGGTGTTAGAGTATGCCCAAAGACCAATCATAAGATGATTATAAATAACATTTGTTTTTACCTTGTTTATTCATAAAGAGGCATTGCCATTATTATTTTCAGTTATTCTGTGTGTATAATTAAACTGAAATATAATAAAGTCCTTAGAATACTATGGTTATTCTAAAATGTCCTTAGTCGAGTATTATTGTGGGCATGGACAACAATAATACATTAAGACTAATATGTAGTTAGTTGATGACAAAGCGTTGTCATTGACATGGAGATGTCAAAATCAATACATAAGTATGTATTAAAGAACGACATATTGGATTGACCTGCTATGAGCATGTTTTGATATAGTCAAACGTGTGTCGTAACTGACTACACTATAAAGACTAATATTGGATATGTCACAATCTATGTAGTGGATAATGATTGATCAAGATAGAATTTGTCCCTCCTACATAATGGGAGTAATATCGTAGGCCACTTGATTAAGTGAGACTAGAAATGCATGGTCATGCTCGAATAAGTTGATATGAGATATCATATTTATTCATTTATAATAGTCTACTCAAGATATCAAGAAATATTAGATGGACTATACAAGTGTGACTGTTCTATGACTTGTGTTCAATCTAGATATAAAGGACAAAAGGATGTAATACATAAATAGAGTTAATCATGAAAATGTTATGTTGAATCACGATTTCTTGTAACTTAGGTGACAATAACATATTGCTAGATGTCACTCATTGTTTGTAATATTAGAAATGTTCTAATATTTACTACTAACGTTACATGAACTTACAGGGTCACACCCACAGTTGAAATGAGCATATATTAAATGAATTATATATGTACAAATTTGTTGTACATGAATTTAGTTAAATTAATATATATTTGATATATATGACTTAACTATTGTGTAAATATTAAAAGAAAAATAATTATTGTAATTATGTCTCTTTTAATATTAAATAATATAATTCGATTTAAATCAATATATATATTGAAATCCTAATTAAGTTGAATTGAGATTACAAATATATATATATATATATATATTAAAATCCTAATTAAGTTGAATTGGGATTATATATATTTAATATATAAATATTGAAATCCTAGTTAAGTTGAATTATGATTATATATATTTAATATATATATTGACATCCTAATTAAGTTGAATTAGGATTATATATATATATATATATTGAAATCCTAATTAAGTTGAATTAGAATTATATATATATATATATGGGATAGGATCCAGTTACATTGTGTAAAACTCTTTAAGTTTTACACATTTTTTGGATCGTTGGATGGGTGAAACAAATCGATGAGATTAACAGTAAAATATGTGAAGATTATCACTTGGGAAAAAAGAGAGTAAGGAGTTAATCGCAGTCATCCATTTCCCTCATTCAACGATCCAAAAAACGTGTAAAACTTAAAGTGTTTTACACTGTGTAAGTTGATCCTAACCCTATATATATATATATATATATATATTAAAATCCTAATATGAGTTAAATTAGGATTTCAAAGGCTATATAAAGGCATGAGAGATCTAGCAGTCACTAATGCTTTTTGGGAAAAACCCTCTAAATAGTTTAGAGTGTTTTTATATGCTTGTTCCCTTCTAAATGGTTTAGAGGGTTTTTATATACTCGTTTCAACTGGGTGAACTACGTAGAGGTCGGAGCGTTATTGTTGCGGCTTAAGAATCGACATCGTGGAATCGTGATTGAATATATATCTTCTCCAAATTCAGAATTTCAGATTTTAAATAGGTAATTCTTCACCCTTATTCACTCTGATTCGTTCCTCGTACATGGATCTCTGGCGGTAATCGCCGGATAATTTTTCCGCTACACCATGAGGTGTACCGGCGTGACCCAACATAAGGTAATCTTTTAAGAGATAAATTAGCTACAAAATTCCTTACCATTAGTTGGGTTGGTTTACGATTTGGAGAAATGGGGTACTAAATTCGGTAGTTACCTCATCTACTATAATATGTGGAACGAATTACGTAGGTGGGTTGCGATATGTTGTAGGTACGAAATTTCTTACGCGTTTTTATAATGTAAGGGTAATCCTTTAATAGATATGGCAGCTACAAAATTCCTTACCATAAGTTGGGTTGATTTAAGATTTGGAGAAATGAGGTAACAAATTCAGTAGTTACCTTCTTTACTATATAATTTGTAACGAATTACGTAGGTGACATGTAACACCCCAAAAATTTCGCCCAAATTGTAAACTCTAGATTCGCAAAATCCCTAATTTAAAAACCTACTTTTGAAATCCCTAATTGAAAATCCTAACAATTGAGAATTTTAATTCAAAATCCTAATTTTTGAAATCCCTAATTTAAAAACCTACTTTTGAAATCCCTAAAATTTATTACTTGAGGGAAAAGTTTTCAAACGTGACTTCCTAAATTCGGTCTTTTCTTCTAAGTCGGGTTTAGGAGGTTACATTTAGTGGTATCAGAGCTAAGTTCATCCCTCGGACTGTGAGGCTCACTTAAAATTTTAAGTCGAAAATGATTTTTGCATGCATATTAAATGTTTTAGGGCAAAATGAGATTTTTTGATAAATTTATTATTTTAAAGAATTAGATATATGCTTTGAATAGAAACTCCAAGTACCAACTCTAATTCTAGGATTGCTCTTTTTGAGATAGATTACTATGCCACATCGTAGAAGCTATAAATTAGCGAACGATCGTGATCATACTCGCTCCTATAAATTTGAGATTAAAGCCTATTTGAAAACTTTGTGTTGTCATTCGTAACCTGATCTAAAATACCTTTTTAAAATTGTTATCAAATCCTCTATTTTTTTGAAGTATATCGTTAGTCTGAAAATTTTGAGGACAAATTTTCTTTTAAAGGTGGGAGAGTTGTAACACCCCAAAAATTTCGCCCAAATTGTAAACCCTAGATTCGTAAAATCCCTAATTTAAAAACCTACTTTTGAAATCCCTAATTGAAAACCCTAACAATTGAGAATTTTAATTCAGAATCCTAATTTTTTATGAGAGACTAAATAATTTTTTTTATCAAACTTAAAAGTTAATATAAAATTTCTTGAAAGTTTAAAGACTGACTCCATAAATAACCCTTTATCAAATTGAATTTTAATATACTCTAGTTTCTTCATTCCTTTCGTTTTTTGTTTAATATATATATATTTAATTCTTTAATTTTAAATTAAATTCTAATTTTTTCCACGGTTGAATTGACTCTCCTTTTTCAACTTAAATTCTTGTTTATTATTATTATTATTATTATTATTATTATTATTATTATTATTATTATATTATATTCTAAACCTATTTTGTTTAGATTACCACCGCTCAACTATATATATAGTCATAGTTATTACGTACAGAAATAAACCTAAGCCTTAAGTTTTAAAGTGCTATCGCTCTTAGTTATTTCCATGTTTTATGAATTTCTTTCGGATTGACGCTGCCATCACCTTACATTGAAGCCGCAATCGCCCTTTGTTTGTCGTTAGAGTTTATTGTTGTGAGGTGTGTTTCTTCCGGTGCTATAAATAAATTATATATTATTTTTCTATGTGTTGGTGTTTTACCCCTTATGTGATTATTTATATGTATTATGGCTTGTATGGTTGACATCACGTGCATACGATTTTCAAAACGTGTTTTAATTATGACTTATTAAATATTTGATTTATGAAACATCGGATTTACGAATCTATGATTTATAGATTTATGGACTATGTTTTATGAAATATGTTTATGGAATATCGAATTTATGGAATTGGGTTTATGAAATTTAATTTTTAATCATCATGTATGTATGAGCATGGGTTGGGATTTGTACGGAGGATGCAGTGATTTTTATCACACATCAATTGGTGATGTTGTAGTGAGGGGTTCTGGGGAACCTACCTCTTTTTATGGCGGTTGTAGTTGGGTGCATTGCATTGTGAATGTAATATTTGTGTTATGGTTTTTAAAAGATTTTAAGAAAATAGTATTGTATTTTATGATTATGGCTTTCTTGCACTTTAGAGACACATTAAACTTTTTAGCTTACTCCCCTTAGTCTTTCTTTTAGATACTCAGACCATATGCGGATCGATACTTGGAGGATCTCAATTTTATCTGATTATTTTATTATTCAGTATGGACTAAATTTAAACTATCAAATTATTATTATTCTATATTTTGGGATATTTACAGATTTTAGATCATGAAACTTTATATTTTGGGATTATGTTTCAACATATATTTACAGACTTTATTTTAGATATCTTATTAAATGATCAGAATATTTTTATAATATTTGGGTTTTGAAAACAATTGTGGCATTTTACGATACTTATTGTCTATTTAATAATTAATTTTTTTTATAAATTATTTAAACCTAAAATTTATTACTTAAGGGAAAAGTTTTCAAACGTGACTTCCTAAATTCGGCATGTTATTCTAGGCCGGGTTTAGGGGGTTACATGAGGTGAGATATGTTGTAGGTACAAAATTGCTTACTCTTTTTGTAACATATAGAGTAATCCTTTAAGAGATAATGACCATGTTTGGCAATTAGCGGATAGCTGATAGCGGATTACATTAGCTTATAGTTGATTGCATTAGCTGATTTGACTAGCAGATTGTATTAGCTGATTGTATAAAACTGTTTGGTAAAATTAACTGATAGATGTTAGATTATTTAAACAAGCAAAATGACATATAAGGACATGATTATATTCGATACTTGTTTGAATAGTTTATTAGTTATCAATATTTTGTATCTAATTATTATTAATTAGATCTATAAAATTATTTTTAATATAACTTTTATAAAAATATTCAAATAATTTATATATTAATTTATTATTTATATAATTATTTTAATATAATTTAATTAATTAATAAATTTAAATACACATATAAATATGTGATAATAAAAAAATAAATAGGATTGGCTTATAAATAGGGTGAGAAAATATTTAATTTGGGTTATTTTGAGATTTTTGGTAACTAGTAAGGGTAAAAGAGTCTTTACAACTTTAATACCAAACCTCTAATCTCAAAAACTCCTATTATGAGCTTTTTTAAAATTAGCGGTTTCATCACAATCCGCTCTTTCAATTCGTTGTTTACCAAACAACAATATTAGCGGATTTGACTGGTCAAACCTCTAATTATGCTTCAAACCTCTAATTTTTGCCCAAACCTCTCTTTACCAAACATGGCCAATGTAGCTACAAAATTGACTACCATGATAAGCTTTTCAATAACTACCATTTTTCTTACACATACTGTAACAAATTAGGTAACCGTATCATAACAAATTATGTAGGTATCGGCTACCGGTATTACCAAGAAACATAAGATTAGCCTAATTTTAAAGGAATCACCCTGATTCTTCAAGCTTTATCTTGATTTATACAAATCAATCTATATCGTAAACTTATTGTCGTGGGTGAGTTTCCTAGCGAAGATGCTTGCTTAAACGATATTAAATTGTTTACCACTTACATTAACCCTATTGGTAGTTTTTATTACTTGGTAAACTACACTAATGGTACCTAATGTTTGACTTTTTTCATTATTGAAGCCTAAAATGATATGTTATGATAGTTAAACTATCAATTCTATATTGATAATAAGTTGATTTAATAGATAAGATAATAAATTTTTTAAACAAGATTAGAGATTAAAATCTTAACGTTGTGAATGAAGAAAATTGAGTTGAAAGGATAGTCCCATAATGAACCTTTGCAGTACCTGATCTAGATTAATCGACCAATCAAGGTTTTTAATATTCTAAAGGTGACTACAAGGTAGTATATGTCCATATATATTCTTAATCATTTGACAATGCACATAAATGATACACCTTACAGACAAAACGATTGAACTCGAGTCTCCTAAGACGAATATCATCTATTTATCTATTGGGACCACTTGTTGGGCTCACTTTATTGTTAGCATTTATTATATAAGTAAAGAAACTTATTTCATGAGATACATTGATTGGCCTAGGGGCCAAGAATATTTATATTATCTCATTTTGTATGAGTTCGAATCTCGGTATAGGAATGTAATCTCTATTTAATAATAAAAAAACTCATCTCATACATTTACTAGATGTAGGTGTAAGGAGAAGTTGACTAGCTATATAAACTGAGGGTTAATTGCACCAATAATCACTGATATTTAGGTAAATATCCTCTCATCACTAATGTTTGAAAAATTACATTACAATCATTCCTCTACCCGTCTTACACTACTTGTACTAGGGACAATAATTTGAGACAATTAATTATTCTTACCGAACACAAGAAAAAACAAAATAAATGGGTGTATTTATTTTTAAAAAGTATAATTGAATCAAAATCAAAGTTCGATGTGTACAATTGAATTAAAACCAAGATTTCATGTGCATAATTGTATAAAATCAGAATTTATATATCACATCGCACATTTTACCAAATTCATATATAATTTTTCATATTTATTTTTTGACATATATAAAATTATGGGTAATTATTTCATACACTCGCGCTGGAAAAAGTGTCCACAAACGCCTTAGTTTTAGACTTTAAGGATTATTTTAGGGTTTATGAGCTTAGAATAGGTGAAATTGATGACTGGGATTAACTCCTTACTTTTTTTTCTAAATGATAATCTTCACATGTGCTACTGTTAATCGCACTTATTCAATTCACCCATTCAACGATTAAAAAAATATATAAAACTTAAAAACTCTTACATTTTATAAACAAATCCGCCCAAATATATTTTTCTTTGAGATGAAAAAAAAGGGGGCTATATATCTAATGAAAAGTACATAAAATGGAAATGGAAATGAAAAGGGGTGAGAAGAGAGAAATGAACTGTAGGTTGGGAGCAAGAGTAATAAATAAAGGAGTTTGTAAAGTGAGTTGGGGCATGGATTTAGGTGGTTGGTAGGTAAGACCATGACTAGAGATCCAGTGAGGATGAAGGGTTGATATTGTACCATGTGAGGCCACTCATTAATGTGACCCTTCACATTTCTTCAATTTCTGATTTATTTACTGAATTGCCCCACTCATTGTGCCCACCACATATGACAAACAAATGACTGGCTGCCTTTCAATATTAATTTCACCACCAAAACACTTGCACATGCATGATAATGTGGCCGACGGTTTTCAGATTTTTTGTGAATAATATGTTCGATCCATTTATGAAGAGATACTACATTCTATTGTCCCATATAATTTTATGGTGGATTGAATGATCATCTTCTTACGCTCACTTGCATGGGTTTTTTTTTCTCAACTAAAGCATCAGCTTTTGTTTTGTTGAGAAAGTCATGACTTTTGACTTGCCTGGGAACTTCGAACAACATATAGTTGAAACAAGGGGTGTTTAGTGTTTGGTTCTTGTGATACTGATACAAAACCCATTTTTGTTCTTGGACGGCAACTCCCTACTAACACCTCTTATGGTAACGCCATTTACGACAATAGATTCAATATCTCTTTGAGAACAAGTATCAACATTAATCCAACAAGTGTGCCAATAAAAAAACGGATGATGTTTATCCTAAGAGATACGGGTTCAAGTCACTTTATTTACAAAGTGTATGCTCAATAAATATTAACTTGTAATCACCTTTAGGGTATTAAAAAAGTATCACTAGAACAACTCATCTCAAAAACAAGATTATCCAAGAAGACATTCTCTCATTTAGAGGTGTGCAAAAAATTCGATTTGTTTATCCGTTGATTCAATCCGAAATTTTGAATATATGATCAATTTTTTATTTTTCGGATAATTCGGATTAGATATGGATAGTTATTTCACATTCCGATCGGATATCCAATTATCAGAAATCAAAAAATTCAAAAAAATAGAAATGAATAGGGTTGTAAATGAGACGAGACAGATCATGAGCTACTCGAGCTCGACTCGGTCAAAGCTCGGTCAAAACTCGAGTTCTTGACGAGCCAAGCTGAGCGACTTAATACCCGACTCGGAAAGCTCACGAGCTACTCGAAAATATAATATACTAAAAAAATTTATTTCTTATAATTTAAAATCTAAATTCTTAAACTTAAAACCCTAAATATAACCCTAAACATAAGTATTAAACCCTAAAATCTAAATCCTAAATTCTAAACCCGACAACCTAAACCTTTAAACCCTAAACTAACACCTAAACCCTAAAATTAACAAGCTTGAGTTTACAATTGTGTATCAAAATTTTTTCTTCATAGGACTTTAAATGAGACGTGACAGATGAAGAGTTACTCGAGTCCAATGCGGTCAACGATCGGTCAACACTTGACTCGATTGGGCTCGAATCAAACTCGAACTCGACTCAAGTTTTAAATGAGCCAAGTCGAGCTCGGATTTCTCAGGCTCATTAGAAATAACTCAAGCTCGAACTCGACTCAAAATCTTAACGAGCCGAGCCGAGCTTAGCACTACTCGAGCTTGACTCGGCTCGTTTACACCCTCTAGATATAAATCTTGTTATATTCGATATTTTTACTTGTTATATATGAAAATTTGAAATTTTCATGACACAAATCTTGTTATATTCAATAATTTGTTGATTATTATATTCGAAAACTTAAAATTTTCATGGATAGGACCGCCAAATTAAAAAAAAAACGTAAATTAAGTTATAAATTCAGATATCCAAATATCAAAAGTTACACGATTTTAAAGTTATTGGAGATTTAACAAGTACTTAATTCAAAATTTTAGAAGAGTAAAACTTATTTTGGTCAGTATTTAAACCAACCAAACAAGCATTCATACCAGCAAGACTAGAATTGTCATTAGACAAAAAAAAACACGAATAACCCCGAAATATGACAAAATTCTTGGATTATCTTTACTTAACGATGTCTATCCGTGTCTAATATTAATGGTGTCTAACAATATGCGTTGCTCATTAATGAGAAAAGTCTCTCTACTATGAGCGTGAATCAAAGAAACCCTACCGCCCTTGATAACCCTAACGTTACTGGCCTGGATGGCGCTGATGGACGACCGCCGGACCTAGGCCGTGACGATGGGATGGCCAAGACTGACAACACGGCGGCACACGAGGAGGGCATGCAGCATGGTGTCGTTGGTCAGGACTCTAGGACGGTCGCTGCTCCTGTCCCTGGTAGTTTAGATGAGAGTATGTTGGACGCTGGCAATCCTATACCGCCTCAAGTGGTCATGGAGGGAGACCAGTGCCAGGATCCGCGTGGCCCTGTCATGCATGCAATGGGCAATCTTGATGATTCTGGCAGTGCAGGTAGGAAGCCATCTTTTCGCGATATCATACTAGGTCAGTCAACGGAGACTAGGGTTGCTTTCGTCATTGACGATTTGGATGTGGTGGTACTTGACGATGATGTTCGTATTCAGTCTGATGGAGCGTTACCGGAGATCACCTTCTCCGAGAGGGTTCATGCTGCGATTGATAAGAGGTTGGAAAATTCAGTTATTGTGAGACTTTTGGGAAAGTCGATAGGATACAAGGCCTTGCTTACCATAATTGAATCGTTATGGAGACCGAAAGGGGAGTGTGTCTCGTTGGTTTGGATAACGAATACTACCTTGTACGGTTTGCGATGGCGGAGGATTGTGAGAAAGTGCTGACTAGAGGACCGTGGGTAATTTATGGAGCTTACCTCACTGTTCAGCCATGGAGCCGAAACTTCTCAACGGCGAAAGACTACCCTTCTAAAATCATGGTTTGGATTCGCATCCCGGGACTCCCCTACAGGTATTACACCAAGAGTTTGTTTAGTCATATTGCTAATTCGCTGGGTACTGTGGTTCGGATCGATTATAACACCTCGGAGGGTTGTCGGGGTAAGTTTGCTCGGCTGGCCTTGATGGTTGATCTTGAGAAGCCACTGAAGAGTGGTATTATTGTTGATGGAAAGCGTCAAGTGGTTGAGTATGAAGGCTTGCCGGCTATCTACTTTGCTTGTGGCAAGTATGGGCATACAAAGGAGAGTTGTAGACCTCTTTCTACTGATGTGACAGTCCAGGCCCCACAAGGTCCGGTGGTCTCCGAGAAGGAAATTTACGAACCATGGATGCAGGTACCTAGCAGGAGAAGGAAAACGACAGTAACTAAGAGGGACGCTGAACCTTTGAATAACTCGAATGCCTTGGCTGGGCGTGCGCAAGGGTCTCACTTTGCCACGTTAAATGACGTGGATGAAGGAACTAATGTTGAGTCCCCAGTGAATGGTAAAGGAAAGAGCATACCTGTCAGGAATGTGAGAGTGCCTTTGGTCCGTGCTGGGCAAGTTGGCAGTGGACATGCCGGCACTAGCAAACAAGGAGCGCGGTCCGGAGTAAGGAAGACAAAGGCACCTAAAGTGGCAGTTGTTTCACCCCAAGCACATCCTGCTGCAGTAGATCGAGCTGATGATGTTCCAGGTATGCGAGGAAAGGATCTCGCTGTTGCTTCGAAGGAGAACGTTGTTCCTATTCCAACGACATTAGACAACGGGCACCATGGCGTTGTCCAGGTAATTGATTTGTCCGCAAGGCCAGTGCTGCGTGAGAGAAATGGGTGCGTCCTTCCCGCCTCTATTTTGAGTTCCGCTACTAAAGGCAATAAAAAAAATAAGGTAGTTATTCCGGGAGTTGCTTGTGCGAAGATGAAGAAGAAAGCTTCTAAATCCCCTAGTCAGCCGGCGTTACAAGAACTGGTAACGTCCTTATCTTCGGAGCTTGATCATGCTCAATGAGTGTTGGATAACTTGAAACTGATGGTGGATTTGTCAGCCCAGGAATGTGGAAATATGGCTGATGAGCAGGCTGTTATGCATGAATAATTTTGTGCTCTACCCCTTTTATATTATAATTATGGTTAAGTTTATATTATGGAATTCTTAGGGTGCTCTAGACCCTGCATTTAATCGCTATTTCAGGTTACATGTGCGTGCCAAACGCCCGGATGTTTTTGCTATTTTTGAGCCTCGCATTGGAGGCGATAAGGCAGACATTTTTATCCGTCGATTAGGTTTTGATTCCTCTTATCGAGTTGAAGCAGAGGGTTTTTCTGGTGGTATCTGGATTCTGTGGAACTCGTCGGTAGTAGTTGATGTGGTGGCAGTTTCCTCTCAGTTTGTTCATGCATTCTGTTCCGTTCCGTCAATGAAGCGGATTTTTTTCTTCACTTTTGTTTATGCGAATCCATATGCTCTAAAGCGTCGTGAGTTGTGGTGTCAATTGAGAACGATTGATCCAGGGGTAGGTAAGCCATGGGCAATTGGTGGGGATTTAAATGTTATTGCAAATAGTGCTGAACGGTGTGGCGGCTCGCAACGTCGGTCCGGGGTGTGTTCGAATTTTACTTCTTTTCTCTTTGATAGCGGTTTAATAGACATGGGTTATAATGGCCCTAAATTTACTTGGAAGAGGGGGGATTTGTCCCAGCGCTTGGACCGTTATCTTTGTAACAAGGAATGGTTTGAGGTTTTTGCGAACTCAGAAGTTTCACATTTGCAAAGATTGGGCTCTGATCATCGCCCTATTTTTCTTGACACAAGGGATGTTTCGGAAAGCTTTGGTAACCGACCTTATCGTTTCTTAGCTCCTTGGATCGATCATTCATATTTTCACCGTCTTTTGGAGGCATCATGGTCGGAGACGGACTCATTGGAAACCAATGTTATGCGTTTTTAGGATAACAATATTGAGTGGAACAGCTCCACTTTTGGTCATATTGGCAGGCGAAAGAGTATGATATTAGCTCGTTTGAGAGGCATTGAGAAAGTCTTAGAACAACGCGAATCACCTTTCCTCTTGAATTTGGAAGAGTCTCTGAAATCCGAGCTTGAAACGGTCCTCGTTCAAGAAGAAAAATTATGGCAACAAAAGTCCCGTGCGAAGTGGATTAGTGATGGCGACCAGAACACCTCTTACTTTCATGCTTTTGCGATGATTAGAAGGAAGAAAAACTCTGTCCGTATGTTGGAACTTTCGGCTGGGAAATGGTGTGATAACCCCATGCTTCTTCGCAAACATGCATTAAATTTTTTCCAGGCTTTGTTCACTGCCGAACCAAGACAGCCGCCTAGCACTCCAACGCGTAATGCGTTTTATCAATTTGAACCGGCTGAATTGCGGACGGTATTGGCTCCAGTATCGGCTGAGGAGGTTCGTAGCATTGTTTTCAACATGGCACCCCTGAAGGCGTCGGGGTGTGATGGTCTTCCGGTTCTATTTTTCTAGTGAAATTGGGATGTTGTTGGACATGCTTTGGTCCAAACGGTTACTCAATTCTTTGAGGACAGACATTTGGAAGATTGGTTGAATAAAACGCTTCTTGTTCTAATTCTAAAAGTGGATTGCCCTACGAGGATTAATCAATTCCGCCCCATCAGTCTTTGTAATGTGGCATACAAGGTTATTTCCAAGGTTATTGTTGACCGGATCAAACCTTTTTTGCCCAAATGGATTGCTCCGAATCAGGCGAGTTTCGTTCCGGGAAGACAGATAACGGATAATATTATTCTAGCGCAGGAAGTGATTCATTCCATGTGTCATAAAAAAGGCCGGAAAGCCTGGATGGTGTTGAAGGTAGACCTCGAAAAGGCCTACGATAGGCTTGAGTGGGATTATATCCAGGAAACCCTCGAGCTTACTGGTATGCCAAGTAGCCTTATTGATCGCATTATGGTTTGTATTCGCTCAGTTTCGATGCAAATTTTATGGAATGGTGAGACATCAGAGAGTTTCAAGCCTACGTGCGGGATACGGCAAGGAGATCCCCTATCCCCCTATATTTTTGTTCTTTGCATGGATAGGTTATCACAATCGATTTCACAATGTGTAGAGGAGGGGAGTTGGAAGCCGATACGGCTATCTCACAATGGACCGGACATATCTCACCTATTTTTCGCCGATGACCTTGTTCTTTTTTTAGACGCATCTCTAGACCAAATGCAGGTGCTCCACCGGGTTCTGGATGATTTTTGCCATGAATCTGGACATCGGGTGAGTGCCTCTAAAACACATATTTATTTCTCTATAATACCTTAGGCTCGTTGCGGGAAAGAATTGGTACTTGACTGAGATTTGAGGAGGTTAAGGACCTTGGTAAATACCTTGGTGTGCCGCTCCTTCATTCGAGAGTAACCAAGGGTACTTATGCCTACTTATTAGAAAAGGTGCGGGGTTATCTCATTGGCTGGGCGGCATGATCTCTTTCGCTTGCAGGGCGTATCACGCTTGCGAAGTCGGTTCTCCAAGCGATTCCAACCTATGCCACGCAAACCACTTGGCTCCCAAAAGGTTTCTGCATGGAATTAGAGAAACTTATAAGGCGTTTTGTGTGGGGAAATGGAACGAACAATCGTGGACTTTCCCTTGTGAATTGGAATGATTTGAAGCAACCGATTGAGGGAGGGGGCTTGGATTTCGTGACTTGCACACTCAAAACAAGGCGTTGCTTATGAAGGTTGGTTTTCAGCTTGTATCGAATGAAGATAAACTGTGGGTGTAGGTGGTTAAACATAAATATGGTTGGGGTACATCTATGCCAAGAACTTTGAGGAGGAACAATTGTTCACGTCTATGGCAAGGTTTGTCACATGTGTGGGGAGATATTTGTAGTAATATTTGCTGGAATGTTAATGATGGTGCTAAGACGGACTTTTGGTATGATAACTGGTTGAATCTCCCCGGGCCTCTGTCTAGCTTTAGCACTCGTGATTCCTCTCCGGCACCAATGAAGGTGCACTCGTTTGTCACTCATGATGGTCAGTGGAATTGGAGCTATCTCTCGCAGGTCCTTCCGAACAACATCATGCCGCATATAGCTGCTGTATGTCCTCCGAATTGTGATGCGGGTGACGACACAGCAGGTTGGCGGCGGGAGGAGTCTCGCCTGTTCTCGACTAAATCTGCTTATAGAGCTTTGAGCTTACCTACTACAGGTGATTTGTCTAATAAATGGAAGCTTATATGGAAATTACAGGTACCCCAATGAATCCGTTTTTTCCTTTGGTTGGCGTTAAAGGGTAGCTTATTGACAAATGCGGAAAGAGTTAGACGACATCTAGCTACTTCCAGTGCTTGTCGCCTATGTGGAGGTGAGGTTGAGGATATTACTCATGTGTTGCGTGATTGTAACAAAGCTCGCACTGTTTGGTCTAGGGTGATCTCGGCCAGCGAGTATCAACAGTTCGTGAGGTTAGATGTTCAGACATGGTTACTTGGCAACATTACTCCTAACGGCAATGAGCCGCATCGCCTTGATTGGCAGGTATGCTTCGCGGTGATTTGTTGGCGGCTATGGAAACGTCGATGTAGTATCGTTATGGATGAAACCTTTGTGGAGAAAGGTGACTTTGCTGAACTCTGCCTCCAGCTCGCTGCAGAGATTGTTAATGTAAATGTACTAAGGTTGACGCCTCCATCATCCCGGAATTTGATAGCTGAGTTATGGCGGTTACCGGATGGATCGGCTGCAACAGGGGTGGTAATGAGAGGCGATGGTGGAATTTGGTTAGCCGGTTACTCGCGTAGCATCGGTGTGTGTTCAGTTTTATTGGCTGAGTTGTGGGCGGTTCATGATGGTATGCACTTAGCATGGTCTCAAGGCTATCGTCGGATTGATTTGGAAACGGACAACGTGGAGGTTTCGCGAATTCTCCAAGGGTCTTCTTCGACACTTCATAGTACAGCCCTAGTGCAATTGCTACGCAGGTTTTTGGCCTCTAGATGGGACGTGAAGATTCGGTATATCCGGCGAAGTGCTAACAAGGTTGCTGATGCGCTAGCGAGGATGGCTCGTGGGGCTCCGATTGGTGCCCAGCTGTTCAAAGAACCCCCACCGGAAGCTGCTACTTTGGTCCTCTTAGATATACAAGGAGGCCTGTAGGCTGTTTTAGTTCATTTTCACCAAAAAAAAAAATATTCGTTGCTCATTCTAAAAACTTCCCACTATTGAGATGTTTTAGAAAAATTGACCTGATAGATTATTATAGAGGTACTTAAGAGTTTCTTCCATATTTTTCCATGCAATAATACAAACTTAAATTAATAAGACTAAACTTATTAGATTATTATCTCATACATAGGCGTGGAATTTTTTTTGTTTCCACAATCGTCTCAATTTTAGAGTTTAAGGTTTCAGTTTATGGCTTAGAGTTTAGGGGTTTTAGTTAGGATTTAGAATCTAAGGTTCGTGGTTAGAATTTAAAGTTCATGGTTAGAATTTAGGGGTTATGGTTAGGGTTTATGTTTTAGGATAATATGGTTAGTGATTTAGGCTTTAACCTATAAACCCTAAATCTAAAATTCTATAAAAATCCTAAAATTCAAAACTACTACACTTATACCTCTAAACTCTAAACCTTAAATAAAATTCTTAAACCCTAAAACTAAAGCACGGTCAAACATGCCCTTATTTATTATTCACACCGTTGCTGCATTCCTACCTTCTAGAAGTAATGTTGGCAATAAATAGAAATTATTTGTCTTGTATTAATATATTCCGGATAAGATTGATCAGGTTATTATTTTCAAAAAAAAGATTGATCAGGTTATTAGGAACTTGTGGTGGGGACATTATGACATTCGTCTATGTATAAACTAAAAGGCAAGGTTAAGATTGGTCATGCTTTTACCGCATTGCTGAAATCTGATCTTTTAGATAGAAAAATCTGTCGGGAAAAATTATCAGGCTCATCGTGTTATTTATAGTTTATTTAATAATATTCACTCATTTCAATGTAATTTTTTAATAATTATTCGTTTTTTAGTTATATATAAGAATAGAGTGAAGATTCAACTAAAAAATAAGATAAAACTATCATTTGATGAAATTATAAATAACGTGATAAGTCAAATTCATCTAATATTTTTTTCTCAATCGGACTATTCATTTCATATTTTCATCCCTCATCATTAAAAATATCAACCTTATATCCATTTAAGTATTATAATCTTACTATGAACAGATACTATCTTGTAATCACCTTTAAACTATTCAGAAAAATATTATAATCTTACATTTAAATACCATTTGTAAAATTATCTCTTCTTTACTTATAATGTATTAAATAATAGCTCGGATATATAAGCTCAACATCTATATACAAAATTGATGGTTTTAAAACACTTAAAAGTTTTTGGATTCTATACCCACACTAAGAACACTCCTTTCCTTCTCTTAGTCACTACAACAGAATAATTTTTTAGCGACATTTTTTAGTCTTATAACAACGTTTTTTAGCGCCGCTAAAAATACTCACGGCGCTAGCAGAAGCGCAGCAATAGTTAGCGACGTTTTTGTTTGAAAAACGTCGCAACAGATTTTGCTCTATAACGGCGTTTGTAATTTCAAATGCTGGTAATGACTCCTTTTTAGCGGTGTTTGTAATTTCAAACGCCGGTAATGACTCTTCTTTAGCAGCGTTTGGAAATACAAACGACGCGATATATTTCGCTATGTAGTGGCGTTTGTATTCTCAAACGCCGCAATGCCTCTTCTTTAGTGGCGTTTGGGATTACAAATGTCGGTAATGCGTCCTCTAAAACGATATTTTCCCAATAAATGCCGCAAAAATGTTGCAATTTGTAGCGGTGTTTTTTAAAAAACGACGCTAATATCTTGTAACAGTGACGTTTTTTTAACAAACGCCGCGATATGTTGTTAATTTTTAGCAGCGTTTATTCAAATAAATGCCGCTAATCTTACAGCTTCTTCACACTACATTTGTAAAAATTTAAACTACCCAAATTGAACGTGTAACATTATCCAAATAACAACAAATTCTAAAAATCAATTACAAAAATTAAGTAAAAGCAACATAAACAAATTCAAGTCTAACATTAAAGTGAAATATAGTTTACTGTTAAATCGAATTGTAGTTCAACATTGTTCATTTGAATTCACACATGAACGAACTCAAAATCAACTAAGAAGGCAGATTCTTTAGTTGGTTCTGCCTTAACATCACCATCATTTCTTGAAATTCTCTTTGAAGATTCTAATATGTTACTTCTCTCTCAGTTTCTCTCGCTACTATCTCGGTTTCCCTCATTTCTTTCTCAGCTGCTATCTTAGCTCCCCTCATTTCTCTCTCATATTCTTTCATTTCTCTTTCAGCTTCTCTAACTTTTACCAAGGCTTGAAATTGAGTTAACTGTTGTTTTAAACGATTAACTTTTGCCTAAAAAGATTGACTCTGTGATGGCATGTACTGAGACGAGTTAGATTCAAAATATTTTGTCGGGGTAACGAATGATCCTTGGCAACAAACCCAACCATATATTTCAGGACCTAAAGTGTCAGCAATAACTTGATTTTCGGTCTCATCCACACTAGCAGAACCATTAGTTAAAGTCGTAGCTTCATACTCCGTCCTTTTTCCCTCAATTTCACATAATAATCAATTAAAAATATATAACGAATTCAACGTTATTTTAAATAAAAAATGTTATACTATTGATATAAATATAACATAATATCCAGATTTTCTGTCCAATGAATATACCATAATTTCTGCAACTTTAGCAGTCATAGGAGAGCCATCCTTTTTTGTGTGTAATGTCGAAGAGCTTTATTCGTCCAATGCTAGTGACAGTTGTAATTTTCTACAACATATAATAGAAATTAATACTTATGAAAAAGTAATACATTAAAAAATAATCAATAATTAAAAAATAATAATACCTCGTCATTAGCTCTACGAGCAAAACTCTTCTACCCGACAGTGTGAGTAAACTTCTGTTGTTGTCTGCTAGCAACTCCAACGCGCTCTCGATCTTACAATTTAAAATTTGCATTTCGTATAAAGTCAATATTATAATGGCATAGTATTATTTTTTAAAGTTCATCGATCATACCTCTCCTTTCGAAGAACTCTAGAACTTTATTGCATCTTTCCATAGATATCGGAGAATTCCCGATGAGACATTTTGCAGCTTCTCTTGAAGGCTGAGATTATTTTTAAAATATATTTTTTTTCAAAAAAATTTATTGTCTGTCCATTTCTTTTCTAATGTATGCTTTACATAATCGTCTGAAACCTCAAAAAAAGTTTATCTTACAAACTACACAATCAAAATAAATATCAATATTACTATTGAATTGTAATAGATTATCTATTACAATGACTTGATTACCTCTAAAACCTTTCTTAGATGGAGTAGGAGATCAAGTTGAATTTGAATGTGAATTTTTTTAGATGAAATTATTTCTAATTAACTAAATCAGAAGTATTATGCAATGCTGCAACGTTGGGGAACAATCCTGAAGTTAGATAAATTAGACTTAACAACTTGCATAATAAATATACCTGACAGACCAGTGATAGAATTCCTTAAAGCTTTTTAATAGATAAATGTATCAATTAAAGAAAACAAGCAAAAAGCTCACTATATAAAATACACAACCATATCAGGAAAAACATAAATAAACTCTAGAAACAGTACAAAACAAGGAGAAAAATCAAGCACGGGACACTTATAACCCCAACAGTCGAATATATATATATATCAAAAGGTAATGTTTAGATGTTTCCAAAGAAGTGAACCATATATCTATAAACCCCGTTATAAGTATAATGCTCGCAGCGTTTGCTCCAAAAACACCACAAAAAACGCTATTATATATTAAGTCTAGTGTAGTGAGTTTTCCTTTCTCCTCCCTCTCAGGGCAAGATTATAATTAAAATTAAAATTTGTCAAAAAAAATTTGGCTTAAAGGATATCATAAGTCATTAAATTTTTGACAAAAGATCAATTAAGTCTATGATTTTTTTATACTCAATTAAGTTTTTATGCTCCAAAATTTTATCAATTCTTTCATTTGACCAATATTAACTGTTAAATATAACATTTTTAGATCAATTGGTGCAATATGTCTTGTTACTAGTGGCGGATCCAGAATTTTTTTTGAGGGTGGGCACAAATCAAAACTTTTTTTAGGATGAGTACAAATCATAAAAATCTCAAAATTTCAGGGTGGGCACAAGTCATAAAATTTAAAGACTAATTCATAAAAATTGTGAAAATTGAAGCCAAATGTGTAAAGTTTAAAAAATTCAGGGTGGGCACAGGCCCACCCAAATGACCACATGGATCCGCCACTGCTTGTTACAATATTATCGCTTGACATTTTTACAAATTTTTTATTTTATTTAATAAATTCATTAAAAGTTCTAGAATTTTTAAAATAATATTAAAAATTAATTTTCTAAAAAATTGTAAATGTCACGTGACATAACTATAATGTGTGGCATTGTAGTAAGTTTTTAAAAAAATGTTAAAAATTAATGATTAAAACTGGACAAAAATTTAATTGAGTCAATTTATTACTTTAATGGTTTAATTAGGTAAGAAAATCATAAGTTTAATTTCGAACACACTTAAGCTAAGGTTTTTTTTACAGGTAATATAATATAGATGGCGGTGTCTAAATTCAATTCAACCGGCAGAAAAAGAAAATGGCCATAAAAACGAAGAAACATGCGAACGTGAGAATAGGTCAACGCAATACGTGTCATGTTCTTGACTTTGGACGTATCCATCACGGCATTGTCTTAATATTTTGATATTTTATAATCTATACTTGATATATAGATAAAATATGGTTTTTTAATATTTCAGTGAATTAGATATATCATCCCAAAATTGTAAATTAAAGTTTTTCACCCATTTTTAATGAAATGTCATAATGTATAAAATTATGCATTGTTAATACATCAAATCCAAATCCTTGATTTATTGAAGGATCGATTAAAAATACGATAATATACTAATGATTTGTTAGTAAAGTTGTTAAGAACTGGAATTTTATCCATAAATGTTAGGTGCAATAGCAAGAAACATTATACTTCTAAGAATAGAATAGAAATTATAAAATAAATAAATAAAAAAATGAAAGGTCAACCGCCGAAAAAGCTAGCGGTTGACCGTCGCACATAGTAAATTAAGGTTAGTTTCGAAAGGTGTAGAGAGGAGGAGAAAAAAATATGAAAGATACATAAACCTAAATATCAGAGCTTTTAAAGATGAAGATGTAAAAACGATAATTTCACCACATAATCGACTAATACTATAGTAATTGAATTATATGTTGAGATAGGTAAGATATCGTATTTTTCTAACTCATTAAGAAACTAAGTTAAAATGTCTGTTTAAATGAACTTTGGAAGTCAAATAGAAGACTCGATATATAAGATGATAAAATCATTTTACACATAGCATTTAATTTTTCTTTTTTGCCCCGAATTTAACAAGTAGTTTCAGTGAAAAAACGAATAATGTTTATATTAAGATACCTAAATCTAATAATTTTATTTGCAGAGTATATGTACATTATTTTTTTGAAAGGTAGGTTGTATGATTAATATAACGACAGATCATACAATCAAGGCGCGGACTCGGGCCTCATTAAAAAATCCCGCTAAACCTATGTGGGGGAAAAAGAATGCACCGAATCCGGCTTTATTACATAAAAAGTCATTGTCCCAATATAATAATACCATAGTAGGCCTACACAATAGATCATATGAAAGACTCTCCCTCAGAACAAATTGCAACCCATCAACCGAAAGTTGTCATAAAAGAGAAAAGATGGAACAAGCCAGATCAAGCGTGGCCCAAGAAATCCTTACTGTAAACACACTTGGCCACTTGCCAAAGTTCAGCCAATGCCCTGTTTTGCCAGCAAGTCGACATTTGTGTTCCTGACGCGGGAAATCCAGCGTAGAATGAAGCACCTACTGCTAATGATACAAGCCACCTCCTGAGCAACCACTCGGACCGCTGGGGGGGAAGAGTGGTCCCTAACACCCAATCAACTGTATTTTTGTTATCAGATTTCACGATTAATCTATATTCACCATCCCACTAAGATTCGATGAAACCAAGAACTCCCACTTTGATGGCCTCCAACTCCACCAAAGCTGGCGGAAGATACCCTGCGAATTTTGAAAAACTAAGTAGAATAGTGCCATTCACATCACGTATTAAACCACCTATACCTCCTGCACTTGTCGTACTATGTATTGCCCCATTTATGTTGAGTTTTAGGAAACCCAGAGGAGGGGGCTCCCAGCTCAGCACATGACAAGAAACATTACTCTTGGAAAACAAATTTACCTCGAGCAGTGGATCTGCAATAAGGTTTTCAATAGATATCGACCCTTGTGGGTATTTTGCCTTAAGCCATGCAGCAAGGCGATATTTGGTCATTAACTCGATCAACAATAGGTCAACATTTTTGGAGTTAAAAATTACCTCGTTTCTAGACAACCAAATGGTCCGGATTAAAGCAAAGGGAATGAAAGATGCCCAAACCTTATGGTGAGAATTAACCAAGTTGTTCCAATACAGTAGAAAGTTGAGAGTGTCGTAAGGGAAAACATCCGATATGCCCAAGAGATTACAAAACCTCATCCAAATTTTCCAAACTCCATAACAGTGTAGAAATATGTGAGGGACAATTTCCGGGAAGTTTTTGCATAGGGGGCAAAGCTCAGACTCCATGTTAACACCACGTTTCCGGAGTTCGTGCCTTACCGGGACCCTGCTTCGAAGAACCTGCCAGACCAGAATTTCCACCTTAGGTGGGGCGAAACCGAGCCAAACAACGTCACACCAGTGAGTCGCCTTCCTGAACCTAGCATTCATCCTTTCACGGACGGACTTAGTTGTGAGAATTCCATCGCTGGTCCCCAACCAACGAAACCAATCAGATTCAGAGCTACTGGAAATGAAAGAATGTAATAAGGCCATCATAGAGTTCCATTGCTCTAATTCCCAGTCGAACAAGGGTCTGCGTAAAGCTATGTCCCATTGCCAAACATCATTTATTTTCCGTCCAAAATCAGAGATTGTGCCAAATTTGTTGATAGCTAAAGCAAATATTCGAGGGAAAAGATGTAACAAGGGGGAACCCCCAATCCAAATGTCTTTCCAGAAAAAAAAAAATTGACGACCATCCCCCACATGAAGGGCACAATTAGAGCGAATCACTAATCCGATAGGATCATTAGCAAGGAAATTTTGGGAAATTCCAGCCCAAATCCATGAACTTTTCTTGGTTAAGGCTGAGGATGGAACCATATTCGATTGAGTTCCGTTAGCTTTCGCAACCAGAAATCGTTTCCACAGGCTGTCATGTTCATTGCCGAAGCGCCAAAACCACTTGCTAAGGAGAGCACGGTTCATCGTCACCATATTCGTGATGCCTAGGCCCCATTGACATTTAGGAGCACACACATGGTCCCAATTTACCTAGTGGATCTTGGACTTATCCGAGTCACCGCCCCATAGAAAATTAGAGATTAACCTGTTAATTTTGTTAGCAACCTTCGAAGGCATTTGGAATAGTGACATGAAGTAGGTTGGCAGGCTTGACAGAACGAATTTGATTAAAGTGAGGCGACCTCCTATGGAGAGAAACTTACATTTTCATCCCCCCAGACAAACATTAAATTTTCGGAGCACAGGGTCCTACAAAGATTCAGAGTTACGGGTTGCTCCAAGAGGGAGACCCAAGTAGTCAGTTGGAAAGGAACCCAAAGAGCATCTGATCCCCTTAGCCCATATATTGATGGATTCGACGGGCAGATTAATTTCGAATACCTTGCTTCTCTTCATATTTAGTTTGAGCCCCGAAGCTAGTTCAAACACTCTCAAAACTCGCTTCACATTTCGTATTTGAGACTCCGAACCTCCGCAAAAAATTAGGAGGTCGTCTGCGAATTGAAGATGGGATAGACCAATAGACTCGCCACCACGACCAATCGTAAAATCAGAAAATAATCCTAAGCTCACAGCTTTATTGATCATGAGGTTCAGAGCTTCACCAACAATGTTAAATAGAAGGGGTGAGAGGGAGCACCCTTGTCGTAGGCCCCTAGAGATGTTGAAAGCTTCCGTCGTGGGTCCATTTACCAGCACAGAGATCGAGGCTGAAGATACACAACGCATGATCCAATTGCACCAAAGCGAACCAAAACCACATTTCTTGAGTACACAAATAAGGAAATCCCAACTAACCGTGTCGTAGGCTTTCTGAAAGTCTATTTTGAAAGCAATTCCAGCCCTTTTGGATTTCGACATGAAGTCAATTGCTTCGTTAGCCACTAAGACGCAATCCAAAATTTTCCGTCCCAGAATAAAGGCGAATTGAGACTCGCTTATAATTTGTCCAATGACCATCCGTAATCTTCTTGCCAAAACCTTCGAGAGGATTTTATATATGCCACTGACAAGGCTGATTGGTCTGAATTCCTCGAGAGAAACCGAATTTTTTGTTTTCGGTATGAGAGTTATAAATGAGTGGTTGATTCCACGGTCCCATTCTCTCCCATGGAAGAAATCATCGAAGAAATTCATGATATCGTCTTTTAGGACTTCCCAGAATTTCTTGAAAAAACCCATATTTGAAGTCGTCGAAGCCAGGCACACGGTTGCTATCCGAAGAGGAGACGGCCAACCACACTTCCTCTTCCGAGAAGTTCTTTTGTAGGTTCTCTGCTTGGTCAGCACTGATTTTGTTGAAAGGAAGGGCTAGCTCCTCCACCTCCAGTGCTTGAACATTGTTGTATAATTTTAGAAAATGCTCTCGGATATGAACTTTGATCGAGGGGGGGTCCGAAATCTCCCTACCATCAACAAAGAGCTTATGGATTGCATTCGCACTTCTCCTTTCCGATGCCGTCAGGTGGAAAAACCGAGTGTTCCGATCACCTTCTGAGAGCCATCTCACTCTCGATTTCTGGATCCATTCACTTTCTTCTTTTCGAAGGAGTGACCATAGTTCCTCTTTGGACTTAGGCAAAGCTTCAATAATGCCTCGACCAAGTTGACCATTCTGTAATTGGAGTTCAAGGGACTGGATTTCCTTTTCTACAATTTTAATGTGCGAGCATATGTTTTGAGGAGATTTCTTCTTCCATATTTTTGCAGCAAGTTTAGAACTTTTCAGGATACACCCAATTTTCACTCCTGTTTTCTTGATTTTCAGCCCCTTAATGGTCTTTACGATCAACAATTCAAACTCTTCCTCATTTAGCCAATGATTCCAACACCGGAAAGGTTTCGAACCCCAGTTAAAATCCTCCACCGAGAGTGAGATATCGTTGTGGTCTGATATAGACTTGTCCATTAGATTCTGTGCTAGATTGGGGAAAGCCGTGTAGAAATCGACAGAGACGAGGAACCGATCTAATCTGACGAAAGTAGGGGGTCTTGATGATTACCCCAGGTGAATTTCCCCCCAATTAACGATATATCCACCAGTCTCGCTTCTAATACAAAGTTCCTGAAAGCAGATATCATGGGGCGGTTGATAGTGGCACCCAATTTTTCCTCTGGGTCTAAGATTAAGTTCAAATCCCCACCCACACCAGGGGATTTGTTTTTGCCTCAGATAGCTAAGAAGATCATATAGGAATTCTGGTTTTTCCGAGTCGGTTGCAGAACCATAGACATTGACTATCCCGCTCAAAAGGTTACTACCTCTGAATTTTCCAATTAATGCTATGAATCTATTCGAAACATGCTTTTCGGTTACCAGAAAAAAATTCAAGTTCCAGATACTAACGAGACCACCTGAAGAGTCGACTGACGGTGCCACCACGAAATCCACACCCTGCAGAGGCCAAATTTTCCTAATGAGACTCGTGGAGATCGCTTCAAGCTTAGTTTCTTGAATGAGGATGATTTGAGACCGAGATTTAGAAATAGCATTTTTCACTGCTCTTATTTTTTCATTTCTTCGAATACCCCTGATGTTCCAAGACAAAATAGATGTACACATAATGATGGATTAATTAACTGAAACCCACGAACCAGATTACGAACTCCGGCGAAGCTCCTGTTCTAGTTCACATACCTTACGAATTACCACCTCTTTGCCCCCTTTGAAGGATAATTCCAGTAAATTGCTTATCGCCCACACTGATTCGGCTTCAAGACCCACCACTGACTCCTCCTTTTCGGAACAGAATTGCACACTTGGAACCCCCGATACTATGATGCCCTCATCCAGAGAGTCGCGAACAAACCGCCTAATCAAACGACGTTGCTTTGCTCTGAAGAAATTTTTTGGGAGGGAAGGCACCAAGGATATTAAAGGGTTAGGGAGGACCCAGGTGTTTTGGCAGGGGATGATGTCAGGGCAACTACCCTCTCTGTTTTCAAAAGAGTCTGGAACTACCTCAATGGACTCATAGAGACAGTCACTAAGGCCCAAAATTTGTCGGTTTTCATCTACCACAAAATGGTTCTCAACAATATTCCGGGGCAAAACAACAGGAGGCCCAAAACTTGAGGTTGTCCCACCTCTCGGGTCAAGTCTCCATTGAGATTGGAGAAAGGATAGCCCCGCGTTGACCCATTGAGACTTTCTCGCCACGTAAGAAGAGTTCCCCGAATTCTCGATCCCATCACTATCATCAGATTCCACCCAAGGGCCCAAATGAGTCGCCTCATGTCGATTTGAAAGCCCTTTACCTAGTTTTTGGGAAGGGGCAGATGCTCTGCCATCAATGTTGTCTTCGTTGGATGAGCCAAACGCTTCCAATCCACGAGAGACATTTGCCGGTACTATCTCCTCCCTGCTCCGGGCCGGAGAAGCATTTATAAGACCGACACCCAAAACCTCATTGTCAACATCGTGGTCAGATTGTCCATCGTCCAAGTCTTGCCAAACATCAGCGAAATTGTCAACACCTATATCTGGGGACTCCATCGAACAATCATCCAAAAAACTGCCAACCTTAACTTTGATTCTATATGATATCCCTTTTGAGGAAACGACAATGTTGTCAGGAATATTACTTGGGCAAGCCGTTCTGATTAACAGTCTAGCCACATCTAGACGGTCATTATTGATAGTGGCCGGATCGACGCAGATACATGATCCCCATCTGTTCCCTAAAGCTTCGAAAAAAACTGTTATGCCAACAGTATAGAGGAACATCATACAAGAGGATTGAGCAGAAATAATTAGGGATTCTATCAATCAATAGGGATCCAACGTGATCAAACCAGAAACCTAACTCTTCCTTTTTGTTCCTCATGCACTCTTCTTTGTCTATTACAGTTTTGAACCTTATCAGGCACGAATTCAAGCCTCCTCCCCATTTGGCGAGTTTCACGTCAATGCCATCATGAGAAAGTGCATTTTGAACAAATTCTCTTTCGAATGATTTTTTAAGCACCCCAACTAGGCATCGATTAATCCATTCAGTATCTTTTGTAGGAATGTAGAAATTCATCAGACTATCATTTTTCCCCATGCCACTCGATTCTTCCTTCCGGTTACTTCCTTCTAGATCATCACTAGGTTTGGGGTTGCTAAGTACATCATCTCGGTACGACCGTCCCTGCTGGACCATCCTTTCCGGCCGGCCAGGGTTTGTATTATACCTGGTGCTATTAGGTACTGCCGTCGCCGAAAAATTCTTGTTCACATTGTGTCGACCCCCGATCCGATTGGGTAGATTTGGTTTTGGATATTTAGCTTTGGAGACCCTAACAGTGTAGCCATCAATCTTCGCCAAATCAATTTTCTTGATAACTCTTTCTAAGTCCTCATCATTTGCCAGGTAACAGAAGCAAAGGTGGTATGCTTATACTTTTCCTTCTGGTTGGAAATAGGGATGTAAACTCTTGTGACTTCCCCGTAATTGTTGAAATATTCCCTTAAGGACTGTCTCGAAACTCTTCTGCTCAGGTTGTTTACAAAAACCGTGCATGCTCTGGTCTTCTCTATTGATCTTCCTTGTGTTGGAAACTCTTCACCACCTCGCTGCTCCATGGTCCTACAACTCTCTTTTAATTAGCCAGTATATGTACATTATCAAAAGGATAAAAATACATAATTTAAACCGCTATCTATAAAACCTAAAATATTATACATATTAATAATATTCTCAATTACAACATAAAATGCTATCTCACATGCAAACTCAAAATATTACCGACGCTCAACCCGTGTTTTTTAACCGTTTTAAGCCTACTGGTCTTTAAACTCCCCCTTGGTGGATTTGTTGACTGTTGATCGGGTGAAAAGAGTAAAAATAGACTAATACTAATAAAAATAAGGGTAAACTACATAAATAGTCCCTGACTATGCTCCAATTATCTTTTGCATCCCCCGACTATCAGAAGTTACAAACTGGTCCCTTAACTTAAAAAAAATAACAAATTGATCCAGTGCCGTTAAAAATTTAACGGCTGGTGACATGGCAGTTAACAAAAATTGGCATAATAACACATTTAGTCCTCAACTTTTACACTTTGTTTAACTTTTCCCTAATTCTAAAAAAATACCCTTATTTGATCTATGAAACAACAAAAATGGGTTAATTAATCAAAAATTGTTATAAAGAAGGATGCATTTACTGTGCATAGTCATCCAACCTTCTTCTTCGGTTGATCTTTAGCAGTTCTCATAGCTTCTTTCCTCAAGCCTTTGTTTGGAAGACGATGACGTCGAACCACCAAATCCATGGAAAGGCCTACTTCTACGAGTTCCTCAAGCATCCAACTTGTGCTCCTTGGTTCTTAGTTGAGTTAGCTGGATCGGTTTCTTAATTTGATCATTCAATTATATTTTTATTTTACAATTTGACAATTAAACTTCTGAATTTTGTTTGTTTTGGCCATTCGACCGTTAGTTGTTTTATGTATATATATATATATATCGAACTAATATAGTATATGTATATCGAACTAGTTTCTGAGTTTCCTTAGCCACCGGCCCACCGCCATATTTCTTGCTGAAAAACAATAAGACTTCAGATTCACAGATTGAATCTCCATGTATATGTATATATATATCGAACTAGTATAGTATTAAACTACATAAAGCTATACAAATTTAATTGGAGATTCAAAGCTTTACCTCTAGCTGGTGTAGAAATGAAGAAGAGGAGGAAGAAAGCAACAAGAAGAAGATGCTTGCAGGGAACCTTAGCCATGTATATCTCTTTTCTGGTATATTTCTGAATACCTTTGCTGTGACCAACATCTTCAAGTTGGCTTTCTCTTATATACAAGTGGTGTATTAATGGGGAATGACATCAAATTTTGCAGTCAATTAGAGTCACCATCAATGTCTCATGTTGTCTTTGCCATGAAAATGCTACTATATATCATCATATGCACTCGGCTAATGTAACTGCATACCGGTTGATACTGTAATGGTTAAGCTTCTTTAGCTCCAATTCTGAGGAGGCCTGCACTATTCATCTCCTGATGATAAGTGTATCATGTGAAACTTGGCTCTGGTTTTCTTTCTCAAAACTTGTACAAAGAAACAAGGGCCGGGGAACAGGTTCTAGCATGCTTGCCGTTCTGATTTGTGGGCCACTACATACCTAAGTTGCAACACTGATGGCCCTGGGTTGCCAATGGGAGCGGGACTAGCAGTTTTTGAACAAGGACCCAACATCAACATGGCTATTGCTACTATTGTTCGCCTGTTCGGCACTAATTCAGCAAGCATACATTTAATTAGGGACTAAACAAAATCGGTGGTTGGTCTGATTCGACCTCTGTTCGGTGACACCGGTGGGGCAACAATCATTTTCAGAAGGGCGAGGTGATCGACAATTTCATGGAAGGGGAAAAATCACTGACCATTGTTTGTAGGTGATTCGACGATTTGAGGAAAGAAGCTATGAGAACTGCTAAAGATCAACCGAAGAAGAAGGTTAGATGACTATGCACAGTAAATACATCCTTCTTTATAAGAATTTTCGATTAATTAACCCATTTTTATTGTTTCACAGATCAAATAAGGGTATTTTTTTAGAATTAGGGCAAAGTTAAACAAAGTGTAAAAGTTGAGGACTAAATGTGTTATTATGCCAATTTTTGTTAACTGTCATGTCACCAGTCGTTAAATTTTTAATGGCACTGGATCAATTTATTATTTTTTTTAAGTCAAGGGACCAGTTTGTAACTTCTGATAGTCAGAGAATGCAAAAGATAATTAGAGCATAGTCAGGAGACTATTTATGTAGTTTACCCTAAAAATAAAAGCATGAAAAGGAAATAAAAAATATAAAGTATAGAAGGGAAAATGGGTAAAGTCTAAATATGTCATTTAACTATCTCAAAATATTCATTTGATCACCTAACTTTTAAATATTACAAAATAAACATCAAAATTTAAATTTAATCACAAATTGATCATCGTGTCGATGGACTTGGAGGGAGATGTCTTTTGAAGCTTTGGTTCTAAATTTTTCCAATTTTGGAGGACAACACAATTATTTTGTTTGATTTATTCCTATGTTTTAAAGGATATATATATATTTGGAGATTCAAGCCACAGCTGGAAGTCGTAGGACTTGGGGATTTCCTTTGAAGCTGAGAGATCTTACTCAAACAATGCTTAGTTCAACTAATCAAAGGAATTCTTTCATTTACAAGTGTTTAACTAATATAAATTCTTTTTGAATTAAGTATAAATTGAATAAATGTGTAATATAAAAGATTAAATATGCTATTATATGATTTTTTCTTAACTGACACAGCATATGGCTGTTAATGACACGATGATTATTTTATAATAAAATCTGGAGTTTAATATCAATTTTATAATATTTAAAAATTAAGTGATCAAAATAAACATTTTAAATAGTTTAGTGACAACTTTTGAACTTTACCCAACAAAAATAACAAGTCGGAGAAAAACAAAACAAGATTCAATACACAGTGAGAGGGTAGTTCAAAACTGAAAACTCAGACTTTAATCCAAAACAAAATAGTTTTATTTCTGCTAATATTCATACTTCAATTTAATTATGTTTATTCCCTATTTCTGAGTTTTCTGGAGATCTTTTAAAATTTTAAAAACCCCGATTTTTTTTTTTAATTTTCGGTTTCACATGGCTTTCACATCTTCATCCGAAACATCTGTAGTGGCGTCTGATCCTCACGCGCCGCTCCTCCGTCCTCGTCAACCTGATGGCCCGGCGACCCGCCCTGTTACGCTGGCGCAATTATTGGGGCGAGCCACGGGACGGCGTGGCGCTTCCATGCTGGTGAGGGAGACGGCGGCACGTGAGTTGGAGGAGCGGAGGGCTGACTGGGGGTACTCGAAGCCGGTGGTGGCACTGGACATGCTGTGGAACACAGCGTTCGTGGCGGTGTCGGTGGTTATGTTGATCTGTACGTCGGACGAGCGACCTAATACTCCTATTAGACTCTGGATCTGTGGGTATGCTTTGCAGTGCTTGGTTCATGTTGTTTTAGTGTGGTTGGAATACAGGCGAAGGAACAGTAGTAGAACACCTGCTAGGGATGAGGAGAGAGGTGGTGCAGTTTCTGGAGATGTTAATGATAGTGAAGATGAAGAAGACGGCATCGGAAGGAGTCTTTCTGGTTCAAATGAATCAAGGTCAGTTCCTTTTTTATATAATTTGACTTTTTTTGTGTTTTTAAGCTACAAATCTCGATTGAGGTTTTTGTTTGTTTATTTTGGAATTTTTAGTGGTTTATTGTTCCTTAGTTGAACTTGGATGAGGATTTAGTTTTTCTTTTAGGATTGGATTTGTTTTGGAGCATGAACTATTGTGTTCTGAACATAGAATTCTGATGAACGTATTACTTATTTTGGTATTATTAGACTGGATGAGGGTTTTGGTTCAATTTGGCATTTTATTGGGTTTTTTGGATGAATTAGATTAGGGTTTGAGTGTCATCTTGGCTTTCCGGGTTTCGAAGATCGGATCTCTGGTTATTCTCAAGGAATAGGAGGGCTTTGTTTTGGTGTTATCATCTACTCTAGTAATGGCACTTTTTTATGGTTTGCGAATATAATTGGTTAAATTATCATTATCCTTTTAGTCTACACTTTCATGGTGAGTGCAACTCGAAACTTTGGGAATGTTTCCGGGCATCGGTTTTTTGATATTTGAATGTCTCCCTGGTTCAAATACAAGAACCAGAGTCATAGGCCATATAGCATTGGAAAAAGTGAGTGCCAAATTGCCAATATCTATTGAATGATAGTCGAGTAACTTTAACAGAACGACAACACTCTCCCCTCCCCTTATGCATGATGCAGAAGCTTGGGAGATTGATGTATCTTGTCTCGTAATCAACAACTTATCTACTGACATTATATTTTAGTATAGATAGTTTTTTATTTTGATTACTGATACCAAAGCTATGAAATTGTTGCCAAACTATCGTTGATTGATTTTTTTGCATTGTCCATTTAGATGCTTTATTTTCTGTTGTAGAAACCGTAACTTGGGATGATCAAGTTATTATTCTTGTACTGATTTGATGATGTAATGGGCAGTGTAACTAAACGGTGTGAATCATTGAATACCATGGCATCATTTCTTTGGTGGATAGTCGGCTTCTACTGGATAGTTTCCGGTGGTGATATCCTTCTGCAAAATGCCCCACGATTGTACTGGTACGTTGTTAGCCAATCTGTTGTTTTGCAAGACCACTTATTCTTCTGTTAGGATTACATATCTGTTAATAACATATTGATTTCCACATCGATGGAAAAGAGAAATACATAAAAGAGTTTTTACCTTTAGTTTCCAAGTTATTGAAACATACTACACCAGTTTTCATCTCATTCTTATATAATTAATCCATGGTGTTGTCTCCTTGAAACGCAATCATTATCTGTTTCCTTTAGAATTTCTTTCCCTGTTTCTCAATTTGTTGTAAAAACGAAGTTGATGTTTTAGTTAAGAGAAAAAAGAAAAGATGAATTATAGTGCTTTACATGTTAAGCATTTCTGAATTTCAAATACCATCTCCCAAAAAGAATATCTAGTCTTTCCCTGTCTTTTATTTTTGTGGCTATGTTCTCCAGACTGTATTTTCTCTAAAGCAGATTTGTCTTGCAATAATCGGGCATGGATATGGGATATGTTTTTTGAAATATATGGAAAATTGTTTATAAAAAATTGAGCATATGTGTGTCGGATGCATACCTGTATCCAACATTAACCCTTATTCCGGCCGGGTAACATAGGTTTGTGGCATGTTTACTATGGTGTATGCTGAGAAAAACATACAGATCTTTAATTTGTGACTTTTGCAGGTTGTCTGTGGTTTTTCTGGCATTTGATGTATTCTTTGCAATCTTTTGTGTTGTTTTGGCCTGTTTAATTGGGATTGCTCTCTGCTGCTGCTTGCCATGCATCATTGCAATTCTTTATGCTGTTGCGGAGCAGGTATAGAAAAACACATGTTATACTAACTGAAAATTTTAGAACTCGGTAGTGGTACTTCATAGCAGTCTCTTATCTTGGGCTATATTGATCAGGAAGGTGCATCGGAAGCAGATCTTAGTATCCTTCCAAAATATAGATTTCAGATTATAAACAACAGTGAGAAGGGAGCAGGGAAAATGATCCCCGTAGAAACGAGCAGTGGTTACTTAGCAAATGAGCGCATACTCTTACCCGAGGATGCAGTAAGTTACAACTCTATCCGACACCTTATACAACTCCTTCCGGGGTAACAGCTTTGCTATTATAATCCTCTCTTGTTTTTGGTTTTGCAGGAATGTTGTATATGTCTAAGCTCGTATGAAGACGGGGTGGACCTCCATGCTCTCCCTTGCAACCATCATTTCCATTCAACATGTATTGTGAAATGGCTTAAGATGAATGCAACATGCCCTCTCTGCAAGTACGATATTTTGAAGGGAAACGAACAAGTATGAAAGAAAAGGAGAGCAAGCCTCGGACGTCGTCGGTGATAAAGAAGAAACCTTAAGTTATGAAGAGGTGAAACTGAGGATGCTGATATATTATTTGTTGGTTTAAATGGCATTCTGGGGTTGACTTGATTCCTCTGTGTATGTGTGCGAGTTTTTCCACTGCCTGATTGAAAATAGAGATGATATTCATACATAAAAAATGTTGTGGGCTGTATTTGCTTCATTGGTATAGTTGATAAGAATGAAGGATGTGTATTTGTTTCCTGTATTCATACCTTCCAATCATAGACTGTAAACCTTCTCCACATTTGCATCACCTGGGTTTTCTATTTGGCTTAATAGCAAAAAAGCCCCCCACGGTTGTTACATTTTTTTTGTCTTTCAAAATTATTCTTTCGGATTTTAGACCATAATGTTCTTTTTTCTTCTTCTTTCAAATAAGTTCTTTTTAATGGTTAATATTTTTTGCTGATGTGGCATAATTAATGTCGAGTGTTTTTCTACCATTGCTTTCTTTTTTCCCACTTGATTTATAATTTTATCCGGGTTTTTTATATAAAACAACTAAAAATTATTTCTTGTACGAACCAACTTGCCTCAGTGGTTAAGGGAACGGTTGTCCTTTCTAGAAGACACGAGTTCAAGCACCAGCAGCTGTAGCAGGGTGATTGAGTGTTCATTGTCAAATGGTTGAGAGTATATTCAGAACAGATACTACTTGTAATCACCTTAGCTTTGTCAAAAAAAAACTAAAAATTATTTCTTAATGATCGATCACAATGCTAGTAGATTTATGTACAAATTTTTCACGTAAATATTTTTTCACTCGCAATATGACTAACAATATTTATTACTTCTAAACTTTTTTTTAAATATGCTGGTGTGATACAAAGGTAGCATCTGTTCAACTTCTTTTAATAAGGCACACACACCGTGCTGAACCGGTGATTGAATCTGAATCACCTGGATGAATTACATCATTTTTTACCACTGGAACAACAAAGGGTGAGCTTATTACTTCTAAACTTGAATGTAGCTCATTACAGGGTAATTAATTATAAGATAATAATATACTGATATTTAAAAATTAAAAATATTTATTTTCGAGATAACTAATTTTCTAATATATAATTCATACTACTTTTAGTTTAGTTTTCATATTAATTTTTTTTTTCATTTTTTATATAAACAATCAATATTATAAAATGAACTCATACATCTAGAATAAATTTATAAATTAAAAAAAAAATTATAATAACAAAAAAACTCTCATCATTTTTAGACCACATCAGCAAACATGTTGACAGTTAATAACCTATTGAAAATAGAGGTTGAAGGGTTTTTTTATCATTGTGTTTATATTTTACAATACCTTGGGTTAATCGGTTTCGATTTTAGAAACCTAACATCAGAAACTGATTTTGCTTGAAAACTTGATCAATTTGATTAAAAAAACTGAAGAAATAAGTTTTATAACACAGAATAATGGAGAATTTAACTTTTACATTAAAAATAAATTTTGAAATGAAATCTACAATTTGTTTATTATTCATACAACAACATCAAAGTTTGAACTTTGCTCAGAATCGATCCAAAGAAAATGGGGTAATTAAAGATTCTTCAAGTTCTCGAAATCCTCTATAAACTGTCTCAGTCCGACTCTGTGGAAGTGACAATCTCCTCACCTCCGTCATGTACCTGTAGAATCCCCAAATATACTGTTTTTAAAAAGAACCCCAAACTAAATATATTCTAGTATTTGGAACATGAAGAAACCGACCTGTTGGCTGCACTCGTGATCTTGTCTCGAATCCCTTGATTTAAAACCATCGTCTGTTCCGGTGAGAATGTTCCACCTAATATTAAAGATGCGCCAGCAGCAGTTGTGCCCATTCTCTGTGCAAATACGGACATTGCCCATTCGCGAAGTACCACTAGAACCGATTGAAGAAGGCGTAATCTGAGGTTTGGTGATGACAAAATAGCCCCATTTGATAGTAATTGATCGTAAGTGTTCAATGCGGGTTCAGCTGCACCCTTGCAAGCAGCCAGAAGAGCTCTCGCCACATCATCATCCCCAACAGATTCGGTTCCAGATTCCACCCTCTCCTACCGAGTCAAAACATGTTTCAGGCAAAAACAAGTATTCAATAAAACAAGAACCGATGGCCATTCAACAAAGCTACTGTGATGAGAATCGAATAAATTCTCGCTTTTCACATAACTAAATTGAAACTAGCTAAAGAGGAAGACATACCAATGCAGCCTTCTCTAGATGAAGGCATAGAGTGTCCAGAGGTAAAACGGCTCCATCTCCAGGATACACTTTAGAACCAACCCGCTTCAAAACGGAGCAAGCCTCAGCAACTCCACCCCTTAAAAGAGCTTGATCAATAAGTCTAGCCCAGGTTTCTCGGATAATGCTACTATCAGCATCACCTGAATAGTTTGCAAAGTACAACATTTCCAAGCATATCTAAAGGCAGAAATGAAAAGGCCAAGAATCTCATTATTAAGAAGAATATTAATATAGGAACAGAAGTTATCACTTGATTAAAGGGAAATAGTACTAAAAATCAAGCAATTGTGAGCTAAGCTCATGGAAGCATTATCCAAGAAAAAAACCCAATTAACCTAAAAAAAGCCATGTAAAAAAATTCCTAACATGTAAAACTATATATGATATATAATTCTCTCTCCACCCCTAATTTTGCTACTCATTTGTTCATTGTCAGATCCCAAAATATGTGTACATATATTTATTAATGAATATATTCTTCTCACCTTTCTTTTTATATACAAAATCTCTACTGAGAGTAAGAAAACATGGAGAAAGAGAATTAAAAACCAGAACATATACCTCCCAAAGTTCAAAAGGAACTGCATATTCATTGTACAACTGAGTAATGCTCTTCAAATCTGAAGATAACTCCTTGGCCTTTTCTCGTGCAGCATTTGCTAAATTGGCATCACCATTAAACCTGCTATCAGCAGCAGATCCATTTTGAACAGATTCTGATGTACCAGGTGTAGCTTCTAACCTGGTAGCAATTGCCTCCAGTGCCTCTTTTAGTTTTATCTGAAACTGAAGAACAGCAAGTTTCCCTTCGAGTAAGTCCAGCAGTCCACTGTCAAAAGCACCCCGGCTAGAAGCTACCAGGCCATCATTGTTACTAGCACTCTTGGCCTGGAGAACAGCATTACTTAGGTATTGACGCCTGGCATTGACAATCAAACAAATATTAGGGAAATCATTCTGACAAGGAATGAGTTTCTTTTTACAACCACAATTAAAATTTCTTTCAACACCAATTATAGAATTAGTGTTAAAAACCACAAACAGTATGTTGGGTTCATTTGACTAATTACTACATGTCATGTGTGTGCACAGCACTCCAGAAAGTTGGCTTCCCCTTAATCTTGTATCAAAGATTATGGATCGAAGGACAAGAACACATTTCGATTTTCAATACAACAGCCAGATATCAGATCAGCACATGCTTATAGAGATGAATTTACCGATATACAACCCACAAGAAGTCTAAGAAGGATAAAAAATGATAAAATGAAAGCCGTCTACCTCTGTTCAAGACTAGGAGCAGTGCTCCCATCAATTGAGCGTCTTTCAGCCAGTCTCAACAGTACATGAGCTGCGAGCAAATGCTGTCGCTTTAAAACATAATACCGAGCTAAAAGATCAAAGTATTTTGCTTGATTAGAATGAATAGGAGCCCCAGGTTGACCCACTGAAGGGGTTGCTGATGTCAATGCAGATAGAGTTCGAACCTATATGAAAGAAGATAAACATGTGAAAAAACTAAAGAAAAAGTTAATGCAGCAATTCGTCATCTAAGCTCTGAAGAAAACTGTGTGCACAGGTTGACAGTCAAAAGACTCAAAACTTTGAAATAAGACATGAGAGATCATAGCAAAAACTAAACAAAATAAAACCACCTCTTGTACAGGTTCACAACCAGCAGTCTGCAGAAAAGGCACCAAATCAGGACCTCCATATTCCAACAGCTCATTCTCAAGACCTAAATCGATCATAGTTCTATACAAGTACTCATGAAATAATCTGTCAGGTGATTGAACACTAAGCTGAACAATCTGGCATATATATTTTCTCCGTGAAGCATTATCGAGGACAGATCGCACTGCAGCAGGCCTAGCAGGAGACCCAAATTCCCTCTGTGAGCCCTCGCCTTTCAGAGACCGTAAAGCACTAGTAATTATCTCGTAGCACTGTTCACGCTGGGCAATTGCATATTCTCTGATTGCTTGATCAATTTGCTCATTGAAAGCATCACCTGCAGGATCGAGTGCCTGAGCTTTCTGTAGGGGTAAGCGAACCACAGCTTCATAAAATCTGCAGAAAAGTCTCAAGTTAAAGGCACGAGAATCTGATTTAGACAATATCTTGTTAAAGAAATCATATGCTATGCTAGCCTCTTAACTGAATGATCAAATCACCTTAAGTCCTCAAACCGTTTGCAAACAGTCCTTAAATCAGCAGATTCTGGAACTTTACTTAGGAATTCAAAGGCCTCTTTGGCAAGATTTTCCTTCACATCAGGATCAGGAGTTACAGCAGCTCTTTCCAGACATTCCACAGCTAAGAAAAACTTATAATCAGACTCCTTGAAATAGCTTGGACATCCCTCACGTAATTTCCCACTTATATCATCCACGGTCCCCCTGCCATCAGGGCCGGTATAATACTGGAACAAGAAACAGCATTAATTAGCAGAATCCTTCAGAAACTTTTATATACAGTTATAAGAAAAGAAAACATCGGGACTTAAGAAAAGAGCCCATATACTGCACTTCTATGACACATATATAAGATTCAATTACCTCCATCAAAGCAGAAATGAGTCTTGTAGCAAGGTGGTCACCCTCCTCAGAACAAACAAGTTGGTGGAATGTCAACTGAACCAATTCCTGGCGGATATTAGCATCAAATCCCTGGACCAAGCGTATTACATGATGCTGAGAAACAAGCTGTAGTAAAAACAGAGCTTCAGCAGACCTAAGAAGCAACTGACGGATGCACTCCATTGCTCTCACCTGTAACACAAGACTTTTGTAAGAAACAGATATGAGGCCTAGGGCCTAGTAGATAATAAATGGATGCATCAGGAAATTCCATCCCACCTCCATTGCAGCCAATTCAGCAGGACTATATGGCAGTCGCTGTCTTTTATTTGATGTTCCACCACCATTAGACTCCACACTCCGGGAATAAGCACCAAATAAGTTTCTAACCATGCTCCTATCTCCAGCTCCTAATTCTGAACCAGTTCCATACAGAATAGAACCGGTCATGTCACCTAAACCAGCTACACATCCATAAAGCCCTCTTCTTTTGTTCCTTCTAGACCTTAAGAAAATCTCCAAAGCACGAATCTTGTTCTCAAGGACTTGCATAGCCCCAACAGAAAGTCTGCATGCAATCAACCCATTTTCTGCTGCTGCATCATAACCACCTTTCACAACCATAACAGGGAGCTCCCAAACAGGAAATAGCAACCTTGATGAACACAGGCAAAGCCCTTCATGAGCACCTGAGAATACTGGCTCGGCCTCCTGAACAACCTGCCCCATGCTGAAACCCCCAGCAGCTGTTCTAGTATTTGATAATCCACTAGTACCTTCAACTTGTGGTACTCCAACAATTCTTGGGTCCTCAAATGCTTCAGCTGCCTTTTCAGCAACAACATTGCTTATAAGATTTTCGGAATGAACTACCTTTGCAGCTAGAATCAAACACATTGCAGCTGCTTCACCAGCACCAAAACGATTAAAGAAATCCTCTAATATGGGTCTTGGAGAGTTCGACTCCAACAATCTTCTCAAAATATCCACAGGCCGATTGAAAACTACTTCCATCATGCCCATAGTACTGAAAACAACAATTCTCCTCCTTGGTAGTATATGTTGAGTTGAAAGGTCACCTCTAGCCCACAACTTCCCTGATGCCTTTTCACAGGACTCAACTGAGCTTTCAAATCCACAAAATTCAAGCTCGGAATACAGTGATAACACAGTGGAAGCTGTATCTGGTAAGGGAAGAACATCTGCCACAAACAGCATTCGCCCTTCGACAGGCAAGGAAGATATAGATTCTCGTAATGCTCGGGAACTCCGAGCATTTGCTCCCAAATTACCTGACAGAGATGACTGTGAGCTTGAATCTCTGCTCACAATGAGAAGAGAAGACATGGTTGGTGGTGACGAATCAGAAAGAACAAGAGTTCCAGCAGAATAGTATGCTGTTTCAACCTTCAGTGAAAGATCCTCAGTCTGAGTCCTACCAGCCAATGACATTGCACCAAAGGTAAGTCCACCGCTGACACCTAAAGGAGGCGAAGGCCTAGTGGTTACAACTTTTAAACAACTTGGCCTGTGGTGATGATTGTTAAATCCACCCAATCCTCCAACAGTACTGTTACTTCCACTAGATGAGGAGGTGGAAAGGTACATTCTTCTACCATCTGATAAAACAGCAACAAGATGCAGCCACTTTGATTCTAGCATGGATAAAGGAGAAATTGAAACAATAGATGGTTTTGCTGATCGATTTGATGCTCTTGGTGCAGTTGTTTGTCTACCTCCATAATGTGCATCTTTCTGATTTAACAAATTCCTTTCTTCGGCCACTTTCTTCAATGGACTGTCTCCACTTGGTCCCATAACAAAAACCTGAATTTTCATATCTTCAGTTCTTGCATATAGAATCTGTCTTTCGTTATCAACAACCATTTCAACAATGGGATCCACAGCTCCAAACTTAAACACATTGGGTATAACCCACCTGGAAAACCAACAAAGATCTATGTTTTGAAAGCATATTTAAACATTTGTCAAACCAGAAGTACTCGAGGTCCTCATTGTGAGGTTGTCTCACTTTTATAATCAGAAGGGGACAAATCATGTAGATACAGAACTTCTAAATGCATAGGTGAAATTGTAGAAAAAGCAAAATGACCACACAACCAGAAGAATTTAAGTAGCAGAACACACCTTGAAATAACACTCCCTATACCTGCAGTGAGGCAAACTTTACGACAACACTTATGCCACCCTGAACCAGTCGTGTAATGTAGCTCATAGATATGGCCATCTCGGCCAGCCATGAAAATACGACCCTTATCAGTACAAGTGATACAAGTCATGGTAACTCCATCAGAAGGTATTGTATACTCTGGCAAAGACTGCAGTGAAACTTCTGCATAAGGATCAGTATTATCACCCCCTCCAGAGCAGCATACTCCTACAAGAATCAACTGATAACAAGCAAAGCTGGTAAGAGAAATATAAAGTCTCGCGCTTTTTCTCGCTAAAAATGGGGTGCTTGAGTAAAAAAGCCTCACTGGTTTCTGCTTTTTATTTTTTATCAGTTTTTTATTACAAAACTTAAAGAGAAAAGGACCAACATCTTCAATTGAGCTTTAGTATTTTATGATAAAAAAAAGGTTTCTTAAAAAAGAAATAAAGCCACAGCCACAAAATTTTTATTAGGGTAAAAAATCTTCAAAAAGCAGCTTCTAGAAAAAGTATTTTAACATGCTTCATACTTCGATTTCGTTGGCTCTCACTCTTTCCCTCTTTCTTCTTATCTTACTTTGCACTCTGCAGACTGCTCATTTTTCATTTATGAAACAGAGGACAAATGCTGGTATGGAAGTAGAAAGAAAAACCAAGCATTACTCTGTTTTTGTGTTCTTTATTACATATAATAAATAAATTTTCTTTGATAGTATTTATGTATATGTGCCTTACTTCACTCGGGCAAGTGCATTTTTGCACATTGCATTCAGGCAATACAGGGGTCATAGCACCTAGACTGCACCTTATGCCCTTGCCAACATTGGATACAATACAAAAGGAAGAAACCTATGTCTACAGAAATCATTTAGAAAGAGGATACTTTATCAATCACATATTTGAAATCATAAATAGGATATTCATAATATAACATATTCCAGAGGCATATAGAAGCCAAGTTTTTACCTCGACAGGAGTTGCTAATATTAAAAGATGTTGTATAGCTTCAATAAAAATGCCAGGTCTAGATTTGGCTAGGCCAACAGCACATATAGCTTGTTCCTCCACGTTGTATTCAGGGCATTGGCCATCCCTAATCAAAAGTAAAGGTGTGATGCAGGAGAAGCAAATAAAAATCAAATAAATAGACAGAATAGAAAAAGACAAATACTTTGTTTCTAAAAAAATATAATTTCTGAATTCAGCTTGGCTGTTCAAGAACCATCTCTTTATGGGTGAGTAAGTATGCAGGTCCTAGATTCAACTGAACAAAGAATGGCTTCTGGAATTGGGATTCAAGGGGGGGAAAGGCGAAGGCTATCCATCCATCGTGATGCACACAAGCCATTGAACAACAAAAATGTACTTGGCCAACTAAATGCTGGATACATCAAATCAAGACACCCAGTAAGAGCCTTAATATATCATCCAACAAGTGATTGACTTAACGGCACTTGTGAATTGCCTTTTATATAAATTGGCAATGTTTTAGAAAGCAAGATTCAATGAGAAAACAATACATTTGATAGAGACATTAATCTCTTCAGATAAACAACCTCTTATCTAGGTAGCAAGTCCCCTCTTTATAATAAAGCTTAAATAAAATCCTTAAGCTACAACTCTGCACGGTTACCCTAGAACATTATGAATAGGAAAAGGACAGTAAAATCACACCATTGCTCACCTATACTGTTCTCATCATTCAAATATGGCATCTAAGAAAAAAAAATAACAATGGAACCAGTTGCCTTTTTAGCTTGATAAAAATGTAAGAACCAACAAACTGTTCCCGTGGAGACACTCATTAAAGTTATGGGCTAAAATTTAAGAAAATTTGACCTTTCACGACAGAGCAATGAACCTGATTAATCCCATCTACATGGCTAGATAGCCACCAACAATAGATAACATAATGAGTGTAATTAGATATGCATAAAACAAGAAAAACGGAAGAACTAAAATGAGTAAAACCAACTCTCAAAATATAAAACCCTCATTCCTCAGGTACATATTATTACTAGCTGTCCAGAAAATTCCAGCACCTCATTGCCTATTACCTAAACCTTCAAACAGACATCTTAATCGTCCCAACCTATTTTCATATTGAATTCCTTTTTAGTGCTTTTTCAGAATGAATTGCATCCTAATCCACAAATGCTACCTTAGATATAGCCTGAATCAAAGAAACAGCATCTTGCTAAGAGATTTTCACAACCATCCATGCAACAAAATACGGCTCACGTTTTAGTAAAATTGGAACATCTTCTTTTAGCAAACCACTTGCTACATTAAATGCTTACAAGTTAACAGATTTATTTCCAATTTATAAAATTATGTAAAACAATTTGTTGCCTCCATCCAAGTAATTTCTCTAAGTCTAAGAGATTCATATTTATTCCAACAAGATAGCTTGTCATTTTATAGATACTAAACAAGCAGCCAGCTAAAACTCACAATAACAAAATGGGTCTCATAAATAATAAATTGCAAAACACTAAATCAAAACAAGTAACAAAAATCTTACCATTTGTCAAAACGCCAAAGAAACAAAGAATTATCCACAGATGCCCATGCCCTACGTATCTCCGGAAATATTCCACATAATGCAGTTCCTTCTCCACCAGCTGCATTATATCTTTCTATTAGCAACGGAGGTAGCTCCCAAGTATCCTCCACCTCAATCAAAGGAGGCCACTGCAGCGAAATATGAAAGATAATTTCATTAATAAGGAGGGTAACTCATCTCCAACCATCCAATCTATTTAGACATGTCAATGTTACCATCAAAATGCAGGACTGCTAATTATGCTTAAAAGAGATACGGAAGGGACATAACATGAGCTCAAAATATGCTGAAATGAAAATTAGCACTAATCATCCATGCTGACTAGCTGAATGCAGAGCATGATATCGATTACTGAAACTTAAAGATAGCACTCATAGTTTAAGACTAAGTTAATTACACCAAAATATATCAAATGTAAAATAACCCAAAAAAGAAGCATTTCTAGAGTCCCAATGAACGCTTAGAACCTACATAGAAGAACATAATAATACTAAACATATTTCAACCACTTGAATTCAACATAGAAATGGAAGGGGGAAAAAAGCTAACTTCATATTATGTAGGGATAGGAAAAATATCATGTAGACAAGTGATGAAATCAAAAGCCCCCAATTTCCCATCAAATTTGAACTGGATATGAGATAGAAATACTAAAGACTTGGCTTTTAGGGGTAAATTGGTTAAAAATTACCTCTCTGGGGTGAGTGGAGTAGGGATGACTGGCGTATCTGGAAGCTTCCAAAGCTTCCTCGAGGTCCAACTGGGACGACAGTTCACGGCCGATACGGTCGCTGACGACGAGCCCCGCATTGGTGACATCGCGCAGAACAATCTCCTCCACCCACGACATGGTAAAAGCCCTAGAATCAGAAAGGGGGAGAATGTGATTGGATTGGAAAATAAGAGCCCTAAGGCTTTGTTTTTAGAAATACAACCGTACCTTATTTTTGTGTTTTTTAAATGAAATCAAAAGGGGGAAAGGCATAGATAGAGGTTAGTGAAAGCACAAAAGGAAGAGAGAAGGGAGCGTTAAAGCGCAACTATATACAAATAGGGTTTATTCAATCAAGGGTTTTAGAATAAAAGATGTTTGGTAAGTTTTTTTATTTTTACTATAATTAAGTCTAATAAATTATTAACATTATTACAAAATACGAAAGTGGATTTTTTCCCTTAAAGTACATTGATTAAAGGAGAAATTATATGAAAGGGGAATCGATGGCTTTAGCTAAAAATAGGAGTGTTCAAACGGTCGGTTAATTTTATTTAACCGACCAAACGAAACTAGTTCGATTAAACAGTCTGTTATTGAATTTTTTCGGTTGGTGAACGGTTAAAAAAAATTTTAAAGTTCAGTTATCGATTAATTCAGTTCGAAAACAATTAATTAATAGAATTAACTGAAATATAACAAAAAATAAATATATTATACTTATTAAGCTCATACCCAATAAAATTTTACTTCTAACCCAAATGAAAAAAAAATCTAATGTTTAATCTAAAATTCTAATATTTTATCTATGTTTAGTTCTTGTTTAAATTAAATATAAATTATCATTGTGAACTAAAAAGTATTTTTAATGATTTTTATTGTTTAATAATTTTGATTAGGAAAATTAATGATAAATTTTGATTAATTCGAAAACCGACTGAATTAACTGTAATTTGTTCGGTTCGATTTTTTTTTTTAAAAAGTTTGGTTCGGTTAACGGTTAAAGATTTAAATTTTTCGGTTAATTCAATTTTGGATAATTCAGTTCGGCCACCGACCAAATTAACCATTTAAACACCCCTAGCTAAGAATGCTCTTGTAGCACGGTTGAGGGAGTTTGTGAATAGGACTGGGTGGTTCAAGATTTTCATGTGTGTCGCGATGTGAATTCGGTTGCGGATGGTTTGACCGGTATGGGTAGGGGTTTTGCTGTGAGGGAGTTTTGTTTCGAGTAAAATTTTATTATATGAAATGATGTATTAAGGACTTGTAACATGTGAAAAGAATTAAGCACAACAAGTGTACCAATGAAAAAGCGGATGATGTTCATTTTAGAAGACATGAGTTCAAACTGTTAATGGGTTTCGAACCTACAACCTAGGGGAGAGTAGAAGGTATCAACTAAGAGCTTTAATCACTTACTTTAGAAATTGTTGACCATTGACTATCACTTTTAAATTGCATATATGGGTTAGGATCAACTTACACAGTGTAAAACTCTTTTTACACGTTTTTTGGGTCGTTGGATGGGGGAAATGGATGGTTGAGATTAATTCCTTACTTTTTTTTCCAAGTGATAATCTTCACATATTCTATTGTTAATCTCGTCAATCTGTTTCACTCATCCAACGATCCAAAAAACGTGTAAAACTTAGAAAGTTTTACACTGTGTAATTGGATCATATCCATATATATATATATATATATATATATATATATATATATATGATAAGATTTACTTACATTATGTAAAATTCATTTAGTTTTACATTAATTTATGATATTATATATAGAGTGAGAGAAATGTTGGGTCACGACGGTACACCCTATGGCGTAGCGGTAAAAAATTTTGGTGGACACCTCTAGAGATCCATGTAGGAGGAAAGAATTGGAGTGAATAAGAGTGGATAATTACTTGTTTAAAATCTAAAATTATGAAATTGGAGAAGACAGAGATCCAATCACAATTCTACGATGTCAATTCTTAAGTCGCAACGACAATGCTCCAACCTCTGCTTAGTTCACCCAGTTGAAATATGCAAATAAAACTCTCTAAACTATTTATAGGATTATGCCCCTCTCTCTCTATATATATATATATATTAGATGTAGGGGTGAGCGTTCGATCGAGTCGAGTCAAAAAATTTTTTTGAGTTATTCGAGTTGACGCGTCATATTTTACAACTCAAACTTTATTTTAATTTTTTTTATTCGAGTCGAGTTTTCGAGTTCCTGTACAAATTTAATTGTAATTATTTATCATGTTATAGTACATTTTGATTCTAATTTAATCGACTTTCTCTAACTATATAAGATATGTATATATATTCCATCATATTTTTTTCATATGTGACATATATTTTTCATATTTTTTTATATTGGTATATATATATTAGGAAAAATTAAGTATTGACTTGAACATAAAAACCAATCCACTAATTACTAAAAATTTTGAGTTATTCGAATTTCCATTTTACAACTCAAACTTTATTTGAATTTTTTTTCAAGTCAAGCCGAGTTTATGTAATTTCAAGTCGAGTCAGAACGAGTCAAGTTTTTTTTGCCTCGAGTCGAGTCATAAATTTCAGTTTTTTGGAGTCGGGTCAAGTTTTGCTCACCCCTAGTTGGATGGGTGAAACGGATGCCTGAGATTAATGATAGAATATGTGAAGATTATCACTTAAAAAAGTAAGGAGTTAATCTTAGTCACCATTTCCCCCATCCAACAATAAAAAAAAAAACATGTAAAACTTAAAAACTTTTACATAGTGTAAGTGGGTCCACTTACACTATGTAAAACAATGAGTGACATCTATCAATGTGTCATTGTCACCTAAGTTACAAGAAGTCGTGATTCGACATAACTTTTTCGTGATGGACTCTTTTCATGTATTACATCATTTGTCCTTTATATCTAGATTGGACACAAGTTATAGAATAGGTACACTTGTATAGTCCATCCAACATTTCTTAATATCTTGAGTATACTATTATAAACGAATAATTTATGATATCTTACATTAACTTATTCGAGCATGATCATGCTTTTCTTGTCTCACTCAATCAAGTGGCCTTAGACATTGCTCTTATTATGTAGGAAAGACAAATCCTATCTTGATCAATCATATCTCACTACATAGATTGTGACATATCCTATATCAGTCTTTGTAGTATAGTCAGTTACGACACACATTTAACTGTGATGAGATTGACAATCGATCGAATAAAACCAAGAAAGGGTGAATTGAATTTTTAAAGATTGATGAACACTAATTGCAAAGATAGAAATTGCAAGGTGATTTAGAGTGGTTCAAATCCCTTAATGGAGTCTACATCCACTACCTTAGTGACCACACTAAGAATTTTTCACAAATTCATTAATTTGTCTTTGCTTTAAGGATAATGAGTAACATTACACATTTCAATAGACTTATACCCCAAAGTCTATTGAATCCATTCTCCAAAACAAATACAAAGAAGCAAACTAAGAAATCCTCACAAAGAAGGTGTTTGCAAAGTTTAAGCTCTCTCACACACCCAAAAAACACTAAAAAATTAAGGGTTATCTTCACCAGTGGTCCCTTTTGTTTAGGGTGTGTTTTATTTTGGTCACCAAAATTCAAAAACGTGTATTCTGGTCCCTAACGTTACAAAACGTTTATATTTTAATCACCCAACCGTTAGTCTCTGTTACTTGGCTAACGGGTGGTTGACATGGCTCGTTAAAAAAATAAAAAAACCCACGTGTTTACCTCGCCATCCTCCCTCTTCTCTTCTCCGCCGCCACCTCTCCGCCCTTTCTTTGGCACCGGTCTCTCCTAGGCCCTAACTGATTCTTCGGACACTCGTAAGACAAATGCCCACTAACCCCACATTCATAACAGATAGACTTATCCTTGTAAACCCTCTTTTTAATAAATTCAGGGGCTCATCCATTATCGACGGCAATGGAAGCGCTGAGGGTTCTGCCGTTGAGTACTTTCCCGTGCTTAACACTCGCCGCGGATAGCGCATCCTCACGGGAAACAAACTGGACGAAGGCGACCCCCTTTGAAGTTCGTGTGGCTCGATCTTTGAGGACTGTAACGCGGGCGATTTTGCCGAAGGTGGAGAAGAGAGTGTGAAGGTCGGAGTTTGTGAGGGAGTATTCGAGGTTGGAGACGTAAAGGGTTGATTTCGATGGGGCTAGACCGCCGGATCCGCCGCCACTACCGCTGGAAGATTTGGTGGCGGTTTGGTTCGAAGTGGTGGGTCTCGAGGAGGAGGATGGGGCGGCGACGGAGGAGTAGCCGATGAAACGCTTCGAGTATAGCTTGGTTAGAGGTGAAATGAGCTGCCACGGTGGTCGGTTTCTGTATTCTCAGTCGGCAAGTCATCAATGAGTTGCTTGGTGACATGTTCGACCCACTCAGAGAGTTCATTTCTGTCCGAGTTTATGCATTGTTGTTGCCGGGGAATGGAGCTGACGGTGGTGGTTGTGAAATCCCATATGAGTTCACGGTGGGGTTCACGGTGGGGCTTCATCATTGAAAGATGAAGCGGAAAAATGGTATCTGACATGGCTCCTTTTTACCCTTTTCAAAATAATAATTAATTAACATATTACACGTGGACTAAACACGTGATTTTTTTAATTTTTTAATGAGCCATGTCAGCTACCCGTTAGTCAAGTAACGGAGACTAACGGTTGGGTGATCAAAATATAAACGTTTTGTAACGTTAGGGATCAGAATACTCGTTTTTGAATTTTGGTGACCAAAATAAAACACACTCTATACGAAAGGGACCACTGGTGAAGATTACCCAAAAATTAATTACAATGAAGAATCACACTAGTGTTTACAAGAAAGATAAAAAAAAAAAAATTAAGTACAAATTAGAATTTGATTGCTTAGAAATTTGATAGGCTTTCTTGTCACTTCATTACTGTTTGGAGACTCCTTTTGTATGTTTTTGATCTTTTCTAACCGTTAGGAGACGTTGGGGGGACTTTGGAGCCGTTAAAAGTCATAAAAATCGAGCATTAAATGCTCACCTGCACAAAAATTTTGAAACCATTGAAGAAGTTTCGAAATCAAAGGGTTTTTCAAAATGAAAAATAGTCGTTACATTCCATGGTTTCGAAACCATTATGAAGGTTTCGAAACCTGTAACCAAAAACTAAGTTTTTAAGCTTTACTGTCATGATGTTTTCGAAACCTTTACTTAAAAACACACAAGTTTGACTTGTGTTGACTTTTTGAAACATTATTCAATATAGGTATTAAGTTAAACATTTTAGAAAAAGTTTGTTCAAGCTAAAATAGCATTTTTGACAAATATAGATCGAATATATTAAGTTTACAATTTTTTTACAAATTAGTCCTTTTGGTTATATCAAATTCAAAATAAGTCTAACAAACTGTATTAAAATATGTGACTCACGATGTTAAAATAATGATGATTTCAAGTCTGAGGATCATACATGTAGTTATCACAATGAGCAATGTTGTGAGTGTTACATAATAATCCAATAAACATGCTTATAACAAGTCAGTCCACTCTAGTATGTTATGTTTTATCGAAGAGTTAAAAGAAAGTATGAACATATTATATACTACCATGTAATTGAAAAATAACAATTTAATTATTACACAGTAAATTAACTGAAATAATAATGAAACGTCTTATATTAATAAACGAGGTAAAATGAGTATGTAATTACAATCATATCATAAGTGATCTTTCGCTATATTCCAACAAAACAACTCACAATTATTTTAAAGTAATCATACAAAAAACAAAGTTTGATTTAGAGTATCAAAAAGATAGTACAAGTTAGACTAGAATAAAAGCTTATAAATAAAATCAATACAATAAATAATAATCTTTATATAGAATGAAGTCTTGTATAAAGCTTTTTTTTATCTAAAAGGCTAATGGTGTTAAAAAAGAGTAACAATATTATATTACCAATGGCAATAAGAACATAACAATATCCGGATTGTGATATTTCTCCAGCGGCCAATAATAATTGATACTTACATTAACTAGTTACAGTTTTTAATCTTACCCGAACCAATCTCGCTGCATATAAACAGACAGTTCAATCATAACTCATAAGCAATCAACCAAATTATTCCGTTCATAAGCTGATATTTCGATCATGGCAACGTTGTTCTGCATCTTCATCATATCCTGAAATGCAGCAAGGGAGAAGTATCGTCAACATCGAGGCCTCTTCCATTCGAGTATATAACATAATCTCTCACTGTGGTTTCCCTGTATTTCGGAGGATTCTCTTCCGACAACAATTCCTTGATCGGTCCATATAGTATCGAGTCCGACATGACCGAAGTGCTAAAAAAACATGCCACCGAAACTCTCGGTCCAACCGAGCTTGCCACCACTCTATGCTCCACGCTTATGAAAGCATCATTCGATATAAGCTGCAAAAAAATACAGGTTGAAATTACCCAAGTATGTCAATGTCCCAATATGCACCGGACAAAGAGTCCGTTCAACAAAGTACGGCGGGTTAACCTGTAAAAGATCACCGATGTTAATCACTAGAGCCCCGGGAGAATAAGGCACATCAATCCATTTATCCTCATGAAGAACTTGGAGACCACCAATATGATCTTGAAGAAGCACAGTGAAGAAATCATTGTCCGTATGCTTACTTGTTCCTAAAGCCAACTCTGGCTCGGGACAACCCGGATAGTAATGGCATAACATGGCAAGCCCCCTGCAACAATCCATGTCTTTCAAGTGATCAGGTTTCAGCCCAAGAGCCTCGGAAAGCAACTCCAGCAGCAAATCACCCAAATTCCGCACTTGTTCCGAGTACTGCACCATTATATCCCTGCAAAACAATTATCCTTATTAGCAGGGACGAACACATAATTTTATTTCAGGGGTACGAGCCGTTAGTAAGTTATCTTAGACTAAAGGGTGTGAACTTAGGTAATCAATAATAAATATAAAGAAATACATGAACTATATGAGAATTTGAAATTTTGTTAGCACCCTTCGATCCATCTCTACCTGATAGCTCATATATAGATTTGAATTGTGTTTGTAATTGCGATTTCGGTCGTATTGTGTTTATCATGACTACGAACGTAATTGGCGAATTCTTAAACCATACCTGCAAACTGCTGGCAAATCTTCCATCTTAGGAGGATTAGGAGCCATAAGGCTGAAAAATGTATCCCTCCAATTGACTGCTAAACCAGTATACAAATCGAAATTGCTGTTATAAACCACCGGTTTTGTATAATCACGAGTATAATATTGTTTTTTCACTTCATCGTCTTGCTCATAAAACCTCCTCACACCATCCTTCATCTCCTCCAAAACACTAACGGGGATTCCATGATTGATCACCTGGAAAAAACCCAGTTTCCTTGACGCGTCCCCGACTTTATCTGCTATTTCCTTTCGAGTAATTGGGTCTTGCTTTGCTCCTTCAAGGTCTATGACCGGAATACTGAACTGGGAATCGTTTGAAACTAGGATTTTGTTGAGTTTACCAGGTGGTTGATGAAATATCCGGGGAACCTTCGTGATTCCACCGTCGACGAGGCCTTTAACGCCGGCTTTTGTGTCGTCGAAAGCTTCAAGTTCGCTTGTTCTATCGTACTCAGATGTGTTGACTGTCACCATTTCTTATTGGATTAGAAAGAGGAGGAAGGAGATGAAAGATTTTGAAGTGTTGACTAAAATGGTTTTTTTTTCATGATGAGTATCAATGTTTTACTTATTATCTTTGGGGACCCGTGAAGAAATGGGCCGTGGTTAACACCACACCGCCATTGATGGCCATCTTTTAGGCCTTATTTTGTAATCTTACTTATCAATAAGAGCTCAAACTATATATTCTTTTTAAATATGTGTTTAAATTTTATTCTGGACTAATTAAATGTCTAATATTTTTCTTTCCTGATTTAAATAGGTATCTTACCGTAACATATGTAACAATATTAAATATTTTTTTAATTTTATTTTTTAAAAAATAAATATTTTTTTTAAAATATCTTAAAATTTTTAAATAATCTCAAAATAGTCTCCAAATCCCTAAACCCCCCAAATACGCTCACTCCCACCGGCGTTGGTCGCGTTTGTAGTGACGGAATGAAGCGTATTCCCCTTGCTGAACGACCCACATACCGTTCATCGTCCGTTATGATGTCGTTTGTCGTGAATTATTCGAATGAATCATTCAAAGATTTCAGCATTTCGCACGTTGTCGGTCGATTTTCGGCGACGAGGTGGTGGGGTAAATTGTTGTGATGGTCTGGCGACAGAAGTGATGGGCGGCGGTGGGGCAATCGACGCGAAATCATATCAAATCAGGATTTTGGTTTTGAGGTGTTAGGATTTTCAAAATTTGGGGCTATTTTGTGAAATTTGGGTTTATTTTGTTTTATTAATTTTTATTTATTTTTAAATATAGTTTCAGAAATTTAATAAGATGACATGTGTCAAAAAAACGGAAGTTAACGGCGAAAATTAGCGGACATTAACAACGGGGCACCTATTTAAGTAACATTGAAAACGTTAAGCACCTATTTGGCCCAAAACAAAGTTTAGGCACCTATTTGGAAAAAAATGTATAGTTTAGGCACTTATTTGACTGTTAAGCCAACCTATTACAATTTTATTTTTACATGTTCATTATTTTTTTTTATAATAATAAATCCATCTTTCCGATAAATATTGTACTAAAATTTTCAAAAAAAAAACTTAAATAAAGAGGTTTTAAACACAAACTTCATACTTAGTTAAAAAAAGTACATATAGGTTAACCATTAACCATGTTTTTTAGCGGTTCGGTTAACTGAAATTGTTTAACTTTTAATGGTTAGGTTAATTAACTTATAAAATGAATGATTATACCAGTTAACAGTTATGGTTTATTTTGCACACCCCCTACTTGGTATATGATGGCAGAACTCAATAGATTTAATTCTATCATCCGTCTTTGAATTATGATATAAAAATTTAGAAATTGATTTAAAGTAGGGGTCATAGGGGTGGCAATCGGGTGGGGAATAACCAAAAACCGTGAGGATCCGAACTGACAGGTATGGGGAATAACCGAAATCTTCAACCCCATAGAGACGGGGACAGGGAAAGTTTTATCACTGAAGCTCAAATGGGGATGGGGACTATGATTGCTATATTTGAACTGTGAGGATAACCGAACTGTACCCGTATAAATCACCCTGGGGATCCCCAAAAAATATCTGCTTGGAACCCCAATATTTTACAAGATTGGATGGCCATAAGGGTAATTTACCTATTTTCATAAAAAATCTAATCTCTCCTAATTTGAGTATGGTCGGCTGGAGTAAGTTTGGAAATTCTCCGTAAATTCTATAAAAATAATTAAAAAGTGATCTTTACATCGTTGTAAACATGATTCAGTCTAATTTTGTTTAAAATACATGGTAATTAATTTCGATATGTATTTTAAAAAATATAAATATTTGAATGTTGAAAGGTCATAAAAAATTGACAGCAGAATTATTAGAAAACAATTTTAGCAGTGACTTTGAAAAATCACCAAAAATTCTACAAGATAAATTAAGAAGTGAGTCTTATATTGCTATTTTCTATAACCATATGAAAGTCTAGATTCGTTTAAAACAAACAGTTCTTGATTTCGAGTTATATATTAGGAGTTATTACTTTTTGAATAAGCAAAGATTAGAAGAAAAGATTGTTTCCAAAAACAACAATGAAAATGATTTCAGAAATTTGCCATAAATCGTACGAGTAAAATTAGAAGATATAATTTATATGGTTGAAAGATTATCAAATCTAGTTCTTTTTAGAACAAAAATATCATGATTTGGAACTGTAGTTACATATTTTCTTTTAAAGGTAGTACAAATTGCCATGTTTCAATAGTTGATATTTTAGTCATGTTTTATAGTTTTAAAATGATTTGTTTGTTGTTGGTAAAACTAAATTTATCATTTATGTTTACAATTTTGGAGATTTAATGTTGAGTAATTGTTTTAATGTCAAGTAGTGTTTATTTTTTTGGGTACGATGATTAACCGAAAATCGCGGGGATCCGTAAGGGATGGGTATGAGGACCAAAAAATTCCCGAAACGTTTAATGAGGATTCCATAAAATCGTACCTGCAAGTGTTGAGGACGGAGTGGGAAATGCAAAACTGTCCCCGCCCCGCCCATTGCCACCCCTAAAGGGTCATAAATTGAGGATGAAACTAAAATGTTCAAAAATTTAAAGACCAATTTAAATAAGGATCATAAGTTGAGAATAAAATTAAAACGTTTAAAGTTTGATGACCAATTTAAAATAAGGATCATAGTTTGAGACGTGTGGTGCAATTAACTCAACTTAATACTACTATTTATTTGGGAGCCGTATAAAATTGTCCAACTTTAGGGGGATAACAATGAATTGATATATTTTTAGGGGTAAAATTAATTTTTACCATTTTATTGAGTAAAGTTCAAAAATGGTAAGTAACTTACAAAATATCATCAAACTTTCAAAAAGTTATGTAATTGACATTAAACTTTGATTCTTTTTATAAAATAGTCACGAGCTGTTAATGAGTGATATGACAATTAAAAAAATTTGTAGAATAACACATTTAATCCTCCAAGTTTACACATTTAATCAATTTATTCCTAGTTTAAAAACATAATAAATTTAGTTCTCATTATTCACACATCCTTTCAATTTGATCCTATTTTAAGGTGTCCCAAAATGAAATATTTTTAGAGAATTTGAGGGTCAAAGTCAAATTACATGTTAAACGAAGAGAGTTTAATGTATCAATTTCTGGTTCCTCCGTCCTCCTGTTTAATGAACATACCTTTGCTTGTTCACAGCTTGGTTAAATCATTGGCACCAGAGAATGGTATCAGTTTATTGATAAAGTAGCACCCAAGACCTAGTTATTTGTATCATATAAATTTTCTCTATTCAGATAGGAAAGCCTACATCCATAAAAAGAACACCACTGTTGATGGCTAAATGATCATACACCGGCCAATGAAGGTTGAGAGGAAAATTAAGATGATTGGAGGCGGTTCACCCTGTAAATTTAAAGCGGAGAGTCATAGTTAATACAGTAGTTAGAACTAAAAAAAAAAGAGAGGATGAAAGAAAAGAGCGACACCTCTGATTGAGCTCTATTTTTCAACCTGCCCGCTCTCTTTATGGTTGCATGAGTATTTATACCCCATAAAAAATAAAATAATAATTAACAAAAATTGACTTAATTCCTTTTTAACTGTATTTTTTATAAATTTTTTGCATTTTTTATTCTTTACTCAACTCCCAACATTTCTATTCAAAATTTACAATCATATCGACAACTACATATTGAACAAATATAATTTGATCATAGATAAAATGACCTATTTACCCTGTCCACAAGTTTGGCATTTCACTTCATTCAAATAATGGGCTTTTTCTATACAATTTGTTGTGATACAATAAGTTTTTATTTATTTATTGTAATTGTATTGAAACAAAACAGAATGAGGTCCACAAATGTTCACTTATTCTATTTCTATGCTATGTTTTTATCTTAAAATTTTGTGCCTTTTTATTTTAATCTTTTGGTGTTTTGAATGCGTTGTACAATTCAATTTTTTTATTCTGATTGTATCTACATATTTTAATTTTTTGGGTTGGTGAGTAGACCGTGTCAGACCTAGTGATAGCCTATGAACAACCTGACAAAGATAGGCCAAACTTCCAAACACCAGGCTCTGCAACCGATCATGTGGGTAAGGTGTTGTAGCATCTGGCAATATTTGTTTCTATAACCGTGCGGACCTCTAATTTCATCATCTCCGACATTACTCGACTCTAGGAGTCACCTCTAAAGTAGTCAAGTACGGAGGCGGAGGTGCCAGGTATAACAACAAGTCTCATTCCTTGCAATTGACCTAGTTTAACTTACTCGGAAGGCAATATCATTTTGCTGGTGTGAATGAACTGCATTTGACCCTATCTAATGGTTTTATGTATCAATTTATGCCGTATTGAACTTGAGATTTGAAAATGTTTCAAGTGTTCACATTCATTATGCCCAATTTGAGTATATTCCCCTGTCTTGAATGATTTCTGGACATAGCTTTGGTATTAATTTGCGATAGCTTTTAAGAATCTGAAAACAAGAAAAGGCTTTTCCCTATTTGGATAGTGGATTTGTGGTGCAATCAAATCCATATGACTATCTTGAGCTCAGATATGATGGGGCTCTTATGGATGCTGAAGCCTGAAGTTGGTGTTTCTTCACCCACTTTCTCCTCTTCAGCTCTACGGAAGCAACAACTTCTAAGCCACCCTGATTTAAATGGAAAACCTCCAAATTTCAAGGTTATTTCTTCCCTTTTCATATTATTTTAACTACTCATCCTCTTTTGGATTGTTTTCAATGACTTGAACTGTGCATAATTTAATGCTGCAGTTTATGACTTGTAATTGGTTACACTTTGAAACTTTCTTCTTTTTGCTTCAAATTCAAACGAATCAAGACTACAGCTGCCTTGATAAACAAGTAAAACCCTTTTTTGGCATGTGGGTTGCAGAGAGATGAAGAAAACTCCCATTCTTCCTGGTGAAATTATTCTTCTATCTGTTTCATGAGTCCTAAGTTGTACCAAACTCAGCTATTTCCGTTATTGTTCCGTCATTCCTGTTAGGTTTTACGGTGCACGCAGTGTTCGCAATAACTTCTGTTATGTCCGCAAATGCAACGCTGCCGCAATCGCAATTTAAATCCAAAGTTATTGTCATAGAATCGCAGCTTGTTAGGTCTTTTAACTCTTTGTGCTGGTTGTTAATATGTTAACCGATCTCATCTTGGTTCAATGATTTAATATCTTTACATGTAGGCAAAATTTTCACTCCTTTATTACCTGCTGCTGATATTTGGTGCAAACATTTGTATTTCAGAACATTATATCATAACTATGGTGTTCTCCTTGCTTGTTGTCTTTGCAGGCCATGTTTACTTGAAAAAGATATGAATAGTTTTAGAAGTTTCGGTAAAGAGGAAATTGTGGTGTCGATTGTCGAAAGAAGACCCGTGGTGTCGAATTTTTAGGGCAAATTCATTTTGGTAACGGTACTCTTTTAGTTCGATTTTAATATAGTCATTGAATGTTCGTTTTCCTTAATAAAAAATGGGAAAACTACAACAATCATCATTTAACTTTCTTCTCACTCATATTTTGGTCACTAGAGTTTAAAATTTTTCAATTTAATAACTTAACTTTCAAATTGTTCATATTTTGGTCACTCTCAAATGACATGTTTATACAAATAGAAAATTTTGATTAATCCTTAAAAATATTTTGGTTAATTGGTAAATTTAGATTATTCAATTCTCAATCTTATATTATACAAATTAAATCAGATAATCGATTAACCAGTTAACCGAAATATTTGATTCGAGAAATGATTTTTTTTTTACTTTTTTATTAAAGTATCAAATATGATAATATGGTAAATTTAATAATTGTTCGGTTGTGATAAAAGTGTAAAAATAACTAAAAAGTTCACACCTATTAATCCTACCCAGAGCCAAAACTTTTTTAAAATAAAATTAGAATGATATCAAAATCACCAGACTATAAGATATTGTAATGCATAAAATTAGGAAATATTATATATAATAGATCAAATCGGTTAATCAATTTTGCTTAAAACTGTTAACCGTAACCGAATCGAAATAATTTATTTTAAAAACTTATACCAAAATTGGGTTCAATTAATCCTTAAAAATATTTTAGTTAATTGCTAAATTCAGATTATTCAATTCTCAATCTTATATTAATTACAATATTTAATTTGAGTAATAATTTTTTTACTTTGCTTATTAAACTATCAAATATGGTAATATGGTAAATTTAATAAGCAAAGTAAAATAATCATTACGCTTTTTAAGGATAAATCAAGTTTTCGTATTTGTATAACCATGTCATTTGGGAGTTGTCAAAATATGAACAATTCAAAAGTTAAGTTATTCAATTGAAAATTGTTAAACTCTAGTGACCAAAATAGGTGCAAAAAGAAAGTTGAGTGATGGTCGGTGTAGTTTACCCATTTTTATTAAGGAAAAACGAAAACAAACGTCAAATTCTCACTGGAGGGACCGTACCGAATTCGAACTAAAAGTTGAGTGACCTTATCGAATATTTTAAAAGTACAGTGACCAAAATAAATATGCCCTAAAAATTTAGTGACCATTTATGTAGTTTACCCCTTTTTATAATAAGTATAAATGATATTATCTTTGGGGACCATGAAGAAATGGGCAAGTGGTTAACACCACACCGCCATTAAAAACCGTCTAAGGCCTTGTTTTGTAACTTATTGTATCATACGTCCTCGGATTATAATTTCATCTTAAATTAATTTTTAAACTTTTAAATGTTTCAACTTTATCTTTAAATCATGAGACTCAATTTAAGTGGTCTCTAAAACTTTGAATGTTTTAGTTCCAGTCTCAAACTATGACTCTCATTTTAAATTGGTCCTCGAATTCTTAAACGTTCCAATTTCATCTTTAAATTATCATTTATGTCATATCATATTACTACATTATACACATTAGTGTTTACATGGTAGTTAATAATTTGTATAATGATTTCATTAACATGAGATATAATTAGCATATGAGAATGGAACGTTTAAAAGAGAGGACCAATTTAGAATAAAAGTCATAGTTTGAGGATGGAATTGAAATGTTCAAAAGTTTAGAAACCAATTTAGAATGAGAATCATAGTTTGAGGATGAAATTGAAACATTTAAAATTTATGGACCAATTTAAAATGAAGGTCATAGTTTGAGATGTGTGGTGCAATTAACTCAACTCGGTATTATTATGGCGAGTTGATTAAAAATGTCTAAATTTAGGGTAAAGTTTACAAATAACTGACAAACTATCTTAAATAAAATAAAATTGTCATCAAACCTTCAAAAGTTATACAACGAGCATTGAATTTTGATTTTTGTTATAGAGTGGTTTCTGAGCCCTTAAACTGTCGTTAAAATAGTAGCGTGGCAGTTGAGAAAATTTATACAGTAGTGTATTTAGTCCTCCAAATTTGTACATTTAATTAATTTATTTCTAATATGAAAACACAATAAATTTAATTCTTATTATATACACATTCTTTTAATTTATACTATTTTAAGGGGCCCAAAATGAAATATCTTTGGAGAGTTTGAGGGTCAAAGTCAAATTACATGTTAAACGAAGAGAGTTTAATGTATTCATTTTTGGTTCCTCCGTCCTCCTGTTTAATGAACATACCTTTGCTTGTTCACAGCTTGTTTAAATCATTGACATACTCATTTGCACCAGAGAATTGTATCAGTTTATTGATAGCTCCAAAGACTATCATGGATGTAGTTATTTGTATCATATAAATTTTCTTCATATTGACTTTGTGGGAACATTTGACAGAGTAACCATGGGCAATGAAGTTGGTTTTGAAGCTTTTGCAAGAAACAACAAAGTTTGGATCCTTCAGGCCACCGTGTCGTGCATCAACAATACCCTTCTTGTGCACGACTGCGACCGGGAGACACCATGTCTGGTTTTTATAACAACTGATATGGACATTTGGAGAACCACACCCAAAATCTAGCTATTGAGATAGGAAAGCCTAGATCTATAAAAACAACACGACTGTTGATGCCTAAATAATCAGACACCAGACAAGAGGAGGTGGAAAGGAAAACCAAGGTGGTTGGAGGTGGTTTACCCCTGTAAATTTAGAGCGGAAAACTGCGGTCAATACGATAGTCGGAACTAAAAAGAGAAGGAGAAGATAAAGGAGAGAGGAGTGTCATTCCCTGGTTGAGCTCTTCTTAGTCTGCCTTCTCTTTTCGGTTGCATGAGTATTTATAGCCCATGTACGGTTGGTGATTGGACGGTATCAGGCCTAGTGATAGTCATTGAACGAGTTGACAAAGATAGGCCCAACTTCCAAGCAGCAGGCTCTGCAAACTAGTCATATGAGTGAGGAGCTGTAGACTCTGACAATATCTGTTCCTAAGACCGTGTGTACCTCCGATTTCATCATCTTCGGTCACTTCCGAAATTGCTGAGTACAGAGGCGAAGGTACCAGGTATAACAACAACTAACCCCATATTTTTACTGATCCTAGTCTCATTCCTTGCAATCGACATAGTTTAACTTACCCGGAAGGCAATATCTTATTTTGCTTGTCTATCTAATGGTTTTATGTATCAATTTATGCCGTATTGAACTTGAGATTTGAAAATATTTCAAGTGTTCACATTCATTTTCCCAATTTGAGTATATTCCCCTGTCTTGAATGATTTCTGGACGTAGCTTTGATATTAATTGTGATTGCTTTTAAGAATCTGAAAACAAGCAAACACCATTACATCTTAACCATGGCCGACAAGCAAAGGCCTTTTCCCTATTGGTTAGTGGATTTGTCGTGCAATCAAACCCATATGACTATATTGAGCTCAGATACGATGGGGCTCTTATGGATGCTGAAGTTGGTGTAATGGTGTTTCTTCAGCTCCACGGAAGCAGCAAGTTTTAAGTCAGCTTGATTTAAATGGAAAACCTCCAAATTTCAAGGTTATTTCTTCCCTTTTCATATTATTTTAACTACTTACTCTCTTTTGGATTGTTTTCAACAACTTGAACTGTACATAATTTAATGCCTTGGAATGCTGCAGTTTATGACTTGTAATTGGTTACATTACACTTTTAAACTTTCCTCTTTTTGCTTCAAATTCAAAAGAATCAAGACTGCAGCTGCCTTGATATAGAAGTAAAACCCTTTTTAGGCATGTGGCTTGCAGAGAGATGAAGAAAACTGCCTCCTAAGTTGTACCAAACACACCCAGGGACTGATTTACACGAAGAATTTTTTTCACCTTTATCCCCTATTTAAATTTCTTTAAAAATTGGTTTATTTATGAATTTACCCCAATTTCAAACATTTATAGTTTGCCCCCAACCTCAAATTCTGGCTCCGTCCCTGAACACAGTTATTTCCGTTATTCCTGTTAGGTTTTACGATAGCAGTATATGTAGTGATTGCAATAACATCTGTTATGTCCGCCAATCAGGATAAACACAACGCGGCCGCAGTCCCAATTTAAATCCCAGATTATAGTCCTAGAATCTCAGCTTGTTAGGTCTTTTAACTCTTTGTGCTGGTTGTTAATATGTTAACCGATCTCATCTTGGTTCAATGATTATCTTTACATGTAGGCAAAATTTTCACTCCTTTTTTACCTGCTGCTGATATTTGGTGCAAACATTTGTATTTCAGAACATCATATCATAACTATGGTGTTCTCCTTGCTTGTTATCTTTGCAGGCCATGTTTACTTGAAAACGATATGAATAGTTTTAGAAGTTTCGGTAAAGAGGAAACCGTGGTGTCAAAAGCAGACGTGTAATTTGGTACAATCAAACAGGGGAAAGAAACAGAGGAAACTGTTTTAAACTATACAAAAAGTTATACATGGAAGAAGAAGATAAGAAGAAAGAGAAAGGGTTTTCTCCATAAACATGTTGGAGGATACAGGCTACAAGTTACAACAGATAGAACAAAGAAAAAAGAGAGAGGAAAAACTGGAAACAAGATGAGAAGAAAATCGTTTCCAATCCTACAAACCTGCCGGCGTAAGAGCAGCAACATGTTAGTTTCTATGAATTCCCAACCGATATGGGTCGTTCGGCTAAGCCCAGAGGGGACCGAGAGCGTTGCCTGGTGATCTCTCGAAGCACCCGTCTCATATCCGGCTGCTGCAGCGATGGGTGCTTAACCTTCTCAAACTCTTGCTTTATCTTCATCACTTGGCTATGAATCGGTGCAGCTTTATTATATCCATCCCCGTCTCTTATGACCGACTTGTTGTTGTTTTCATGGCTGCCGCTCATCTTCCTTTGCTCCATGTTCTGAACTTGTGAATCTGAATTCAACCCTTTTTTACCCAAAGAGCTTGTACAGCTGTTTTTCTGGATGGTTTAAAGGGTTTATATATATGAAAAGGATGTGAATTGTTGATGAATAATGGAGGGGAAGGGGCGTGCAAATTTCTCCACTTGTACTTTATTTAGAAGACTCTTTTGAAATTTGAACCATCGTGTTGAATATCCAAGACCAAGACCGCCCCCTTAAGTAAGTTGACTTGTCTTCCCCTCCCCCTGGAATTCCATTTCTGTCGTATTCCTGTTATTTTTTATACTATAATCGTTTTTAAGACATTATTTCAATCAAAAATATTTTAAGACACTATATTTTTTTTAACCGTAAAACATGATATATTTAAGGCTTAAAAATAATTGTTCAAATTATATATATATATATATATTTTAATTTTAAGTGTTTAAATTTCTTTTTGATAAAAATATGTGTTTAACGTTTCGTTTTGTTAATTTTATGTTTCTCGAATTAATTATTATTAAGAAAATTTATTAACTAATTTAATTTTAACATGTCACATGTTTTTTATTTTCTTTTAAAGAAATTGAAAAAAAAAATTCTAAAAAGCTCAAAATTTCTAAAATTTTATTTAAAAAAATAAAACCACAAAATTCTCAATTTGTCGTTGTTGCTACCGCCGATAGCCTTGTTGGACCCACCATTACCGTCATCAGAGGCTACCGTGTATTTCTCCAACCATCCATTATCGGTAATCAATGGGAGGCATGCCAATCAGACGTCGAACGTGAATGATTTCAACTGAACGACGTTCGATTGGTACACCTACCGACAATTACTGACGATGGGTAGTTGGGGAAAATAGACGGTGGTCTCTGGTGTTGGCAGTAGTGGTGCTCGGCGAGACAATCGGCAGAGGAGACACCAATTTGAAGATTTTGTGGTTTTAAGTTTTAGAGATTTGTGGATTTTTTTTAGAATTTTAAGTATTTTTTAAAATATTTTTCTTTTCATTTTTAAAAAAATAAAAACATGTCACATGTCACGTTCTGAACGAGTAACAATTAAAACGGTCTAGTATTTAAAAGGCAAAATGACAAAAGATACACCCAACGTTGGTATGTTTTGTCATTTGACCCCCTATTCTTTTTTTTGGTCCAAATATGCCTCCAACGTTTGATTGTTTTGTCATTTGGCCCCCTATTCTTTCTTTTGGTCCAAATATGCCCCCAACGTTTTATTCGTAGTCCAAATATAGCCCCAACGTTTCAATTTGGTCCAAATATGCCCCTGTTAGATGGAAACTGTCAGTCAACTGACGTTCAACAGCTGATGCTGACTGGACTTGCCACGTATTAAGATCTGCTGATGCCACGTCAAAAAAATTTTATAAGCTGTTGAGCGTTGGTTGATTGACAGTTTACATCCAACATGGGCATATTTGGACTATGAATGAAATGTTAGGGGCATATTTGGACCAAAAGAAAGAATAGGCGGCCAAATGACAAAACAAGCAAACGTTGGGGGCATATTTGGACCAAAAAAAAGAATAGGGGGTCAAATGACAAAACATACAAACGTTGGGTGTATCTTTTGTCATTTTGCCTATTTAAAATTGTAACATGCTAAACGCAATACACCTATTTTATTACAAAGCACTTTATGCACCTAAAGTTAAAATGAGGTATAATTTATTCACTTAATTTTTAATTAGATCTATATTTAACATAATTTTTATATTCTATGAATTTAAATTTAGTCGTGTACCCGTGATGCATTTATATTTATATATATTTATTTTCGTATCGAATACTTATCTGATGACAGAAATAGGCCACGTGTTGCGCTAGAAAGGAATAGGGTGGGTGGAGTTGCCCAACTGCCGCTTCACATTTGGTTATTCAAAGGATTTTGTGTGTGGATACAAAAACGTTGTTGGTGCGTGCTACAATAGAAATCAACCCTTCAAACAAAACAAAACAAACCATAATGGGACTCCTTCCCAGACTTATTTGCCCTCTTTTCTTTACAACTTTTGTTGGTCAACTTGGAAAATATGGAAATGTGTTGCTTTTGCTTATATATCACGTTTCCCCCCCCTCATATTGTGATCTAGAATATTTAGGAAAAATCATACAATTATTTTTCCCTTTTTTAAAATTTTATTTTATAAAAATATAAATTTGATTATTTGATAGTAGTGGTATATGTATATATTTTACACTATTACTGTATAACATTTTTTCATACTTAGTACTGATTGAGTTAAAAATATCGTTTTTCCTAGCAATTTTAAGCATGTTCAAAAAGGATTAAATGAACTTATTAAATAGGGTCCTGTTTTGATTTAGTTTTCTAACGGTATTTTTTTGAAGAAAAAAAATTATTTTTTGGACGAGTTTACAATTTATTTTTTGTATTAAGTATACATCATTCTAATTAAAAAATTCTTTCACTCCCAAAACTGTAAGCTATTTTAGTAGGGGAAAAATCATTGATCCAATATTTCTATTTTTATTGGTTAAATTATTTTTGAGAAAATCTATATTTGGGTACCTAAATTTGACTTTAAATGAATTTGATACTTAATATTATGGTCCAATTAGACACTTAAACTAGAGTTTAATGTGATACTTAAACATTTTCTGAAATACGTTCTTGAACTTGGATTTTTGTTTTAAATAAATAGTTGTATTTTTTAACCAATTAAACTAAGAAGTGAAATTCAGGTACCTGATTGAATAAAAGATCAAGTTTAAGTATCATGTCGGATCCAAAAGTCAAGTATGTGTACCTAATTGCCGTTTGTTTTACAAGGTGTAGCAGATATCAACCTCAAAGTGGTTACAACTAGGGGTGATAATGAGCCTGACCGGCTCGCGAGCTACTCGGGCTCGGCTCGGTGAAAGCTCGGCTCGAGTGAGCTCAACTCGGGCTCGGGCTTGGCTCGAAACCTTAACGAGCCGAGCCCCAGGCTCGGCTCGAAAAGCTCGTGAACAGGTTCGGAATCTACATGTGCACTAAAATAAATTATGTATTTGTATTTTCTTTCTTTGGTTGGTTGTTGTTTAATTTTGTATTTTCTTTAATTATGTGTTTGTATTATAAGAATATTTATTGTTTATTTAGATTAATCTAATTTTTGGCACTTTTCCTCTTTCTGGTCATTGAATTTCGTTTTAGTGTTGGTTATGAAATGAATTTTTAACGAATCTTTTATAAAAAAAACTATAGCAAAATTTTTCATTTCGAGCCGAGCCTGACGAGCTTCGAGCCCGAGCCGAGCCCAATACTATAATTTTCGAGCCGAACTCGAGCATAAAATTCCGAGCTCGGCGAGCCGAGCCTGACCAGGCTCGGGCTCAGCTCGGCTCGTTATCACCCCTAGTTACAACGGCCTATGGGCTAAGATGTCTTTATATACCTGATTTTACATCTTTGCCCAAACTTGACTTGACTTTCTTTCATTAAGATGCCCTAAATGGATTAATTTTGGTTTCTATAATTGCTCTTCTCAAAATATATAATTGCAAATCAGCCACTCGATTTTACTTTAAGATTCACGTTATCTAAATATTTTAAAATATGCCACGATAAAATAAATATTCATTAGTATTTTCACTAGAAGAAAATGGTTCCAGAAGAACAATGAGTAATTTATGTGACATGGTAACAGATTTTTATATCTTAATTAATGGTTGAGTGTTCGACCATCGTACTGAGCATGAAGTAATTTTGCTTGATATGCAAGATGAAAAATTAGTTAATCAAATCGTTAAGATTCATAACTAATTTCATATCAAGCAAAGGACAAAATGGTTCTGATAGTAACCATTTTCACCACAGGTGTAACGCCCCAGTTTTGGGCTTAGAAGTTTTGGGTTTGGACCGGTTCGGTCAAAGTGTTGTTCGAATATAAAAAGGTGAAATTAGGAAAGCCTAGTTCGGGTTGCATTAAAAATATGGAAAAATGTTCTAAAATCCTCTTTTAATATATATAAGTGAAATGTGAAATCAATTTTACAAAACGAGGTTTGGAAGGGTGACATTTTGGCTAGTGACCAAAATGTAATTTTTGAAAACTGCGTGACTGTTTTAAAAAGGATTGAAACTTTGAATCTTTAAGGAGCTATTTACCCAAAGGGAGTTTCTCCAGATTTTTCTAAGATATTTAATGATTTAATTCTGGTTTTTAAACAAAAGAAAAGTGGAGGGAAGTTATTTCCAACTAATTTTTCCTAAAATCTCATTTCCATTTTCTCTCATTTTTCTCTCAAGCCAAACACCTTTTCTCCAGAGTTTTTCCTCTGATTTTGTCACCTAAATATCTCTTTTCAATTCTCTTTTGATTGCTAATCATCTCATCAACAAAACCTCACCATTTGCTAATTGGATTTTCAAGATTTTGGTTCCAAAAAGGGAGAAAACTCAAGTTTGGAGGTAAGAACGTCCTTCTCCTCTAAACTCTCAATTCTTTACTGAAATTCCTAAGTTCTCAATCCTTAATTGATGATTTATAAATAGTTTTAAAGTTGTGTACTGAATCTTGGCTTTAAATGCAAGATTTGGTGATTTTTGATGGATTTTCGTATGATCTGATTGGGCTGTGTTTTAAAGTGTTAATTTGATGTTAACTGAATGTTAAATTGATAAGGAATTGAGTTTTTATTAATGCAATCCCGGATAGGTTGAATTTCCTAAGTTAAGCTTGTGATTCTTGGTTGATTTTGAAGTGATCTTGTGGATCTGTTGTTGCTGGAGATATATGGATGTTGTTAGGTCCTTTTTAGATGTTAAATGATGTTTAAAGATGTTTAGTTTTGATGGATCTTGGCTGGGCAATGTTGAAGAGTTGTTTGGATGCATTTTCGGTTGTGTTTGGTAGCCGAAAATGGAGTGTGGATGAGAGCAGCGAGTTTAGGTGCTTTCATTGAAGCTATTAATGCATGATGATGCATTAATCCTCTGCTTTGATGTGTTTAAAACAGGGGAGTCATCTTTGGATCCAAGTGGTGGTGATCCGGAAGCTTGATTTGTGTTTCGGCAAGAGGTGAAACGGAATCGGTGAGTGGAATTTGGTTTTCGGCTTTGAAACCAGTGTTTTGAAGGTTTGGGAGCTTAGTTTAAGTCTAAGCAACTTAGCTAAGCTCAAGAGTAAGTTTTCAAAAAAACTCTCTTGGTGATGGCCATGGTTTTTGGTTGTATGCAATGTGTTGTTTGCATGTTTTTAAATCTGTTTTGAAAGCATATCTAGCATGTTTATTTGCTGAGATTATAAGCCATGTGTTAAAGGAAACTCAAGGTAAGAGTTCCTTGTTTTTGAACATTGTTTAAATGTGGTTTGATGCTTAAAAATGCATGATGTTTATGGCTTGTTTAAATGCTTTAAAACAGTGGAATAATGATGATAATGATACATATTGGCAAGTGATGGTTAAGGTCACAAAGGTGGTTAAAAGTCCTTGTGTGAGCCTTGTATATTAAGAACATCAAGGTGGTTAAAAGTCCTTGGATGGTTCTTGGTTAAGATCACAAAGGTGGTTAAAAGTCCTTGTGTGAATCTTGTAAAGTTTAAGAACAACATGGTGTTTAAAAGTCCATGGTTGGTTCTTGGTTAAGGCTCAAGGTGGTTAAAATTCCTTGTGTAAGCCTTGGTTACTTAAGAACTCCAAGGTGTTTAAAAGTCCTTGGGAGATTCTTGTTAAGGACACAAAGGTGGTTAAAAGTCCTTGTGTGGTCCTTGCCATGGTGTTTAAAAGTCCATGGGCCATGGTGTTTAAAAGTCCATGGTGATAAGATCACAATGGTGTTTAAAAGTCCATGTGTGGATCTTATGTGAAATGTATCACTTGTTGCCAATATGACTTGTTATGAACTTGAAGCATGAGATGCTTGTTTTAAATGTTTAAGAGCATGTTTAATGTTGCTTGAAGTATGGTTATAAATGTGTTTTATAAATGCATTATTAAATGGTTTTAAATGAGCATTCCTCATTAAGCTTTTGCTTACGCTCTCTCCTTTTCCTTAAACCAATAATGCAGAGCATTAAGGTGCATTGAGGGTAGCAAGGAAGGCAAGCAATCAAGTGGAAGCTAAGCACAAGTATGGCAAGCAATCATGTGTCCATTACCCCTTATAGAATGGCACCTAAGGAACTGAAGGAGCTGAAGACGCAATTGCAAGAATTGCTTGATCGTGGTTTCATTCGGCCGAGTGTGTCGCCTTGGGGTGCACCGGTCTTGTTTGTAAAGAAAAAGGATGGCACTATGAGAATGTGCATTGATTACCGTCAGCTGAACAAGTTGACTATCAAGAATCGGTATCCTTTGCCGAGAATTGATGATCTCTTTGATCAATTTCGGGGAGCAGCTGTGTTCTCTAAGATTGATTTGAGGTCAGGGTATTACCAGTTGAAGGTGAAGGATGTGGATGTGCCTAAGACAGCTTTCAGGACAAGGTATGGGCATTATGAGTTTCTTGTGATGCTGTTTGGTTTGACAAATGCTCTTGCTGCTTTCATGGACATGATGAATCGTGTGTTTCATGAATACTTGGATAAGTTCGTTGTGGTATTCATTGATGATATCCTCGTGTACTCGCGTACAGAGGAGGAGCATGAAGAGCATTTGAGGATTGTGCTGCAAGCTTTGTTGGAGAATCAGCTTTATGCTAAGCTGAGCAAGTGTGAGTTCTGGCTTAAGGAGGTGGTGTTTCTTGGGCATGTAGTTTCTGCTGAGGGGATTCGTGTTGATCCTCAGAAGGTTGAGGCGGTGATGAATTGGAAGGTTCCTAAGTCTGTGTATGAGGTTCGTAGTTTCCTTGGTTTGGCGGGATACTACCGGAGGTTTGTGGATGGGTTTTCTAAGATAGCTGCACCTTTGACAAAGTTGTTACAAAAGGATGTTAAGTATGAGTGGACGGAAGCAAGACAACAGACTTTTGAGAAGCTTAAGGCGGCTTTGACGCAAGCTCCTATCTTGGTTCAACCTGAATCAGGGAAAGAGTTTGTGGTGTATAGTGATGCGTCCTATGTTGGTTTGGGATGTGTGCTGATGCAAGAGGGTAAGGTGGTTGCTTATGCATCGCGACAGTTGAAGGTGCATGAGCGCAATTATCCTACGCATGATATTGAGTTGGCTGCAATGGTTTTTGCTTTGAAGATCTGGAGACATTATCTGTATGGTGAGAAGTGTACTGTGTACACGGATCACAAGAGCTTGAGGTATCTGATGTCTCAGAAGGAGTTGAATCTTAGGCAGCGGCGTTGGGTGGAGTTGCTCAAGGATTATGATTTGACGATTGAGTACCATCCTGGAAAAGCTAATGTTGTAGCGGATGCCTTGAGTAGGAAGGTAGCTGTTGAGCTGAGGGCTATGTTTGCCAGTTTGAGTATTTCGCGTGATGGTGGTCTTGTGGCTAAGTTGCAAATGAAACCATCTTTGGTTCAGTTGATCAAGGAAAAGCAGTTGCTGGATGATTCCTTGGTGTCGCATGTTCAGGATATTGCGGAGGGTAGGCCTTCGGATTTCTGCTTTAATGATGATGGTGTGTTGTATTTTGGGAGTCGAATAGTAGTGCCCAATGATGCTGAGTTGAGGCATACTATTCTGACTGAAGGTCATAGTAGTCCTTTTGCTATGCACCCTGGTAGTACTAAGATGTATCGTGATCTTCGTGATGAGTACTATTGGGTGGGCTTGAAGAAGGATGTTGCTGAGTTTGTGAGCAAGTGTATGGTGTGTCAGCGAGTTAAGGCTGAGCATCAGGTTCCTTCAGGTTTGTTGCAACCGTTGAGAATCCCTGAATGGAAGTGGGAAAGGGTTACCATGGATTTTGTATCTGGTTTACCTTTGTCACCATCGAAGAAGAATTCGGTGTGGGTGATTGTGGATCGCCTGACGAAGTGTGCACATTTCTTGCCTGTGCATACTACGTTTCCTTTGGATAAGCTTGCAGAGCTGTACATTGCTGAGATTGTGCGGCTGCATGGTGTGCCTAAGTCAATTGTGTCGGATAGGGATCCGAGGTTTACATCGCGTTTCTGGCAGTGTTTGCATCAAGCTTTGGGTACAAGGTTGAATTTCAGTACATCCTATCATCCTCAGTCGGATGGTCAGTCAGAGCGTGTTATCCAGATTTTGGAGGATATGTTGAGGTGCTGCGTGATTGAGTTCCAAGGTTCTTGGGAGAAGCATTTGCCTTTGGTGGAGTTTGCTTATAACAATAGTTATCAGGCAAGTATACAAATGGCACCTTATGAGGCTTTGTACGGGAGGAAGTGTAGGACTCCTCTTTGTTGGGCTGAAACGGGTCAAAAGTTGGTTTCGATGCCGGCTTTGTTGAAAGGAACCACCGAGAAGGTGAAGCTCATCTGTGAGCGGTTGAAGGCAGCTTCTGATCGGCAGAAGTCTTACGCGGATTTGAAGCGTAAGGAGATTGAGTATGCGGTGGGTGACCGTGTGTTTTTGAAGGTTTCGCCTTGGAAGAAGGTGATGAGGTTTGGCCGGAAGGGTAAGTTGAGCCCTAGGTACATTGGACCTTACGAGGTGGTTGAGCGTGTGGGTCCTGTTGCGTACAAGTTGAGGCTACCTCAAGAGTTGGAGAAGATTCATGATGTGTTTCATGTTTCTATGCTCCGGAAGTACAGATCTGATCCTTCGCATGTGATGCCTGTAGAGGAAGTGGAATTGAATCCGGATTTGACCTATGATGAGGAACCGGTGAAGGTTCTGGATTTGGATAGCAAGGTTCTTCGTGGCAAGACCATTGAGTTGGTAAAGGTGTTGTGGAAGCACCGTGGTGTTGAGGAAGCCACGTGGGAGCGGAAGGATGACATGCTGAAGCAGTTTCCTTATCTCTTTCCTTCAGGTAAATTTCGATGACGAAATTTCTTAAGGGGGGGGGGGAGAGTTGTAACGCCCCGGTTTTGGGCTTAGAAGTTTTGGGTTTGGACCGGTTCGGTCAAAGTGTTGTTCGAATATAAAAAGGTGAAATTAGGAAAGCCTAGTTCGGGTTGCATTAAAAATATGGAAAAATGTTCTAAAATCCTCTTTTAATATATATAAGTGAACTGTGAAATCAATTTTACAAAACGAGGTTTGGAAGGGTGACATTTTGGCTAGTGACCAAAATGTAATTTTTGAAAACTGCGTGACTGTTTTAAAAAGGATTGAAACTTTGAATCTTTAAGGAGCTATTTACCCAAAGGGAGTTTCTCCAGATTTTTCTAAGATATTTAATGATTTAATTCTGGTTTTTAAACAAAAGAAAAGTGGAGGGAAGTTATTTCCAACTAATTTTTCCTAAAATCTCATTTCCATTTTCTCTCAAGCCAAACACCTTTTCTCCAGAGTTTTTCCTCTGATTTTGTCACCTAAATATCTCTTTTCAATTCTCTTTTGATTGCTAATCATCTCATCAACAAAACCTCACCATTTGCTAATTGGATTTTCAAGATTTTGGTTCCAAAAAGGGAGAAAACTCAAGTTTGGAGGTAAGAACGTCCTTCTCCTCTAAACTCTCAGTTCTTTACTGAAATTCCTAAGTTCTCAATCCTTAATTGATGATTTATAAATAGTTTTAAAGTTGTGTAATGAATCTTGGCTTTAAATGCAAGATTTGGTGATTTTTGATGGATTTTCGTATGATCTGATTGGGCTGTGTTTTAAAGTGTTAATTTGATGTTAAATGAATGTTAAATTGATAAGGAATTGAGTTTTTATTAATGCAATCCCGGATAGGTTGAATTTCCTAAGTTAAGCTTGTGATTCTTGGTTGATTTTGAAGTGATCTTGTGGATCTGTTGTTGCTGGAGATATAAGGATGTTGTTAGGTCCTTTTTAGATGTTAAATGATGTTTAAAGATGTTTAGTTTTGATGGATCTTAGTTGGGCAATGTTGAGGAGTTGTTTGGATGCATTTTCGGTTGTGTTTGGTAGCCGAAAATGGAGTGTGGATGAGAGCAGCGAGTTTAGGTGCTTTCATTGAAGCTATTAATGCATGATGATGCATTAATCCTCTGCTTTGATGTGCTTAAAACAGAGGAGTCATCTTTGGATCCAAGTGGTGGTGATCCGAAAGCTTGATTTGTGTTTCGGCAAGAGGCGAAACGGAATCGGTGAGTGGAATTTGGTTTTCGGCTTTGAAACCAGTGTTTTGAAGGTTTGGGAGCTTAGTTTAAGTCTAAGCAACTTAGCTAAGCTCAAGAGTAAGTTTTCGGAAAAACTCTCTTGGTGATGGCCATGGTTTTTGGTTGTATGCAATGTGTTGTTTGCATGTTTTTAAATCTGTTTTGAAAGCATATCTAGCATGTTTATTTGCTGAGATTATAAGCCATGTGTTAAAGGAAACTCAAGGTAAGAGTTCCTTGTTTTTGAACATTGTTTAAATGTGGTTTGATGCTTAAAAATGCATGATGTTTATGGCTTGTTTAAATGCTTTAAAACAGTGGAATAATGATGATAATGATACATATTAGCAAGTGATGGTTAAGGTCACAAAGGTGGTTAAAAGTCCTTGTGTGAGCCTTGTATATTAAGAACATCAAGGTGGTTAAAAGTCCTTGGATGGTTCTTGGTTAAGATCACAAAGGTGGTTAAAAGTCCTTGTGTGAATCTTGTAAAGTTTAAGAACAACATGGTGTTTAAAAGTCCATGGTTGGTTCTTGGTTAAGGCTCAAGGTGGTTAAAATTCCTTGTGTAAGCCTTGGTTACTTAAGAACTCCAAGGTGTTTAAAAGTCCTTGGGAGATTCTTGTTAAGGACACAAAGGTGGTTAAAAGTCCTTGTGTGGTCCTTGCCATGGTGTTTAAAAGTCCATGGGCCATGGTGTTTAAAAGTCCATGGTGATAAGATCACAATGGTGTTTAAAAGTCCATGTGTGGATCTTATGTGAAATGTATCACTTGTTGCCAATATGACTTGTTATGAACTTGAAGCATGAGATGCTTGTTTTAAATGTTTAAGAGCATGTTTAATGTTGCTTGAAGTATGGTTATAAATGTGTTTTATAAATGCATTATTAAATGGTTTTAAATGAGCATTCCTCATTAAGCTTTTGCTTACGCTCTCTCCTTTTCCTTAAACCAATAATGCAGAGCATTAAGGTGCATTGAGGGCAGCAAGGAAGGCAAGCAATCAAGTGGAAGCTAAGCTCAAGTATGGGAAGGTTTTCTTAAACACTTTTAGCTTTTGGCATTTGGCAATGGGGGACCTAAGTGGATGTTTTGGGAGATGTTTTGAACTCCCTAAGTTTGTTTAATGTTGTCAATAATGCTGGAACATGTAATTGGCCATTATGTGGATGGTTTGGAGATTTAATGCATGAATGGTTTGCTAAGTAGGAAGCATGCCTTTAGATTTGGGGCTTTTCATATTTGATGCCATGATGATGATTGGATGATGCATTTATGCTCCTTGCATGTTGTATGTCTTGCTGGTAAAGTTTGGTTGCATTTGGAGCATGTTTGGTTGGTCAATTGTGTGTTTAAGCAAGCAATTTTCTGCATTCTGTGCAGGCCGTATCGGAACGGGAGCTACCGTTTCGGAACGGGTGCCCTGTAGTGCCCCAGGCGTTCGAAACGGGAGGTACCGTTCTGAAACGGAATTGCCTCTGCCAGGCCTCGTTTCGGAACTCGTTGCGGAACGGTCCCGTGTTTCGAAACAGGTTCTCCCTGTTTCGGAATACCTGACCGTTAGGGGCTGACATGGGCGGTTATATGTTTTGAAATGTTTACATTTTGGTCCTGAAACTTGTTTGTGCAATTGTATGAGTTGGAGAAGTCCGTTTGAGCTGAAATTTTGCAGAGAAGCATGAAACCTGACTAATTATAGATTGGTAACTTTAATTTGGACTAAGTCCATATAATTTACATAATTTACAATATGGTCCCTAAAGTTGTAAATTGTTCAATTGGGTCCCTGAATGATCTCTGATGTGTATGATCTTTGAGCATGATGTTTGAATGATCATATCTAGGGTTAATATGCATCTAGACAAGTTTAAAAAGAAAAAAAAAGGGTCTTTAATCAAAGTTGACTTTCGGGTTGACTTTGATTTTCCCCGTGTGACTTTCTTAATTCGGGTCAACCGTCTAGGCCGGGTTAAGGGGGTTACAACAGGAGAGAAAGTCTCAAAAAAATCCACACCCTTCTTTTGGTTGTACCCTTTAGCAACAAGATAGGGCCTTGTACCTTTCGACCTCACATGTTGCTTTGTACTTAATTCTGTAAACCCATTTACACCCAATAGCAACTTTTCCTGGTGGCAAAGGGACAAGGGATCATGTATTGTTAGATTTCAAAGCCTAAATTTCATCTTCTATTGCTTGAACCTAAAGAGAATTCTGACTGGCCTTAGAAATAGATTGCGGTTCAGATAGTGAAGAGATAGAAGCCAGAAATAGTTGAGAAGGAGAAGTGAGATGAGAATAAGAGATAAAAGAAGGGTACTAACAATAGATAAAAAATGGTAGGTACTAGTGTAAGCATCAAGCCAGGAAGGTGGTTTAGATATATGAAAAGACCTTTTAGGAGCAACATAACTACCATGGACTGTAGGTGCACTTACTGAATCAAGAGAAGATACAACATAAATATTAGGATCAGGTGCAGTAGAAATAATGGTAGGTTCAGAAGTAGAAATATTATGTTTAGGGTTAAAAAAAGTTCTGAAGCAAATTCATGTTCAAGAATAGGTCTAGGAATAGATTTAGATGTGGGAGCAGGGTGATATTCATGAATGGTTCAGGAATAGGTTTAGGTGCAGAATTATCTGAGAGAGGTGGGAAAGACAAAATTAAGAAATCAGAGTCAGGAATAGAAATAGATGGTAGAAAAAATGAAGAAATAGTGGGAAAAAGGAGAAGAAGAAGGAAAAGGAAACTGAGTAGAATATAACAAAGATATTCTTGGTCTGAATATTAAAAAGAATATAACCTTTCTGAGTAGAAGCATAACCCAAAAAATATAAGGAAAAGCATGAGAATCAAACATATCAGAAAGAGTTAAATTTGTAACAAAAGATAAGCAACCAAATATTTTGAAATGATCATAAGAAGGTGGTTTTTGATATAACATTTCAAAAGAGAATTTTGATGACAAGACTGAAGAAGGTAATCAATTTATTATGTAAGAAGCAGGTAAAATGCAATCTCCCCAGAATTTTATAGGGACTTGAGAATGAAAGCGAAGGGCTTTAGTAACCTAAAGAGGATATTTGTGTTTTCTTCCAGCAACTCCATTTTACCGTGGAGTGTGCACATAAGAATTTTAATGGAAAATGTCAAGAGAGTTAAAGAAAGCAGAACATTCAAAATTAAGGAATTCTCAACCATTATCACCCCTAATAGTTTTAACAGTAATTGAAAATTAGTTTTGAACCATAAAAATGAAGTTCTTTAATGAGATTATTGCATCACTTTTCAATTTCTGTATGTACACCCAAAATATCCTAGAGTAGTCATCAACTATATTCAGAAAAAACCTATGTCCAGCATGAGTAGATATCCTATAAGGCCCCAAATGTCAATGTGGATCAAACTGAAAGGACTAAAAGAGTGAGAAGTTCTAATAGGAAAAAGGGAGCCTAGACTGCCTAGTTAAAGGACATATAGTACAAGATTGCAAACAATCAAAGTTCAAAGAAACATTAGCAAACATTGACAATTTAGACAGTTAAGAACAACGGACATGCCCTAAATGAGCATGCCAAGCATAAGTTTCATTAGAATTTAAAGATTTACATGCAGAAATAGATGTAGCAGAATGAACAACATGAGAATTATTGACTGAATTACAAGGAATATTATAAGTAAAAAATGAAGATTGAAACAAGTAAAGACCTCTAAACCTCCTACCAATCCCATTCATCATGCCATTTGAGATATCCTACAAAACACAGAAGCCAAGAAAGAAAAAAAATGACATAATGCAAATTTTTAGTGAGCTGAGACACAAAGATTAGACTGTGAGTAAAATTAGGAACAAAAAAAATATTACACAACTGGAGACCATTTGGTAAACTAACATACCCTATGTGAGTGACATGGGAAGATTTACCATTGGGAAGTTGAACAAAACGAGAATGAGAATCACAAGGGCAATGATTAATCAGGCAATTGTAGTATGACAATACATGATCAGTTGCACCAGTGTCCAAAATTCATTGCAATGAGGTATTAGTAAACGAGCAAAAAAAATGTACCTGTCAAATTCACAGAGGAATTTGAAACTGAGTTCTGGTTCAAGAGTCGAAGGATTTGTATGTACTGATCCGGAGTGAACATTGGTGGAGTAGACACCATATTGGTAGAATCAGAAGAAGCAATAGATTCAGTAGGGACCAAACTATTACCCACAGCCATGGCAACATGAGAACCTCGTTTCTTGTTGAACTTGAAGTCAGAAAGGAAACTCGATGAGCCGATAGCAATTCTCCTTTTTATACCCTTTAATTTCACAATAATCACAAGTGCTTGAAAACTTCTTTCGAGTACCAAAAATATTAGAATATAGAACGGTAGGCTCCAGTGAGGGAACAACACTAGATATGTGAAGACGATGTGATTCCAACTGAACAATCATACAATATGCATTGTTGACCGACAGTAATAGATGCATCAACAAGATTTGACTACGAATGGCAGCATACGTCTCATTAAGACCCATCAAGAACTGGAAGAGACGTTGCTGAGAGATGTGTTTTGCATTTTGTTAAGCCAATTCACATTTGCAAGTGGAATAGGGAACTAACGCTGAATATTCGTCCCACAAAACTTTAACTTTGTAAAATAGATAGAAATTGAAAATTCACCTTGCGTTAAAGTTGCAATTTCGCGATGAAGGAAAAAAACTCTTGAACCATCAACCTTGTTGAAACGTTCATTAAGATCCTCCCATACCAGGGCAGCGCTAGAAGCAAAAATAATACTAGCTGAGAGTTCTTTGCTGGCGAAATTAATTAGCCAAGAGAGGACAATTGCATTGCAACAATCCCACCGTGCTTGAAGAGAGGGTAGAGAATAATCTGTACGGTGGCAATCACCGTCAATAAACCCTAACTTATTCTTGGCGAGAAGAGCAATTTGCAAAGATCTGCTCTAGATCGTGTAATTCTCGATCCCAGTCAACTGGTGAGAAATTAGAACGGTTCCTGATGTGTCATAAGGATGAAGAAACAAAGGATGGTTGAAATCAATGGTGGTGGAATCGAAATCTGGTGAAAAAGATAGTGGAGGTGAAAGAGGCATCGTTGAGAAAAAAAAGATTTTGCTCGAAAAGGAAAATAGGGATTTGTTTGGAATGACAGAGAAATAGCCCAAGAAATGAGTGGCCCAACTAATGTGAATGAAGAATTGGATCGATATTAGACTCGTGATACCATGTAAAAATGCATCTTGTATTCATTCACATCACATAATTACGTCATCTGGTACATAATATTTATACAAGAATTTCTCAACTAACTATCCATCTAAAACAGACTCTAATTGATTCTAACTGACTTCTAACTTCTTGCTAACAATATAATTGCTATCAGCTTTAACACAACATTTACCTAAAATGTAACTGTAGGGTGTGAAACAGTCCTACTTTAAGTGCAAGTGTACACTGATGCCTAGTTGTAATATAAAAGATTATCGTCTCCTCGGGGACTGGATGGCTACTTCAAGATTAAATTCATACACAGAGAACAGTAAAACACAATTGATTTGGCGAAAGTTGCATAAACTAAAAGTAAACGAATAATAAAAAGATTGAGTAATCAGAATAAGAAGATGGGTCAGATTGAATTGTGTCATAGTGTGAAACTATGTTAAACTTCGAAAAAGTCTTGTGATGCAAAGTCGATAACCCTGCCACGGCAGGTGACGAATTGAACACTACCATGACGGGGAACTCGGCGGGCCTTCAAGGTTCGGCAGAATGTCCTATACTGATTTCGACTTATCTCTAAGTTTTAATACTGTTGATGCCCACTCTTTGACAATACCTCTCGGCGTAAACCTAGATTGAACAACAACCTTCCCACGTTCCTTCTTAGCCGCCTTAAACTTAAACTTATCTCTAAGCTAAGTTGATTCCCGCCTTAATTGGAGGGAATGTTTATCCCTTTCTTGAGTTTTAATTCTCTCGAATTGAAACAAATAGATGTGCCCACAAAAATCTCTTGACTTCATTGCAAACAAAGATTAAAAACATGAAATAAACAAACATTGAATTGAATTGCATAAAAAACTTTAACTAATTACAACCATACTCACAACTACTAAACAAAACAATCTTAACCCTAAGAAAAGTTTAGAACATAATGTGAATGAGAAAACACAAAAATAAATTCTAATAATCATAATCTCTCCTTGTTCTTCCAATCGGTCAAGCCTTGCCTTTATATAGGCGGTTACATGTGAAAACTCTATTTGGGGAAGAAGTCTCTATTTGGGAGAAAGTTGAGTTGGAATTAAATGTTATTTAACGTCTGAGTATTTTATTCCAAAATAACTCATCTTTTGGGCTTTCTTGGGCCGTAAGCTTCTTCCTTGTTTGAGTCTTCTCATGTCATTTCTGGGTGCTCCTAGACTCTATTCTTCATGTGGCTTGGTTCTGCTGATTCAGAAAATTATCCTTTTCATATCACACTCCCTTTTGGTCATTTTCCAATGTGCCGCCACGACGGTAGTGCATGCAGCAGTTTATCTCGGCGGGCTATTCTTTGAACTGCATCAGTACAGTTCTTCTCTGCAATGATAGTTGGTCATGTGTGACAGGATGTGATCATTTTAATTTCTCCTCCCATCCGATCATTCTTCTCCCCTGCTGCCGCGGCGGGTTCTGGCGGCACGCTGCTGTCGCGACGGGTTCCAACGGGTAATTTTCTTGCATGCAACAAAATACATACCAAAATAGCACCTTTTCCACAAAATACACTAAAATATGTAATCAAACTTTAAAGTGAAGGAAATTATAAGAATATGCATTAATGCCTAATTATGCAACTAAATGTGTATAAATCTAACAATAATATGAATAAAATAAATAAATAAAATAAGACTTTTAGACACTTTAAAGTAATATCACTATAGTTAATATAAAAAATAATAAATACACAGTCTATCTTTGATTTATGTTTCTATGTGAATCATGTGTTTAACATTTAGAAGTAAAATGAAATCTAGAATGGTGGAGTCAGATCATAAAATCTTCTATATTAAATTCAAACGTTGCCATCACAATCACATGTACCGTATATTCTTTTCATTAAAATAGTAAGATCGTGTCACGTGTAAAATTGTTACTGATGACAAACATGTACATAGTACATTAAATTTTCTTACACATCATGCCACGAGACATATATTAGTGCCACAAATCTTTGGCTTTATTTCCTTCTCTCTTTTTTCTACGGTGCTTATAATCATGGATTTATATGTAACTGTCATTATTTTTTCTTACACATCATGCCACGAGACATATATTAGTGTCGCAAATCTTCTATATTAACACTGTCGCTGTTATAACAATTAAAAAATTGACTCCGAATGTATTTAAGTACGATAGTCTTCGATTTAAAGACGGAGATTATGAACATTTATACTTTGTAATTTATAGTTTCTAAAATAGTTTATCCACGTGTCTTGTTTTTTGAAGCTAAGGACAATCAATCATGTGACTTCGTTTGCAAAACAAATCCCCGTAATATAATAAAAAAACAAATGTAAAGTTATTGTTATATTTTGGGTCCACAAATTCAATTATAAAAGTAATTATAAAGAAAAAAAATCTAAAGGGGGCATTTGACGTTGGTTGAAAGTAATCTTGGATCATCTAGAATATGTTTTATTTTGTTGCTCTTTTGGTTTTTAGAGTTTTATTCTAATTAATTTAAATTAATTCGCATCGTACACCTAGTTTTAGTAAGTGAGTCTCTCAAGTCTCAATATAGATTTTTTTGCATATATAATATGCCTCGAACTCAAGACCTATTTAAACGAAAATATGGTACTTACCACTTGAACCAACTTCGTTGTACTTCTAAAATATGTTTTGGTTTAATGATTGGATGGATGATGGTGGTTGTTAGCCTATGCCCTTTAGTCATTTGTTGTAAATTTCACTCTTTCTATATGTAATAAAATAAAATCAAATCATTAACTGCTTTTATGTTTAGACTTTCACGATATCAAGCATATTGCCACAATTCAAACCTAATATTTCATCTCTTTTTCTTTATACAAATTGAAAAGTCTAGATATAAAAACATATTTTAAGTTCTACTCCAATTTATATCTTGTTCATTTAAGATTATATATGTCTAAGAGTTGGATTATTCATTCCGTGTTTGATAAAGCTTTTATATTTTAAATCTATTCAAAAAATAATTTAGTAATTAAATGTATTTTATTTAAATTTAATTATGTTTTTGTGTTTTTCAAAGTATATATTGAAGCGAATTCAATGACTAGTCTTTTACATTCTCTTAATCTATGTAAGTATCGGCGGGGTCAGAATTTTTATATAGTGGAGTCAAAGTAGACTTTGAGGTACAAGGATTTTCATATCACAACAATATAAATATGATTGACCTCATACCCAAACAAATCAAGTGAGACTAATTTTAATATTTTCGTAAAAAAATTTATATTAACTCATTGAAAATTTTATACCACAACAAATCAAGTGAGGTCAATTGACCCCTAAACTACATGGAGCTCCGCAACTGCATGTAAATAGTATATGCTAGTCATAAATTTTAAAATTACTTTATACCTAAGGTGAAGATCGATATATATTTTAAATATAAAATTATTTTCCGCTTCATCATATTCACATGGTTTGAGTCTTTTAATTGGATTGGACCATAATAAAAAGGAGAAAAAGATGGAAGCAAATTGAAGATGTAGATGCTGGCCTGCAGGTCCGCCAGCAACAGCCGTTGCGTGAAATAAAAAAATTCCGATGGTGAGGAATGACGTGGTTGGACTCAGCGTCTGTGGTAGCCTTCTCACCAATGGGATTCCAACTCGTGTCCAACCAACGAGTTGACTCAATCTTTTCTCACGATTTTGTTGTAATCTGTTTTCGTGTTGATACAACTTTCTTCTGGATAAGAATAAAGAAACGGTGATAAACTCGAAATTTAATTCAATTATTTTTATCATATTTGAAAACGGTTTAATACTTATTTTGTTTTTTCTACCATGCATAAATTCTCAGTTTGGTACGTTAAGAAATTTTCTCTTCATTTTTTCGTTAAAAAAACATTACATGATCTAATCACATGTTGTCGCTTATAATAAATTAAAAAAAGTTACATATAATGAAAATAATAATTTATTATTCAAAGTAATGAAATATACTTTCATTTTACAAATGTCTATTTTTTTAAATTTTTACTCAAGGCTTTAAAAATATTCGACATGAATTTGGTCGAAATATAAATAGGAGACCCTAGTCCAACTCGGGGAGGCTAAGGATCAGAATCTTTCTGTTCTTCTACCGGGCTTTCTTATTAAACCTGAATGCAAAGACCCAAGATTTTGACCCAAGCGAATCACAATTCACAAGTGAGCTTCATTCCTAGCCCTATCCATATAAGAAGATATGTTCTAAAAAGAATTAGAAAAGGGGAGAGAGGCTATTTGTCCAAGTACTCGTTTGTTATCAAACATCTGTTTCAATTGGATCGGCTTTTTCTCCCCAACAACCAAAGATTACATTATATTTAAGGGTGAGTATTTGATAGTAGATAAAAAACTTCGAGTTAATCAAGTTGACGAGTTATATTTTATAATTTAATTTTTATTTGATTTTTTTCCGAGTCGAGTTTATGAATTCAAGCTGAGTCAAGTTGTTTGAGTTTCTATTTAGATTTGAATGTAAATATTTATAATATTATGATACTAATTGGTTCCAATTTAAATGATTTTCTATAACTATAACTATATATATATATATATATATATATATATATATATCCATATCCATATGTGATATACATATCTCAAATATAGTTGAGGAACTCAACTTGAACTTAAAAACTGATCCATTAATTACTAAAATTTTTAAATTATTTGGGACTCATTTTATAAATCAAATTTTATTCAAATTTTTTTAGTTTGAATTTATAAATTTACGATTAAAAAAGTTTGACATTTTCGAGACAAATTTTACACATCATTTTTATATTCAAAGGAGGGGAAGGGCAAATTTCGAATCTTAAGGTCTCATGCGAACATAATTTGAATTCACACAGATTATTGTTTAAAATAAGGCTACTTACCTTCTATGGCTTTTTTTAGTTAGGTGCTGTTGAAGCTACGTCGTTAGATGATAATCGGAGATGAATCGGAGATGAGCAACCGATGAGGAAAATAAGCTCTAGAAATTGGGTTTAGAAATTGGGCTACTTGTTTTATTAAATTTGAGAAAATATCAACAAATTACAATCATTACTTAATTGGGCTTGAGACCCAATAACCTATTTATACTAAAAGCCTATGAGCTAAACTAAAGCCAAAGCAAGATAACAGAAATCTGTTATTTGAGAACAATCTGGAGAGAACCGGCCAGCTGTGATTCTCTAGAGAATTCTTGGGCCAGCTGCTACTTTCTCTAGAGAATTCTGGGCCAGCTGTGGATCAGCTGTCAAGGCCTGGAAGTTTCTGGGCTCAATATTGTTAACATTCACCCCACTTCTTTCTTCTTCCAAATTTGAAGATGAAACCACATTTAATCTCTTTCGCAATTCGGCAAATTGATGAGTTGATAAAGGCTTAGTCATCAAATCTGCAACTTGAGAAATAGTGGGCACATAAGAGACTTGTAAAACACCATTCAGCACTTTTTCCCGAACAAAATGCAGATCTAAATCGACATGCTTAGTCTTGGCATGCATCACTGGATTTGCTGCCATTGCAATGGTGCTAGTGTTGTCACACCACACCATTGGCAAGTGATGTTGCTCAACATTCATATCCTTCATCAAATTCTGAACCCACATAAGATCAGCAGATGCATCAGCAAGGCTTCTATATTCTGCTTCTGTCGTGGACCTAGATACGGAGCGTTGTTTCTTCGAACTCCAAGAAAGAAGGTGGCTGCCATAGTACACACAATGACCTGAGATAGATCGCCGATCATCTTCATCACTCCCCCAGTCGGCATCAGAAAAAGCAACAATACGAAGACTCGAAGTATGTTGAGCAGAGAACCACAAACCATAGCTGATTGTCCCTTTCAAATATCGCAAAATTCTTTTGACAGCATTCCAATGAGAACATGTAGGAGTTTGCATATATTGTGCAACTTTATTCACCGCATATGCAATGTTCGGACGAGTATGACAGATGTATAATAAGGCTCCTACTATACTGCGATATTTAGTAGCATCAGAAAATAACTCACCATCGCCTTTGCTCAACTTGGGTGAAACAACCATAGGAGTACTAGCATGATTTGCATCATTCATTTGTGTTCTCTGCAACAGCTCTGAAATATACTTTTGCTGGTTTAAAAATATTCCAGAAGGAGAAGTCAGGGCCTCAATACCTAAAAAATATTGTAAGACGCCAAGATCCTTGAGCGAAAATCTATCATGTAGTTGCTGCTTGACACGTTGCATGTGGGAGTCAGAATTGCTGGTGAGCAAGATGTCGTCAACATAGACGACAAGGTAGACAATGATATTCTGCTCTTTGTATATGAAGAAAGACGAATCAGCAAGTGAGCAACGAAATTGTAGTGAAAGAAGGAAAGTTTTGAGCTTAACAAACCACTATCGAGGTGCTTGACGGAGACCGTATAAAGATTTCACAAGCTTGCATACAAGCGGTGAACCATCATCACTCTTTTGTTCAAAACCCGGTGGTTGATGCATGAATACTTCATCTTGAAGATCACCTTTCAAGAAGGCGTTATTGATGTCAACATGATAAATTTTCCATTGGTTCGTCACAGCAAGGGATATCAAAACATTAACCGTGAGAGATTTAACCACGGGGCTAAATGTATCCGTAAAATCATGGCCGGGAATTTGGGAAAATCCTTTCGCTACAAGTCTAGCCTTATAGCGATTCAAAGATCCATCCGCATTCCTCTTCACTTTAAACAACCACTTGCAGCCGATGACTTTACGTTCTTTTGGTGTAGCAACTAATTCCCATGTTCCGTTAGCAATCAACGCTGAATATTCTGCCATCACAGCCTCCCTCCAGTCTGCATTTTCCAGAGCTGCATATATTGATCGAGGGACTTCATCACAAGCAGCTAACAATATCTTGGGCTTAAAAATGCCTCGTTTGCTGCGAGTCAACATTGAGTGTGTATTACCAGTAGCAGCAACTGTATTTGGAGGATGTAGCAGCCCATAGTCCACAGTCGAAGCATCTAAAGGAACAGCAGAATCAGGAGGTGCTGAAGATGGAGCATCAAGGTTGTGCAAATTGGAACGTGAAGGTTCATAGTTGAAGGATGAGTGTGTGGGACTTTCGGATGAACAATGAGCATTAGTAGCTAGATTTTCAGCTGAGCAGTGACTAGGAGAATGTGATGTTGAAACTGCAGGAACTGAAGTTGATGGCTCATTGCGAGATGTTGGTGATTGCATTATAGGACAGGTTGTAGAATCTGAATGTGATGAGTGATGCTGGAAATCAGCTGCTGTTTGAGGTGTTGATGAATTAATATGCTCAGCCTCAGTTTGGACAGTAGGATGCGGAAATTCAGCAGTTGCATTTGGAAGAACTTCATCAGTAGAAACAGGAGGACAGGCATCCTGTGTAGGTGCTGAAGATGAAAGAATAGGGTGTGCTGAACGGGAGCATTCCTGTTGGGAACCGTGAGCAGCAACCAATGGAATAAGTGGAACTGAACTAGATTGAAATCTGACTCGAGGTGTTGTATTTCCCATCGAAGAAGAGGCTGCAAATGGAAATAGAGATTCATCAAATTTCACATGTCTAGTGATGTAAATACGCCCATTTGAATCTAAGCAATTATAGCCATGATGTCGCGTAGAGTAACCCAGAAAAACACATTGACGAGAACGAAAATCCAATTTATGCTTATTATATGGCCGCAAATAGGGGTAGCAAGCACATCCAAACACACGTAGAAAATCATAAGCAGGCTTTTTACCAGTCAACTTTTCATAAGGAGAGATGTTACCCAATATACGAGATGGAAGCCGATTGATGATATACGTTGCACTTAAGATAGCATGTGACCAAAACTTAAGCGGTACTGAAGCTTGAGCTAACAAACAAAGAGCAGTTTCCACAATATGCCGGTGCTTCCTTTCAACAACACCGTTCTGCTGAGATGTATATGGACAAGTTACACGATGCTGAATACCCAATGTTGACAGCTTACTACGCAAAGCTTGAAACTCACCACCACCGTCGGTTTGAACTGCTTTAACAACAGAAGAAAACTGAGTATGCACCATAGCAATAAATGAGTCAAAAACAGAAGCTACTTCACTTTTATTCCGAAGGAGATAAGTCCAACAATTACGCGTACACATATCGACAAAAGACAAATAATAGGAAAAACCATTAGATACTAACGGTGCAGGACCCCAAACATCCAATTCAACCAACTCAAAAGGTACACTGTAAACAGTTTCAGAAGAATGAAAAGCCAAAGAGTGAGCCTTCCCCATTTGACAGGCTTCACATACACTAGATGTAGAACTGGTCTTTTTATTCACAGCTAAACGTAGAACTTCTGAAGACGGATGGCCAAGTCTTTGATGCCACAACGAGGAGTTGAAATTCTCATTATGCAGAACAGTATTATGAACAGCTACGGAAGACTGAACAGGAAAACTATACAAACCACCCTTTTGTTTGCCACGCAAAAGAACTGCCCCTGTACTCTCATCCTTCACATAACAGTCAGAGGAGTGAAACTCAAAATATACCTTGTTATCACAGGCAAATTTAGAGACAGACAATAAATTACGAGAAATATCAGGCACATGTAACAACCTATCAGCAACCAAAGTTCTACTAGATGCAGAAATATCAGCATGACCAATATGTGCAATCGAAATAGCAGTGTTATCTCCCAAATGAACTTTACCCTAACCTTTGTAAGGAATAGCAGACCGCATAAGTGACTTACAATTGGTTACGTGATGCGTGGCGCCGGAATCCGGAAACCACCAGGTCGAATCAAAAGCAGCAGTGGGAACCGAAAGAGAATTAACCTGAGCAGATTCAGTGGCCTGTGTGACATCAGGAGTATCGAATGAACCACCAGCAGTGTGCACAAATGGTTCGTAACCTTGCTCAAATGTATCAGCATAAAACTGGTAAGTATTGGCCTGAGGAGTATCATTCGGACGTGAGTGCTGAGAGGTAACACCCTTGAACTTCTTGTCGAACCGATGCCAACAGGTATCGACCATATGGCCAAGCTTGCCACAAAGCTGGCACTGAGGTCGTGACCGGCCACGAAACCTACCACCACGAAAGCTACCATTGCGACCGCCTCTGCCACGATCAGAGTAAGCCCGGAAAGAGTCAGTACGAGTAGGTTGAAGTGAAGACTCACCAGGCCGGTAGGCTGTTGTATCAGGCTGCTGATAATGTGACAGGTTAATGCCAATAGGAACATCAAGAGGATCCATCAACCGTGATTCGGCATCAACAAGAACAGAAATAGCACCATCGAGAGAGAAAGGATCACGGCTCGCTGTAATCACAGCCACAAACGGAGCAAATTCCAGAGGAAGTCCGTTGAGGATAGTGGCGATGTGCTCCATCTCGGTAATTTTGTGACCAGACAAAGAGAGAAGATCACAAATCTCCTTTATTTTGACCGTATACTCACGCATACGCATCATCCCTTTCCGCATCGATCGCAACTTGCAGAGAAGATGCATTACCCTTGTGGCTGAGAGTTTGGAAAACAAGCCAGAGATAATACGCCAGATTTCCGCAGAGGAATCTGCTCCAACCAGTTGAGGGAGAAGGTCAGAACTGACCGTTGATAGAAGCCAAGAAGCAAGACTGCTATCTTGCTTGATGAATTGAGTATATTCTGGATTAACAACACGATCTCCAGAAGGTCGTTGAATATACTTGGAGGGCTTCACAGTGTCAGGATCGAGGAATTCCTCCAAGCCGAGGCCACGAATGGTGAGCATCACCTGTTGCTTCCAAAGGAGGAAGTTCGAATCGTCCAAACAAACGTTAATTCGTTTGTTGGAAAACATTTGGGCAGTGGCATCATCAGTACCACGAGGAGACGCTAGAATGGTGCCATCGGACGTTTCGCCGGTAATATCAACATTCATCACCATGATTGGAAGAAGAACCAGACAATCACACAAGAAACAACGAAGCCGGAAGAGAGAGGAGATCACAAATCGCACAGATCCGCAACAAACAAGAAACAGAGAGAACAACTGGAGCAAGGAAAACAGAAGATATCGCAAGGAAGAAGAGTACAGAGGAGCACGAACAAGACTTACAGCGGAGAAGAAGATGAGGTCGCAGGACCACCGGCGAATGATACCATGTTGAAGCTACGTCGTTAGATGATAATCGGAGATGAATCGGAGATGAGCAACCGATGAGGAAAATAAGCCCTAGAATTTGGGTATAGAAATTGGGCTACTTGTTTTATTAAATTTGAGAAAATATCAACAAATTACAATCATTACTTAATTGGGCTTGAGACCCAATAACCTATTTATACTAAAAGCCTATGAGCTAAACTAAAGCCAAAGCAAGATAACAGAAATCTGTTATTTGAGAACAATCTGGAGAGAACCGGCCAGCTGTGATTCTCTAGAGAATTCTTGGGCCAGCTGCTACTTTCTCTAGAGAATTCTGGGCCAGCTGTGGATCAGCTGTCAAGGCCTGGAAGTTTCTGGGCTCAATATTGTTAACAGGTGCTCAAATTATTTTTTGGGTCAAATAGGTGTCTAAAGTTTTATTCCGTGACTCATTTAAGATTCTTCATTAATTTTCACCGTTAAAGGACATGTGTTATCTCCTAAAAAAATCAAAATTATATTAAAAATAAATAAAATTAATAAAACAAATAAAAATAAAAATATATTCTGAAAATTTCAAATATTCTCAAAATAGTCTCCAAATCCCTAAACCCTCAAATTCGACCACTCCCGTCGACGTTGGCCGCATTGCAGGCGACGAAATGAAGCGCCCTCTCCTTGCCGAACAACCCACATGCCGTTCGTCGCTCATCATGCCACCATTCATCGTGAATCGTTCGAATGAACCATTCGACAATTTCAGCGATTCGCACGACGTCGGTCGATTTTCGACGACATGGTGGTAGGGGGAAATGGTTGTGATGGTCCGACGACCGATGTGGTGGGCGACGGGGAAATCGGCCCAAATAGGGATTTAGGTTTTGGGGAGTTAGAGATTTTGAAATTTGGGGTTGTTTTGTGAAATTTGTAAAATTTAGAGAATTTCTGAAAATTAAGTAATTTTATTTATTTTTAATATAATTTTGGATTTTTCAGGAGATAACACGTGTCTTTTAACGGTAAAAATTAACGGAGAACCTTAAATGGGCCACAGAATGAAATTTTAGGCACCTATTTGGCCCAAAAAATAGTTTAGACACCTAACTAGAAAAAATGACATAGGCCATGTTTGACAATTAGCGGATAGCTGATAGCGGATAACGGATTACATTAGCTGATAGCCGATAGCTGATTGCATTAGCTGATTTGACTAGCGAATTATATTAGCTGATTGTATAAAAGTGTTTGGTAAAATTAACTGATAGTTGATGGCTGTTAGATTATTTAAACAAGCAAAATGACATATAAGGACATGATTATATTCAATACTTGTTTGAATAATTTATTAGTTATCAATATTTTGTATCTAATTATTATTAATTAGATCTATAAAATTATTTTTAATATAACTTTTCTAAACATGTTCAAATAATTTATATATTAATTTATTATTTATATAATTATTTTAATATAATTTAATTAATTAATTAATAAATTTAAATATACATATAAATATGTGATAATAAAAAGAAAAAAATAAATAAGATTAGTTTAAAAAGGGTGAGAAAATATTTAATTTAGGTTATTTTGAGATTTTTGGTAATTGGTAAGGGTAAAAGAGTATTTATAACTCTAATATAAAACCTCTAATCTCAAAAAGTTCCTATTACGAGCTTTTTCAAAATTAGCGGTTTCACCATAATCCGCTATTTCAATTCGCTGTTTACCAAACAACAATATTAGCAGATTTGACTGGTCAAACCTCTAATTATGCCTCAAACTTTTAATTTTTGTCCAAACCTCTCTTTACCAAACATGGTCATAATTTAGACACTTATTTGACGATTAAGTCTTAAATGATTGCGTAACTATATGGAATAACTTAGTTGCATTTGGATATTATGTTAAAGAAGACACATAAAAAATGCTAGTTTATTATCTAATAGAGATAAGTCTACTTATCCATAATAATGACATGCTAAATAATTCAAGAAAAATGAACCTTTTCTCAATTGGGCATAAACGAATTTATGATGTATGGGATACCCCTGTGACCTACATTGACTGCGTAGGCAATCGAAATTTCAAGCATTTTTCAATTTCTTCAACATTTAAATCCCTTCAAATTTGGCAGGCACAATTAATATTTAATAATCTCCAACTTCCAACAATATTAAAAAAATATAATATTAAAAAATGTGGCTAACGTCTCACTGGATGATCACTTTACTATTTTTGAAATACTTTAACTTTTAATGTTTTATTTTGGGTTAAAATAATACATTCGTAGATGAAAATTGATAGTCAACTAACTATAAATAACTTGACAGAATGAGACGTCAGCAGAAAAAATAATTTTATATCTTATATATAATTTTATAAAAAAATTGACTAAAAGTTATCGTTATTTGACTAAAAATTTTCATCAACAGATAGGTCATTTTGGCTAAAATAAAACATTAATAGTTAAGTTGATTCTAAAAAATAAATACCAAAGTGAATATTTAGTCAAATGTTATGAGCACTTTTTTGACATTATGACTATTACAAAATAATGTATTTTTAACTAATAAAAATAACTAATTTTGTTGAATAATATAAAGAAATTGCACCAATAAAGTCTACGAAATTGATTAACCAATCGGGCATTTACATATAACCAAAAAATTGATTAACTAATTTTGCGCAACTGTGACGTGATCGGGGCTGATATGGTTGGAGCTTCTGTGTTGTTTCGCACTCCTACAATATAATTTCTATAAATTAATATTTTTTAAATTAATAAATTTTATTAAATAATAAATTTTTCCGGTCTCGACTTGGGCCAATGTAAAAAATTATTAAATATAATAAAATAATAATATAATATTTTTTTGGAGATCCCCTCTACAAATATAAAGGTCTCATCAAAACTATAAATTAATAATTCATAAATATTACAATTACTAATTTGGTAACTTGTTAAGATATGAATATATTGTAATCTGTTTCTTTTTAAAATTCAAATCTAATTCAATTTCATCTTTAACTTTAGTAACTTGCTAAAATACATGAAATTATTCAATTAGTTTCAATGAATTTGTAAATTCATGAATACAATATTAAATTGAAACAATGAATTATTAAGTACATGCATTAGTCTAGTTAGATATAAATAATTTGATACATGAATATAATTAATAACATATACATGAATCTACTTATTTTTAATTAATTGGAATATTATGTACAATTTACAATTTGTTTGCACACAATATCTTTATCAAAGTTATATTTGCTGAATTGAGAAATTTTCTTTTAATTAATAAATTATTAATTTATCGATATATTAATATCTCTCTAAATTAATAAAATTTCATGGTCCCAAAGGTATTAATTTATAGAGATTTTAATGTACTCCTTGGTGTTCGCCTACTAGTTCATTTATTAAGTTTAACACTAATGCAACTCGACGTGTTGTTGATGGCTATGCGCATTGTGGTGGTGTGGCTCGGGATTGCTCTGGCTTATGGAAATTTGGTTTTGGAGGGGGTGTTCCGTTATAGATGCTGAACTAAGGTCTAAGGGGTGCATATGTCGGTTTACTTTATGCCTAGAATGCTGGCTTCCGTTAAATTAATCTTGAGATGGATTGTTAGGATGCTTTACGATTTATTCAGTCCGATAATTATGGTTTCAGTTCCTTGTGGGCTCACTTAATGGACTGCAGAATCTTAGTTAGGAGATTCGATTCCACCATGTTCATCGCGAGGATAATAGAATGGTGGATACCTTGGCCAAGTCGAGTACTTTTGATAGTTTGGATTGTCTTCTCTTTCATGCGCCTCCTCACTCGGTCCTTCACTTATTGCATGAGGATGTGTTGCTTAGTTGATCATGTTGGTTGCTTTAGTTGTCATGTTTAGCTTTATGCTTTGTTTGTCCTGACTTTGGTTTTCTTATTATATTATCACATGTATTATTTTCCTTCACTTAGGTTTAAGGAGGTTTTTAATGAGGCATCTGATAATATCCCTAATACATGATTTTCGTTAATAGAATCATACTTTTCACCAAAAAAAAGAAAATTCATTAACAAATCATGTAACACCCCGATTCAGATCCGGATCCGAGATATTACATTCAGGTCACCCAAAACCGACCCATCAAAAATTTCATTTAAAAACTATAAGTTTAGCCATATTTTAAAAGCATTGAACATCCACCAATTCATATAATTAAATAAACATTTAAATAAGTTTACAAAATAGGAGCTCCAAGTTTAAAACACTGTAAACCAAAATAATATTTCAAATAGAGTTACAGACTCAATAGTGGCATGGTCTTATGAATACATTAGCCCAAACTAAAATACAAGTACTGTACTCTGAAGCGAACACAGTGCTGGGGAATCCCTTATTGATGAGCTCCTCCAAGGGCGACCTGACAACCTACGCACTAAAAAATCACACATCCGCACGCTGAGCTAACAATCTCAGTGGCACATTTCTACTCTACCACAATTTATAAATATCATAAAATAAGCATGCAAGATAAATAGTCAAGAGAGCATAGATAAGGTTTTACTATCTATGAGCTATCATCTAGCCTACACTAGCTAGAGTTCTTAGATCTCGTATCTCAAGGTATCATTAAGCTTACAACAAGCATTACATGATTCTACAAGAGTTACCATACTCGAGGTCACATAGTCTATCAAGATACTCGAGCTCACACAACCAATCAAGTTAATACATGTCATACCCTAATCACTCAACATAGGGTGCATAAGCTATCAATCTATATCAACCACACAACATATACAAATAAATCCATACATCATCTATGTAATGGCCAACGAAGCCCTACTTTACCCGTGCTCACACAGATGTTGGGCCAATGGACCATACCCGGACCACCATAGCCACGGATACGTCCTAGACATACTTGAATCACATTAGCCACAAGTAGTCTTTACCTGAGGTCACTCGGCCAATCAGGTTACTCGAGCTCACTCAACCCAACGAGTTAATGCCTTATCCGAATCACCATAGCCACAGATAGGTTTTTAACCGCACCCAAATTACTCAGCTCGTGGGTACATCAGATGTACTTGATCACTCAGCCTGAAATACATTTTCTCTTAATACAAGTATTGTAGTACTGACTCTAGGACATCCAGATTCCTTTTCATCTACCATTAGATAATACATGCCCCCTGAGCATTCATGCACCTTACCAAGAGGTAAGTGGCACCAAGCCAAGCCACTCAACAAATGCCCCAAGGCATGACACTAAACATCACGGTTATCATGAGTCATCATTTAACAAGCTATTACACGTTATTCTCATCTATGAGGGTTAAACCTTAGTTTCTTAGTTTTACAATTCATTTTACCCCACTAGGCTTTAGCCTTCAAATTATAGGTCCTTTATTAGAACTAGTCTTACTACCATGAAATTCTATATGTTATGCAGAAAAACCAAGAAAACCAGTTTGTGACCAAGAAAACTAGTTGGTGACCAAGAAAACAAGTTGGGTATCGATGCGCAAACCCAAAATTCGTATATAGAGTTTGTAAATCACCCCTAATGCCCTAAAATCCAAAGGCACAACCCCAAGTCGAACCTTCACATTATGAGAAGTAATTTAAGTGGTTTCCTACCATTTTTACATCTTATTAACAACTAATCTGAATTTCATCATTAAAGGATGTAAGCTACTTTAACACCAAAACTAGCAACCTTAACCACAATATCAAGCAAGGTAACTACTTTAGGATATTCAATAATCAAGGATTCAGAAATGTATTGACCCTGTAGCAAAATCCCGAATTTACTCCACATACCTAAAACCCTCAACTTTGTCTCTTTGGCTCCAACTTGAATAAACCTCAAGGAACCTCTTTTATACCTCAAAATAAGGAAACAAACCAAAATTTAACCCAAACACCAAAGAGAGGTCTAGCCACATATTAACAACCTTGAAAATCATTAAATAAGCCTTAAGAACTTAAACCCCTTTAAAAACTCATTAATGAAAAACTCACATTTATACCTCAAGAGTATACTTTTCTTAAAATTTTTGATGAGGAGATTAACATACTTGAATCTTGGATCTTGGATGAAAGATTTGATGTATAAAGTTATCTCTTTTAATCTAAAATGGCCATAGGTGTTTTAGAGAAAAGATGAAGAAAAGGTGTTGGGTGATGATCTTACCAAGGCTTTCTTGTCCCCTCCTTTAAAACCCCACGTGATAGCCAATACAAAAAATGGATGACCAACCTTTCTCTTTAAAAGGGGTATAATTACCTTATAAAATCTCCTACTTTCACCCTTGTCCCAAAATGGCCCTTTTTCAATCACAAATGACTCAATATTCATCCAATAGGGCCCAAACTTTGCCCAAAGAGTCCAATCACCAAATCTAACACGATGGTCCATAACTTGGGTCAACGGCTAACGTTGACTCAGAAATTCGGGTCGTTACAAATCATTTATCTTAAAACCATCAACTATTACAAACTAATCGTTAAATAATGAAAAGAATGACCATCCATGAAAAAAGTTAAAAAAATTCAATCCAACAACTCAATAAAATAGAAGATACAAACAAATACCATTGAAGTAGTAAAAGATAATTGTGATAAACACTAATATAAAAAATGAATATAAAGATGATGCCATGTTAACAATTGACTTCATCACAAATTACGTGTTGACCTATATGGAGTAATATCAAGCACTTATCAATACGAGAGAAACAACACGATAGTACAAACTAATGGTAGATAACATATAATCAAATAAACGTTAATTGTACAAATAACAGGGTCGGTACTCTCGTTCTGGGCTTTTGGTTGCCCAGGGTGAATCTAAAAACTAGGCCCTAAATTAGAAATTTAAATTTTAGTTACGGTCGTCTTACGTTTATCGTGGTTGCATATATTATAGATACTATTTCAGTCACTGCGAATATCGAGGTTGTGAAAATTTTTAATTAACATACATAATTGTGGACATAACAGATACATGTATCGAGATTTTCAGATGGTGCCGCTACCGCCATATAACGGTCATTGTTGCGGTTGCATACCGCTATTTAAATCCAAGTCCCTAATAACAAGTAATGAAAAAATTAAATTTTAAAAGTAGGTTTATAATAACAAGTATTGAAAAATTGGGCCTCTAATAACAAATATTTAAGAAAAAAACTTTATGAGTATACCTATAATAACAAATATTGGAGAGAAAAAATTGGGCCCCTAATAACAAGAATTAGAAAAAAAAATTAATTTTAAAAGTAGATCTTAATAATAAATATTGAAAAAAAAAACTAAACCTTCTATTAACATGTATTGAAAAAATGGCCCCCTAATAATAAATATTAAAAAAATTAGACCCTTAACAATAAATATAATTCCTAAAAAATTACAAACATATAACTTCCTCGAGCAGTGAGCTTTGGGTGGGCGCCGCAAAGCCGAAACTGACAAATAACATCAAATCAAACTCTAATAGAAAATATACTACAAAAGTAGAGAAAACATATTACAGGAATAGAAAGCTTTCCTACGTAGCATATGTTCAACTTTCTTAGTCTTTTCAAAGATGGCACACACAACATGTATTATTGGTGCTTGAACCCAGGTCCTAATAGATGATAGACATATCTACCTTTGCCACCAGAACACAAGGGGATGAGCTCTTAACTTCTTTTTAAATAGTCTAAAAATAATTACAAAGTAATATTTATTCATATATATTCTTAATATTTTGACAATATACAAATATTTTGTAGACAAAACAATTGAACTCGAGTCCTATAATATGAACATCATTTGCTTTTTTCACTAGACTACTTGTCGGGTTTAAAATTAAATCCAACTGTATAGTAAAAATAATTTAAAAAGAAATTAATGTAATTAATGTGGTAGCTACCAAAGAACAGTTAGAAATCCAACCACTCCGTTGTACTAATTAAAGTAGGAAGAGTCGTCCAAGTCGTAACAAATTTTGTATAAATTTGAAAATAAATGAAAATAATGTAATTAATGTGGTAGCGACGAAATAGATTCTGAAGAAGTGGGCGCCATGCACGATTTTTCCACTCCATGTGAAGTCCGACCGTTTCAAACCTCAATGGATCAGATCACCAATTCTCTCTTCCTTTCTAGCCCACATGTTTCTTTTTATTCTTCTTAATATATTTTTTCTTTCTATTTTAATTAAAAAACAATCTCCCTTTGGAATAAGTTGTTTAAAAAGAATTTTTAATCCGACTTTTATACTTAAAAGATAAGGTCAAATTTTATAAAAGGCCCTTTGCCATGAAACTTTAGCAGATTTAGTCCCTCTAATATATATTATGATGAGTGTGTGATACATACCTTGATATCTGTTTTTAATAGTTGGACAATTTTTTAAATGTTTCCAAAAAAAGAAAATGAAAAATATAGTATAATATATTTTTAAATTACGTATAAAAAAATTAAAGTGTATATATCACATTACCGCACGAATAAAAATGTAGTCACACCTATTTGACTAGGAGTGGGAATCAGTTGGTGCGGGATAGTTTTGCATTCCCCACTCTATCCTAACATTTATGGGTATAGTTTCGGATAATTTATTTTACATGTTTTAGTGATTTTTCGTTCTCATTCTTATATCCATCGGATTCTCACTAGTTTTGAGGGATTTTTATCCCAAAAGTTAAACAAAATTTACTACTTTACTAACCAAAATATATGGTCAATTTTAATTTACAAATCATATATTCAATACACTTAAACATATGCCTAAAGGGTACATGTTTTTGGGTAACATGAACAACAGAAATAGTGAGATAAATATATTATATACTCTTAATTAACAAAAAAAATTACTAGAGAGGTCTCTCAAACTTAATATGGTTTAAACAAAAGACACAAATATCTAGATAGACGGGAATATTGATAATAAGATAAATGGATATATAGGTAAATGAGAGTTAATTATATATATTTTTAAAAATTTTGTAAAATATTGGGATCCTTGTGAATGTTTTTCGGGATCCCCACAATTATTTATACGGTTACAATTCAATTATCCACACGGCTCGAATATAACAATCTCGTCCCTATCTTCATTTGAGCTTTAGTGATTAAACTTTCCTCGTTCTCATCTCCATGAGTAAAAGTTTCGATATTCCTCATCCCGTCGGTATGGATCCCTACAATTTTTAGATATTCCCATCCAATTTGCACCCCTATATTTGATGAAATAAAAATAAACTGGGTCTCACATTGAAAATACGCATCTCGAAAGATAATGTATTGGGTTTAATCAAAATATAATAGAGTATAAATCCTCCATAAAATGCATAGTATAGGAACCTTCTTTACAATTTAACCCCGAAAAATTTACTAGAATGAAAATTAATTCAATACAATCCCAATCCCGAAAACCATTATCTTTATTTATTATACGAATTATTTCATGTACGTTGTAGATTTTTTTTTTCACAATCTTTTTAATGTTGTTATATTTATGATTTACAGTTTAAAGTTTATAATTTAAACTTATAGTTTATGATTTAAGTTTCTTAAATAGGACATATGACAATATTAGAGGTCTATTCATGAAAAAGAAATTACCGTTATATGAAATAATCACCCGTTCATTATATATCTCAAATAATCATGGAATATGTCTTTTTTATTCATTTATAAATCAATCATATTTTTTCTAAACCCTTAAATCAGAGATAATTATACTTATACTATTTCTACCCACAACCTTTAAATAAAGAGAGTTTTTTGATTAAGTAGCATAACAATAAGCATATTCCTAAGACAAATACTAAAGTTTGAACCTAGACAAGAGATAAAACGTATGTGCATTTATAATCATTACGTCAATTAGTGAATCTCTAAATAGAGAGAGCTTTATATTCCGCTTAACTCTATCTCATCGTTGCATTTTCATTTTGTGTACACCAAAGGTCAATATAATTCGAATCACATTACGCATACAGTTACCTATGAGTGGAGTCGATAAATTAATCTATTATTTATGCTTTGATCGTATGGAATATTAAATTATTTTCACCATTTATGTTTTCTTTAAATCATATTCACTAGAAGCTCATCCTATCATATCATTTTTGACTAATTTGTACGTATTAATTATGTTTCATAACTTAACCTACTCTCCCGCCCACAACAAACGTAGAAGAATCGGATTAATAAAAAGTTGTTAGAAACTTGAGGTTCAATGTTCCTTGGATATTGCATAGAAATTTTCTTTTGATAATCTTTGAATACTTGGGGAACCTTTTTCCCCTTTCTTTTTTGGATAATGATAAGTTAGCGGTGTAATTTAGAGTTATATTTTGATACTTAATAATAGCATAATGTGTGTAAAGAAAATTTATACAATTACGAACTTATCAAGTAGTCTTACTAAAAAAGGTAAATTTGTTATTTTTAAAAGACCCGAGTTCAAACAACTTGTTTGCATGGTGTGTGCGTTATCGAATGACTGAGATTAATCAACAGATACTATATGTAGTCACATATGTACGTAAAATATAACAGGTTACATAAAATATACCCCACATAAATGTAAAATATAACATGTAATCACACATGCAAAATATAACATGTTACATAAATGTTTATATATATTCTACATATATTCGAACATGATACATATAACACGTTAATAGATTTGAGTGCATCTTATAATCATACATATTTATTTCAAAAAAATTAAAAACAATTGTACTATCAAATTAAAGTAAAAATATAAAAAATGCTAAACTGTTCCATAAAATAGAAAGTATTACCTTTTCTTCAAGTCAAGCTTTTTCTTTTTCATTTTTTTTGAAAGAATCCAAAATAAAGATAGATGAGGAAGGTTGGAGAGCGCACCTTTGGAAATCTCGATTTTTTTTATATAATTTATGTATTTCTTTTATTTTGTATTGATGATCTAATTTTACATCTAAAATTTTATAATTCAACACCCTTAACTTACTAAAAGTTCAAACTTTAAGAACGAACACATAATTTTATGTAGGGATGTAAAATTAAATTAATATAATAAAAAATACAAAAATATCTAAATTATAAAAAAATTAAATTATTTATCCCTGTTTGTAACATAAAATCCACCGTCCGTTCCGATACTAAACCATTCCATACATTAAATGGATGGCATCACAAAAGCTGTAGCTTTTCTATGCTAAAATTCGGTATAGTGTGTGTAACTGACTCATGGAATATATTCAGCAAGTCTTTAAATATAATTTCTGGGAAGTTTCGTTGAATGAATTAGTGGGTATTTGCAGCGTTTTAGAAGGCGACTCTCCCGGTGGAATCCTCTCCCCCCAAAGTTGTCACCTCCCTCACTCGGCCAATGCCATCTATTTCCATTGTGGTGGCTGACTATTACTAATAAGCCTATAGCCATGCTAAAAAGCTTAATTATATTTTTCTAACTCTTGTTTCTTTTATCTCATTGATCGGGGTCGTCTCAGAGATTTTCGGGCCCAAGAGCGAAAACTAAAAATGAACCCTTATATAACGAAATCATATCTTATTACGAATAGAAATTTTCTGGCTCTTTTGGTGCTCCTATTTATGCCCCAATAGTAAAAAATTAGGTTTAGAGTTTAGGATTATGATTTAAAGTTAGGGTTTGAGGTATTGGTGTAGAATTTAGGGTTAAGGATTTAAATTTAATTTTTTAGTGTTGTGCATAGAAAGTAGCAACGAAAAGAGACAATTTTTTTTTATTCATCTCATTATTTAAACAATTAATTTAAGATTTTAAGATTTTTAACCATATTATTTTCATTGTTAGATTTATTTATTTAGAAAATATGATTAATTTTTACTATTAGATTAATTTATTTCTTTGGCAAATTAAAAAATAAGAATAATTATTTAACAATCCCTCATGGTGCTCTCTTTATAGCCGGACCCGTTATTGGTCTACGTTGAATTTGTGGTGACTGATCCGTGTTATTTTTTTCTCTTCCGTGTATATCAGTCTACACATGTTTTAGGTTTTCTTATTTGTACGTGTAACATTAGGTTTTTATACTAATCTCCACTTGACTACCATGTTTCTACTTGGACGGTGGCTGCCTCATCTCATGTAATTCATATACTAATCATATTTTTACGTTTTAGAGTCGTATTTAAAGTATTATATGTTTTCGTTTGAATATTACTCAATTGACATTGTTATTAGTGCAATATACATAAAGACATAAAATTAAACGTGTTTAAGCACTCAATATCCTCCTACTTATAGGGTTTGGGTTTGTTAACTTAATGTTAAAAAATAAAGTATTATATGTTATATTAAATTTTAGGTTTTATTTACAAATTTTCCTTTAAAGTATACACTTTATCTTACTTTTCCCATTGAACTATTTTTTGAATAATCTTAAGGTATTATAATATATGTTCATATATATATTCTTAACCCTTTGACAATGCGCACATCTTGTAGACAAAGCGATTTGAACCTGGGTCTCATAGGATGAACATCATTCGCTTTTTCACTGAGATCACTTGTTGGGTTCGCCTAAACTTTAATCTTTAATATCTTATCTTTTTGGAGTTAATTGCACCTCATGTCCCTAAATATAAAATTCATTTTAAATTGATTCATAAACTTTTAAATGTTTCAATTTCACCTTGAAATTATGGTCCCCATTCTAAAGTAGTTTCTAAACTTTTGAATATTTCATTTTCATCCCAAACTATGACCCTCATTTTAAATTGGTCTCCAACCTTTTAAACGTTTCAATTTCATCATCAAGTTATCGTTTATGCCTATCATATTATTAATATTACACATCAATGTTTACATGAAAACTAACAATTTTTTGACGGTTTTATTAACATGCGACATGATTAGTCTATACTAATAATTTGGGGATGAAATTAGAACCTTAAAAAGTTTGACGACTAATTTAAAATGAGAATAATAATTTTGGGATAAAATTAAAACGTTAAAAATATAAGAATAATATAAAATGAAGTCATAATTTGAAAACATGTGATCCAATTAACTCTATTCATTATGTTATAACACATTTTGATATGTTAGTACATGAGTATTTTTATGAAAAAATCGGGTTCAAGTCGGGTCGGGTTCGGGTTTTAGGGTGAAAAAATCCGACCTAACCCGACTCGGGACTAATAGTGTAATTTTCTCATAATTTTTTAGAGATATTTGTAATAATACTCCCTCTTTATATATATTTTTTATAATTAGGTCCTTAAAATTAATTTTTTTACAATTAGGTCCCTAAAATTATTTTTTTTTTCTATAGGTCGAGTTTAGAATATTTATTTTCGAGTTAGTTTTTTAAAGAATGAGATCAGGCCAGGTTCAGTTTTAGGATTATTAGTTTCGGGTCGGGTTCGAGTAGGCCAAAAACCCGACCCGTGTCCATCCTTACGTCCACAACACTATCCGGACAAAATTGACAAAAAAAATAGTATTATAAGTAGCAAAAGAAGATAAGGTTTTACATGCATACCAAAATACCAGTCTCACAATCCAACCCTATCCCTATCTATCCTTAAAACAAACGGCAGGCAGATAGATAGATAAAGAGGAAAAAACATAAGAAAGACAGCCGTTTTTCTGTTTTTGTTTTGTTTTGTTTTTTTGTCGAAGAGAAACACAGCCCAACTCCAGCAAAGGGCATAGCCGAAATAGCCAATCAAAGCACACGTGACTCAGATGCCTTAAGTCTACAAAGTCAATCTCTTTATAGTTTATAAGACAGATCAACCGTGTTCGTGTTGGCTAACAAATATCCAATTAAATAATAATAGTAATATGTAGTAAATAAATAAATAAATAAATAATAAATAAATAAATAATCATTTTCACGGAAAATCATTCACTGGGAACGAAACGACGTCGAAGACTCGAAGCTATTAGATTGCTGATAAAAAAAAAGCAGCTCACAGAATGAGACGCGTCTCAACACCTACCGTTTTTTATATTAAAAAAACGTCATTTTCAGCTACTATTAATTTTAGTGTAAATCACACCTTTAATCATTTAACTTTTGTTTGTGTATCGGTTTGGTCATTAAAATATTTCTTATTTTATCTCATCTTCTTCAACAAATTTAGGGTTTTTTCACGCATTTTCAGTCACTGTAAAAAATTATGATTCTTTGATGTTTTGTGTAGCCACTCTAAACGTTGAACTTGTCACATCGTCCTCCATCTCTTTAACGGTTTAGATTTTTTTTTTAAAATTTCTTTAAAACTCAAGAAATTAAACACAAAAAATATTATGGGGTATGGGTTTTCTCAAATTTGAGGGATTTGTTCAAAAATATAAACGATGAGAATTATTCTTTCTAGAATATGAAAACATACCTCAAAACTAGCCTCATCAATGGTAGTAGTAAGAGGAGATCATAGCATTAGAATGTCGAACATTTAGATGGATTTTCATTGCTTTAGAGTGGGTTTCATGTAAAATTAATTCGATGAAAAGAAATGGAAGTGAAATGAAAATATTTTGGTATCAATTTTATTGTGAATGATGACAGACAACGATTGACCGACAATGACAACTAGAGAAGTTGGCGATTTTTTACAGAAAAAGTAGGGAAGAAACCAGGTCATCAGGCCATTAAACAATTTAACAGTCTAGTGACTAAATCGATACACAAACTGGAGTTCAATGCTAAAATTGAAGTGTTTTAAAGTTTAGTGACCAAATCTATACACAAGCTAAAGTTCAGCCACTTCTGTGTAGTTTGTCCCCAATTTATTATTATTAATATTATTCACTAACTTGAGTTTAATTAAATTAATTAAGTAAAAATGCCTACTCTCTTTCTCCTTTCCTATAAATACCCAACCCCACTCCATGTTCATACATCTTCCGCTCATCTCTCAATTCCCCATTTGTTTATTTTTGTTCCCTTTTTACCTGAAATAATTGGTTTGATCCATTTAAAGATAAATCAGTTTCTTAATTTAGAAAAAAAAAAGAAAAAGAAAATCTTCAAATCTCGTTTGGAGCTGACCTTGTTTGCTTCAACAGTTTGATTCGTTCTGGGTATTCTTCCTTCTTGTTCAATCGTCTGTTTTTCAATCTCTCCGAGGATGGTTTGCTTGGTTTCTCGTACCGGAAGGCACTTGCAGCGATATGATAACTTGGGCCGCCGCCAAGTTGTCGGGTGAGTCTTTTTTGCAAATTTGTTCGTTTCTGAAACGAGTCCTGACATTTTTGGTCAGATTTTTCATGCTGGGACTGTTTGGTTTCTGAGAAAACTCGTTGATTTCTTCAAATTTGACGATTGCAGGTGCATTCCCTATAGATACAAATCTAGCAGTGACAATGATTTGGAAGTTCTTGTAATCTCTTCCCAGAAATGTCAGAAAATGATGTTCCCCAAGGTACAAAAACACCAAAAAATCCAAACAATTTCAACAAGTTCTCTTAAAACGATGTTAATCTTTCGGTTCTGATTATCAGGGTGGTTGGGAGCTTGATGAATCCAGAGAAGAAGCTGCATTAAGAGAGTCACTTGAAGAAGCCGGTGTTCTAGGCTCTGTTCAGGTTAATTAACATGATTTAATCAAACTTAATCAAACTCTTAATCTTCTTCTTCTCCAGTTCTTCATAACTAAAGATTCATCATCTTTGAAACAGTGTGAATTAGGGAAATGGGATTTCATGAGCAAAAGGCACGGCACGTTTTATGAAGGCTACATGTTCCCTCTGCTTGTGAAAGAAGAACTTGACTTCTGGCCTGAGCAGAATCTCAGACAAAGAACTTGGGTAAGCTTTTATACCATCAAAAATGGCTTCCAAGTTTCAATTCATTGATTTCAATGTAATCAAAAACTGAATTTTCATTTTCTTTTTATTCTGTTCAGATGAATGTTGAAGAAGCAAGGGATGTTTGCCAGCACTGGTGGATGAAGGAAGCTTTAGACATACTGGTTGAAAGACTGAACTCAGTGGATCAACAAAATGAAGAGAAATTTCCCAGTTTGTGCACTGATTTAGTAGCACCAAAGATTAGTAGTTTGTAAATATGGGGCTGTTTAGATTTAAATCCTTTTGCTGAAAAGAAAAGAGGATCATGTTAGAGCAGTTATTAGGGGACTAACAAATACAGTCACTCACAGCTGGGTGATGTTAGGGAAATAACTGTAAATTTTGGATCCTTATCTTTTTATGTGACGTTTGATTTATAAATTATCCAAATTTTGATTTTTGAGTCATATAAATATGTTAAACAATTAAATATCTGAAGTCATATTTGGTTAAAGTTATACTCTGTCTCATAATTTTTGTTTTTTATTGACTTTTTTTGATCAAATTTTTTCAAGTTTAACTCATAATTATTTAAAATGTATCATTGATAAAAATATAAAAAAATATTTTAAAAACCTATAATCAAGTAGTTTTTAAATATATATTTTATAAAATTTAATAAATTAAAGTATTTAATATAATAATAGTCAAAGTTTAAAATTTTTCTTTCAAAAAGTTAATAAAGGACATTTTTTATGGGACAGATGGATTATATTTTTTTAGTTGTTGTTTCGATTTTTAGGGCTTCGTCCTGACTAATTAAAATTGACTCCCGTTGCACACCTAGTTTTGCTGAGTGAGTCTTTCAGTGAATTTTTTTTTGTATACGTGACGTTTCGAACTCTAGACATACTTAAGCGATACACAATTAATATGTCTTCAGTTATTTTAATTCAAAGTTAGATAGATTTCAGTTATCGGTTCGTTCATGTATATATTATAACGATAAATTATGATGTAGTTACATAAATTATTGATTATAATTTATTTTTATTATAATAAATATAGATATGATATTTATATTTAAAATTACAAAATTATATACGATTAACAAATATCTATGTAATTTTTTTAAATCAACTAACATAACACTTCGAGATCATTTATTAAAGAGTTACAAGTGCCCTTTTTCAATTTCATGATATGATATTTTTGAACGAACATGTCGGCCACCAATAAGGTAAAATTCGGAAAATTATTGAAAAATTAATTAAAAATATCTAATTCTATTGTATGAAAGATTGAGGACCTGTTTGTTAAATAATAATTTGATCTAAAATTAGAGGTTTGAGTTAAAATTAAAGGTTTGATCGATCAAATTTGTTAATTTGAATGTTTGGTGAATAACTGATTGAAATAGTAGATTGATGTGCAACCTCTAATTTTGAAAAATATATTAATATGAGCCTTTTTGAAATTAGAAATTTTAACATAAGAGTTATAAAAACTCTTTTACCCTTATCGATTATAAAAATCTCCAAATAACCTAAAATTAACTTTTTATTTTATTTTAATTCTTCACTACCAAGTATTAGGAGAATTTACAAAAATATGGCACCTAACTTTTTTCCCCAAATATGGCACAAGCCATTTTATTTTCACAAATATTGTACATTTTACAGTGAAAGTAAGGAATATTTACGGGAATATTATTCCCTAATTTTTTTTTTCAGAAATAGGGATGGGATGACATTATTTACACAAGTAGGGAACTTTACTGTTCAAAAGATTAACACAGTCAGCCCACCATCCGACTTTGAACAGTATTTTTCAAGCTTTGGTACTGTTCAAAGTCGGATTACTTTCCAACCAATATTGAAGAGGCTTGAATGCCACGTGGCGAGCTGTGGGAGGGTCGGACACTGTTCAAAGTCGGACTGCCCACCCCCCGACTTCAAACAGTGCACCGAATATATGGTGGGGTGGCAGGCGGGTCACGGGTCACGGGTAGGCAGCCAGGATGCCACGTGGCGAGCTCTGGGAGGGTCGGGCACTGTTCAAAGTCGGATTGCCCACCAGCCGACTTCAAACAGTGCACCGAATATATGGTGGGGTGGCAGGCGGGTGGCAGGTCACGGGTAGGCAGCTTTAATTGGGGGTTTGACTGAATTTGGGGTTTGATTGGATAAATAAGAGGTGGTATTTTTTTATTTTAATTTTGGATCGAATATAAAATAATAAGTAATTATTATTTGAATATTAAATATTATAAATATGAGATCATAATTTTTATTTAAATTTGAAAAAATATTTTACACTAATTATGTACTAAAATATAACTTAATTTTTAATCCAGTGATCAATCTTTTCAGACTGAAAAAAATATTCGAATAATTATTTTAATTAATATTTTTTTAATATGATTTAAAATATTTTTAATTGATATAGGTGCATGTGTAGGGTTTCAGTGATGTGAAATAATAGTGGTGTAGCTGCAGATGTAGGGTTTCAGTGATGTGAAATAATAGTGATGTAGGTGCAGGTGTAGGGTTTCAGTGATGTGATATAGGTGCAGGTGTAGGTTTCAGTGATGTGAAATAATAGTGGTGTAGGTGCAGGTGTAGGGTTTCAGTGATGTGATATAGGTGCAGGTGTAGGTGCAGATGTAGGTTTCAGTGATGTGAAATAATAGTGATATAGGTACAGGTGTAGGGTTTCAGTGATGTGATATAGGTGCAGGTGTAGGTTTCAGTGATGTGAAATAATAGTGGTGTAGGTGCAGGTGTAGGTTAGTAAAAAAATTAATTGTTAAATAATTTTAAATTATGTAGGGGTAGTGTAGTTTTTTTATTGGAAATCTGTTAGTGAATATTAAATTTCGTGTAGGGGTATTATAGGGAAATATTCAAGTTGGATTTTATTTTAAATAGGTTCATTTAGTGTTGAAGAATGTAGTTTGATAGAAAACTGTTTAAGTTATATTTGAGTAAAGAGAGAGAAGAAGAAGAAGAAGAAGAAGAAGGTTGGAAGAAAAAAATGTAAGTTGTTTTGAAATATTTTTTTATCTGTATATTTTTTATGTTATTTGAAAATTAATTGTAAATTTTTTTTCGAATATGCAGAGAAAATGAGCAACAACAGTTGTTTTGTGACTGTCCATTACAACGGACAAATTGTAAAATCTGATGTTGGTGTCGTATTTCATTCGGAGAGGCCTACGAAGATGAGAATTAACAAAGAAATCACACTTCGAGTTTTGAAAGAGCAAATATCGGAAAAAATTGGAGCTCCGATTCATAGTTTACAGTACCGGTGGATGACATGTTCGAATCCAGTCATATATTCCGCGATTGATCTCGAAGATAATGAAGATGTGGAAGTTATGATTGCAGAGCATGAGTCAATGGGAATTCGAAATGTCGAGATGTTTGCCACGATTCTTGATATTTCCGGCCCCTCTAGAAATGCAACCGGAGAATCTAGTCAAATGGGTGTCGGTAACGAAATTGATATGTCCGGAGGTAGTTTTGTTGCAATGTTGGCAACTGGGACATCTAGTGGATTTCATGAAGGTGGGCCGTCAACATATGATCCATCGTACGGACCGACTGTTGATGTTGATGCTAATATTGCACTTGGACGTGGCCGGTGGGGAGAATCATTAGAAGATTCCAGCGAAGATGAAGATATTGGGGATCCTGATTTGTTCCCGAATAACGATGGTCAAGCCCCTGACTTCGGTGTTGGAGAATTTGTTCCGACCGGGGGCGACATTACATTATACGAAGCTCCTGCTCATATGCACTCAGTGGATTTTGATGCGATGAGGGCGCCACAATTTCCAGATATGCCCCAAATAAGTTTTAGTCAGAATGGCGACTTGGCTGAGGGGCTGGAATTTAAGGCGAAGGACGAAGCTATATTGGCAATTAAAGAGTATAATATCAGACAACATGTAGATTATACGGTTGTTGAATCCAACACAAAAACTTTCCTTGCGAAGTGTGTGAAGTACGGAGAAGGGTGCAACTGGAAGATTCGTGTAACGAAGCTTAAGAAGAGTGGTCGTTGGGAGGTCACGAAGTACAATGGCGGTCACACATGTTTACGAAGAGCCATCGACCAGGATCACAAGAAATTGGACTCCAGCGTAATAAGTCATCACGTGATGAAGTTGGTCGAAGCAAATCCAAGGGTTCCAGTTTCAACCATTCAAGCAACCGTTGCACAATTATTTCAATATCAAATACAATACATGAATGGGTGGCGTGCAAGGGAAAAGGCATTGAATTCAGTGTACGGTGATTATGACAGATCGTATAATGAGTTACCAGCGTTGTTGATGGCAATGACACAGTTCATCCCATGCACCATAGTCAGGTATCAAACAAAAGATGCGTACGACCGACAAGGGCAATTGCTACAAGGGTATAAATTTTTCCATCGACTGTTCTGGGCTTTCAAGCCATGCATTGACGGGTTTCCGTATTGTAAGCGTATGATCCAAGTGGATGGAACGTGGCTTTACGGGAAATACGCTCACATACTACTTGTTGCTGTTATGCAAGATGGTGAGAACAATGTCATTCCGATTGCATTCGCAATTGTTGAAGGGGAAACTGCGGAAGCTTGGGATTTCTTTTTGACAAATTTGCGTGAGCATGTGGTCCTCCAAGACGGGGTTTGTATTATCTCCGATCGAGGGACGGGTATCAAAGCAGCAATTAATCGAGAGGGAAGTCGTTGGACACCTCCCTATGCATACCCTGCATATTGTGTTCGTCACATCGGAAAGAATGCCGTTGAAAAATTCAAAAATCAGTGCCTTCGCAGTGAGATTATGAGCATGGGTAAGTATCATTCTTTCAAATTAAGTTATATATGTGTATGCAGTGATGTGTTTTGATTTATGTCGATGCTAAGTCAAACAATAATTATGGCACAGGTTTTCAATTACTACGGCCAGAATTTGAAAGGAAGATGGCGGGGTTAATGAAATATGGCGAGCGTGTTTGGAGTTGGGCCAACAACATCGAGAGAGAGAGATGGGCCCAATCATATGATGAAGGTGGTAGACGATACGGGCAAATGACTACCAACCTTGTGGAGTGCATTAATGGAGTACTCAAAGAGTCGCGTCATCTTCCAATAGCCAGCTTGGTAACCGAGACATACTACCGCTTGGCTAAGGTTTGGGCCGTCAAAGGGAAGAAGGTGCAGGCAGCTTTAAATAGTGGACAACTATTTCCGGTGAAAATGGTTGAAAAAATGGATGCAAATGTGACGAGGGCAACGGCGTTGGTGGTTCACGCATTCGACCGCCATTATCAGACTTTCGATGTTGTTGCTTCCAGATCCCGACACGAAGCCCCCCACTCGAACGTATTTCGAGTAGATTTCAGACGTAAGTGGTGTGACTGTGGCGAGTTCCAAGCGTGGCGATATCCATGTGCTCATGCAGTTGCAGCATGTTTGTTCGTCAACGTTGACCCGTACACATTTGTTGACCCATGCTTCAGACTCAGCGAGATATTAGAAATTTACAAAATTGAGTTCCCACCTATTCCGAATTCTATGTATTGGCCGCCAGTGGAGCATGATAAATGGTTACCGGATCCGACACTACGTAGAAAGCCAACTGGGCGACCTAGATCGACTCGGATCTACACGAGTATGGATCTTCCTGACAGAGAGAAAGGCCAACGCAAGAGATGCAGCATATGTAGGGGTGAAGGTCATTCGAAAACAACATGTCCCAATGAACCAAGATATGTGGCCATGCCTCAATGATTATTCGCGGATTGTACTTGAATTCAGGAAATATAATGTTTGCATTTAAAATATTGTCTGAATTGATTTCCTACGCTTTTCACTATTTAGTGACCATTTCGTAAAGTATTAAAAACCATTATTATTCAAATTAATGTACCAAACGATTGCCAAAAATTACCAACTTTTAACAGAAACATTAAAAACAATATTTATAATAGCATACAAAATTTTAGAACGTTTCAAATTCATTTACTACGTTTTCCACTATTTAGTGACCATTTTGTAAAGTATTAAACACTGTTTTTATTCGAATTCATGTACCAAACGATTTTCAAAAATTACCAAATTTTAACAGAAACCTTAAAAATAATATTTCTAATAGCATACAAAATTTTAGAATGTTTCAAATTCATTTACTACGTTTTCACTATTTTTCCGAAAATATATCATTTATATCATATTTTAACCAAAGAACGAACGAATAATAATAAATAAATAAACAAAACACATAGTGAAAATTCAATATTCAAATTCAATCACTACTCTAAATTATTACTCAAATAAAGATAACATCATTTTTTCTTCTGCATCCGCTTACGTAATTTTTGACAATGAGCGGATATAGTCGAAAAATATGTGTGTTTTTTGGTCCTCTTCCGTTGTGGCCTCAATTCTTCCTCAAGAACCTCTTCACCATCCACCTCTCCAGCATCCACCTCTCCAGCATCCTTCTCATTCACCGAGGGCATAGGAGGCGGTGTTCTGTACGTGTCCACGCAACCCGTGGAGTGACGAGGTAAAAACTCTGAAGAATTCAGGAATTCTTGTATTTCCTGAAAATCCATGCTCCGTTCAAAGTTTGAGTAACGAGGTAACTGTTGAGGAATAAACTCGGGTGTGTATAAATCAACATCAGCAAACTCGTGAGTATCGGAGGAGCTCTGGCCCACTTCTCCTGCATTATGTGTTTGGGTCGGTTCTTTTTCCCAAAGAACTGGCGAGCGCACTGGATGTTCCCAAGTTGTTGGCCAACCTTCGGAATTTCGAGAGCCAACGGGATTTTGAGATGCGGCCGCTGCTGCTGTCTTGGAAGACTCAGCTTTACCGCCATATTTTTTCTTAAATGTTTTACATTGTTCCCGTTCCTCGACCGAAGTTAGGTAAGGCTTTCCATTATTAAAAAAATAAATCAGGTACTCTGACCTCTGAAAATCGAAATCTTCCTCTTCGATTTCGGCGCGAAATGGTATCGTTGAGTTTCTGTTGTTCCACATCGTAACGTACTCAGCGTGTATGACTTCCCACGGAACATCTGCCCTGCCGCGTCCATCATAATTGTGCAAATAATCATGATGAGTGTGTGGAAACGGAATAGGCTGGTGGAAGCCAAATTGCCTAAGCACCCTGTCGGCAAAGTGGAACTCAACAATCGAAAAGTGGATCAACGGTGTAACCGTACACCACATGTCAGAATCCTTCAACAGTTCATCTGGTACAAATATGCGATCATCGTAGTACGCCATCCAAATAAACTGCAAAAATAATTATTATTATTATCAGAACTAACTATAATATAAAAAAACTATTAATTTATATCTATCTTACTAAATTGTTAAAAATATAGTTAACTAAATACCCGCTCCTGGCAATATAAATCAATTTCCGCTCTAAACACCTTCAAGTTGTTGTTCGCCAATCCCGTGTGCGCTTTTTTATCGCACCATCTGCATACAATTCACAATTAATGTTTTAATTAATAAAAAAATAATTTAACATTAACAAAAAATTAAACTTACAATAAAAATAATTACCTGGCGACAAGAGGGAACTGTACCGGTGTTCGAGTTATCGGTGTCCAGAACGGAAGTCGCTGCCAAGCCCATGCTTGCAGCAACAACAAACATCCACCAATACCTCGAACCTTACGGCCATTATCTATTTTAGCGCCCTTGCACAACTCACGATACAAGAACGCTAATATGGCCGATCCCCAACTATATTGAGCAGCTTCCCACGGGTACCTCAAAAAGCGTAGATACCGTGTATGTACAAGATTGCCGGATTTATCCGGCATCAATATACCGCCAATGAGCTGCAGAATATAAGCTCGACTGGCATTATAAACAGCATCAATCGAACTATATTCATTGAGATTGAATTCTTTTTTCAACCAACTCAGTTTCACGCGACTTCCTGACAAATTTGATTTGTCCGGCACCTTCCCGAGAAAGTAACCGCAAAGTGCTTCAGGACTAACTTCAGTCTGGTCGATCGAAGGTTCCCCGGTCAATGGTGCCCCAATCAATGGTGCCCCGTTTACCGGCACCCCAATAAGCATGACCACGTCTTCAAGTGTGATCGTGCATTCCCCACACGGCATATGGAACGTATGGGTTTCCGGCCTCCAACGCTCAATCAGAGCAGCAATCAACCCGGGCACCAACTTGTACCCTCGAAGGAATGTCGCATAATAAAATCCAGATTGTTGCAACCATTCAGTGATTCGACCGTGCGGAGGATTTTTTGCCATGGTCAGGTGATGTTTAAATGTATCCTCAAAATCCTGTAATTAACACATCAATAAATAAAGGAATTAACCAAACAAAATATTATTAAAATAATTGAATTGAATTTCTAATAAATAAATTATTAACAAAATTGTACCATCTCAGGAACCGGCAAACTACTAATGTGTTCATCCTGAAATCTCAACAGATGAGCTTGCTCAGCCATCCTACATGATAAGTATGAATATATTATAACCCGACACTCAATTTTGTAAAATTCTACGCAATTAAAATTTTCATTCTAATACATTTATTACACTACTACTACTAAATAACTAAATAAATGCTTAAAATTTGAATTTCGTTGAATTTTACGGAATTAAAAATAATACTAGATATTATAAATAAAAAACTGTTTAGTGACCATTTCGTAAAGTATTAAAAACGGTTTTTATTCGAATTCATGTACCAAACGATTTCCAATAATTACCAAATTTTAACAGAAATCTTAAAAATAATATTTCTAATAGAATTCAAAATTTTAGAACGTTTTGAATTCATTTACTACGTTTTTCACTATTTAGTGACCATTTCGTAAAGTATTAAAAACAGTTTTTATTCGAATTTATGTACCAAACGATTTCCAAAAATTACCAACTTTTAACAGAAACCTTAAAAATAATATTTATTATAGAATACAAAATTTTAGAATGTTTCAAATTCATTTACTACGTTTTTAACTATTTAGTGACCATTTCGTAAAATATTAAATACATTTTTTATTCGAATTCATGTACCAAACGATTTCCAAAAATTACCAAATTTTAACAGAAATCTTAAAAATAATATTTCTAATAGAATACAAAATTTTAGAACGTTCTGAATTCATTTACTACGTTTTTGACTATTTAGTGACCATTTCGTAAAGTATTAAAAACAGTTTTTATTCGAATTTATGTACCAAACGATTTCCAAAAATTACTAAATTTTAAAAGAAACCTTAAAAATAATATTTATAATATCATACAAAATTTAAGAACGTTTCAAATTCATTTACTACGTTTTTAACTATTTAGTGACCATTTCGTAAAATATTAAATACAGTTTTTATTCGAATTCATGTACCAAACGATTTCCAAAAATTACCAAATTTTAACAGAAACCTTAAAAACAATATTTCTAATAGCATACAAAATTTTAGAACGTTTCAAATTTATTTACTACGTTTTTCACTATTTAGTGACCATTTCGTAAAGTATTAACCACTGTTTTTATAAATTCTAACATAAAATTAATGTTATAAATTCTAACATAAAATTAACAACAATAGAAATATTCAAAAATTAAAAATTTCAAATATCAACTCCAAAATTATAAAAAAACAACAAATTAATCTCTTCATAAATTTATAAAATTTAACCACCAAATTAAAATTGCATTATACTTACTATATTTCTTCAAATCTCTATTTCTCAAACTCTTCACAAAATATCTTCTTCTCCTCTTCAACAACCTATTTAACACAAAAATTTCAATATTTCAAACATCAACTTCAAAATTCTAACATCTAAAAAATTAAAAAAACTAATCTGAAAAAATAAAAAAATATAACTACAAAAAAATACATACATTACAAATATAAATTTAACATAATTTTCTCAAATAAAATATAAATACTCACAAATTTTCTTCAAAATCTTTCTCTTCTTTCTTCAACCTTCTTTCTTCCACCTTCCACCTTCAACACAACCCCTATTTATCTTCACCTCATTTCACTTTCAACCACATAAATTACACCTCCCAATCAACCAATAATAATAAAAAAAAACATTAAAGGCTGCCACCCGTGAACCCTGCACCCGCCTGCCACCCACCATTATTTGGTGCACTGTTTGAAGTCGGGGGGAGGGCAGTCCGACTTTGAACAGTGCCCAACCCTCCCAGCTTCCGCCACGTGTCATCGTGGCCTCTTCAAAAAGGGTATAAAAGCAGCCCGACTTTGAACAGTAAACCCGCTTGAAAAACACTGTTCAAAGTCGGATGGTGGGCTGAAGGTTTTCAACTTTTGCACAGTAAACATCCCTAATTGTGTAAATAATATGATGGCATCCCTATTTCTGAAAAAAAAAATTTGAAATATAATATTGTAGTAAATATTCCGTGAAAGTAAAGTCGAAACCATTTCTCACCGTCTTTGAACAGCGATTCATTTTATCGAATTAAAAAAATAGAAATATTGTTCAAAAGTCGGAGCCTCTTGCCACCGACTTTCATGTTTTTTATTGTTCATAGTCGGATTCTAATGGTTCTGACTTCACTTTTTTATTCAAAAAATAAAAAATATTGTTCATAGTCGGATTCTAATGGTTCCGACCTCACTTTCAGAAAGTGCAATATTTGTGGAAATAAAATAGCTTGTGACATATTTGGGGGGAAAAGTTGAGTGCCTTATTTTTGTAAATTCTCTCAAATATTTTACATTGTGATATTTGTAAGCTAATACTTTTTTTTTTTATTCTCACACATTTATATTTGTATTTGAATTTAATAATTAATTAAATTATATTAAAATTAATCATATAAATACTAAATTAATATACAGATCCTTCAAATATGCTTAGTAATGTTATATTAAAAAATATTTTTTATAATCTAATTAATATTAATAGATACAAAATATTGATAACTAATAAATTATTCAAACAATTATTGAATATAACCATATTTTTATATGTCTTTTTACTTGTTTAAATAATCAAATAGCTATCGGCTATCGATAAATTTAACAATTTTTTTTATACAATTAACTAATAGAGAATCCGCTAGTTAAATCAGCTAATGCAATTAACTATCAGCTAAAGTAATCTGTTATCAGCTATTCGCTAATTGTCAAATAAGCGTGACATTTAAATTTTTCAAAATTATATGATACTTGATCTCTCCCACCGCTACATTTATATATTTTTTAAAAATTGAAAATAATATCTATCCATTGAAAAATATTTCGTATAATTAATTGTTTGAGTTAAGTTTGTTTAATAAAAATAGAATTGAACTATGCGAAAATATTTAATGGTGAAAAATTAATTTTTATCACAATTAATTATTCTAGTTAAATATTAAAATTAATCGAATCTATTTTAACTATCACATTTAAATTTTGAACTTAAAAATTTTATGAGATAATTAAAAGGATGAGTCTACCACGTGCGACGAACATTGATGAACACCACTAATGATGAACATCGCTGAACACCATTAAATTAATTAATAAAAATTTAAAATTTCAAGGACTCATCATACAATTAATAATTATTTTAAAAAATCCAATTAAATTATTTTTATATATTAAAATTTTATTTTTTTTAATAAAGGTAAACTATATATTTCGTACCTCACCTATTTCCGTATTTCTATTGAACCCTCGTTATTTAAATATTATTTTAATTTGACCTTATTCTTTACAAAAAAAATAATTTAACCCTTAACCATCAACTTAAAACCTTAAATTATTAAACCATGCATTTGAATTTTGATACAATCGTCCCAAATTCAAAAATCCCATTTACAAAATCAGTGTAATTATGATTAGTATTATGATTAATATCATCTCTATTATTGTCAAAAAAGAAGGTTATCATATCGTTTCATGAAGATTATAATCATAACCAGCTCAATTATCATTTCTTGTTCTTCTGAATTGTCAATCAATCAAAAAAAAAAAGAAAAAAAATCCGAATTACTGAGTTTTAAATTTGAGAATCGGATGGGAAAAATTCCAAAAGAGTGAGTAATTCGATGAAAGGGAAATAATAGAGAAAACAAAAATGCTTGTTTGAAATGTTTCTATCAAGGCTTCTATACTTCTTCTGAGAACCAGAAACCTTTGCCTTTTCCTACTTTAAGTATACGATCATCGTCTTCAAAATCCATCTTTGAATCTCTCTTTCGTTTTTTTTACTAATTCCAATCTCCCTTTCCATTTCTTCCACACCAAAAAGAACCCATAGAAAAAGACGAGAGAGAAATACATAGAGTTATAGACCTTAAGACATAACCCTTGACTGGTAGCTAAACAATGAAACCCTTCTTCTTCCCAACAAAACAATAATAATTTTACCCTTAAACCTTAAAATAATTTAATTAAATTTTTTTAGGAGAATTCAACAATTCTTTGAGTTGAATCCATGATGGTAAAATTATTTCTAATGGTATATGGCTTAGGGTATAAGTTTAAGAGTTTAAGGTTTAATAATTTAGGGTTTTAGGTTGAGGGTTAAGGGTTAAATTATTTTTTTATTATAAAGAATAAGGTCAAATTTATTTAAATAATGAGGGTTCAATAGAAATACGGAAATAAGTGAGGTACTAAATATATAGTTTACTCTTATTAAAAAATAAAATTTTAATATATAAAAATAATTTAATTAAATTTTTTAAAATAATTATTAATTGTATGATGGGTCCTTAAAATTTTAAATCTTTATTAATTAATTTAATGGTGTTCATCGGTATTAATTATTAGTAGTGTTCGTCGCACGTTGTAGAATTTTTCTAATTAAAATAAAGGGATCCCGAAACTACAATACCTGAACTCATGCCATGCGCCATACATAAAAAAGAATGATACACTAGGGATTTCCCTAGTAGCCGACTATTGGTACTCTTGTGTTTTGATTGAATTCTTACTTCTAATTAACCTTAAAACCATCTCATTTTTTCTATAATAGATAACTTCTTATCAATTTTTCAAGACTTTTGTCTTAACTAATTTGATTTGATCGACGATACACACTTAATTTTAGTGAGCGATTATCCCAACACAAATTTTCCTGTTTGAATGCTCAATAATCATCCTACAATCCTCACATAAAGGATGACATATTAAAATTTTAGGGGTGCGCCATTACAAAATTGTACGGAATGTGAATTTAGATCATCAATAGAAAATACAAAATAAATAAATAAATTACATAAACTATATGAAAATTTGAAATTTTCAAAAGGTCCGACTGCCCCCTCCAACCCTCCTTCAATCCATCTCTTGCCTAAAAGAGTTGGGTAAAATTTTATCTAAACTTTTATAATTTTGTAATCATAAATAATGTGATATCCAATACTCCGATCTCAAGATCCGACTATCATATAAAAAAATATTTCCATTGTAACTTACCTGAGTCTTTTAATCAATTGTAATACACAAAAATATTTTAAATATAGACATAAATAACACGAACCAACTTGCTTCAATGATTAAGGGAAACATTGTTATTCTTAGAAGTCGTGGGTTCGAACACTAGCAGCTGCAGTAGGGTGATTGAGCATGCATTATTAAAGAGTTGAGAGTATATTCAGAACAGATACTACTTGTAAATCACCTTAGCTTTCATATATATATATATATATATATATATATATATAGACAAATATTGTGAATTAATATATAGAAACATGCTTCAGTTTTCTTTCTAATATTATTATTGTTATATATTATAAATATTATTATTTTCTTTTGAAAATGAAGTATATACATGCATATATATATATATATAATGTTATAGATTATATAATATAAAATTTAATAAAAATCTAAAATAGAATTATCCTAAATATAATAGTATGCTTATAATAGACCACTAATAAAATTTAAATGAGGCATCTTAATTCTAGTTATACAAGAATTTTTTTTGTTTGACAATAGTTCCAATCCATTGACCGACTAATTCGAATAGGATACTACAAACAGTGGCATATCTAAAAATATTTTTTATGGTGAGCACAAATTATAAATATTAAAAAAAATTAAGGACTAACTCATAAAAATTGTAACCCCCTCGTCCCAGTCCGGACGCTTGACCGGTCCGAGTGGGCCACACGGGGAAAACCGAAGCGAAACTCGTTAAGGTTCCTCCTCGGTTAACGACCCAGATTTTTTTTTTAAATTAATCTTCTCTAAATGCACATTTAATTCCTATGTGATCACAACTAGGGATGTAAAAACAAGTAATCGGACGGGTTTCAGGTCGGGTACTGTCAGGTCGGGTAAAATCGGGTACAGGTCATTTCAGGTCATTTTTCTATTTTAACTCGACTCGGGTCGGGTGCGGGTCCATTTCAGGTCGGGTCCATTTCAGGTCGGGTCCATTTCAGATCGGGTCCATTTCAGGTCGGGTCCATTTCAGGTCGGGTTCATTTCAGGTTGGGTCAAAACGGGTCGGGTCCGAAGCAGATAATTGACAGGTTAATTCGGGTTCGGATACACTTCAGGTCGGGTCCATTTCAGATCGGGTCCATTTCAGGTCGGGTCCGTTTCAGGTCGGGTCCATTTCAGGTCGGGTCCATTTCAGGTCGGGTTCATTTCAGGTCGGTTGCATTTCAGGTCGGGTGCATTTCAGGTCGGGTAATTTTAGGTCGGGTAGTTTCAGGTCGGGTAATTCAGGTCGGGGTATTTTTAGGATTGAAATTTGTGAAACAAATATTTTAATTTTGATATAACTAAAAACCTAAGGACTAAATCGAAAAAGTCAAAACGAATTTTAAGTCCATAAAATATCCCCATATAATTTTAGTATTATGCCTAAGTTAAAAACATACATTTTCAAATATCTTTTTCTAAGTGTTTCAAGCCAAAGCAGTGTTTTTCAAGCACCCGTTTCGAAACGGCCCTAAGGCGTTTCGAAACATTTTCACCACTGTCGACCATCGTTCCGAAACGCGTATCGAAACACATGCAACCGTTTCGAAACGGCTTACCTCGTTTCGAAACTGTTCTTCATGTTGGATTTAAAAAGGGCTAAATTATTTCAAACATTTCAGATTTTTAAACATCAAAGGGGTGTTTCGAAACGGATCAAGCCCGTTCCGAAACGACCCTTTGACAGTAGCCATTCCGTTTCGAAACGGATCACTACCGTTCCGAAACAGGGGCTAGGTTTTAGTTTGAAAATATGACCGTTGTATGTTTTAACTGATTTTATCAAAACCGTTAAGGCGTTTCGAAACGGGCTAGAACCGTTCCGAAACGACCCTTTTACAGTGGCAAAACCGTTCCGAAACGGCCCTAAGGCGTTTCGAAACGGGCTCTTAAATGCACCCCAACGGCTCTTTCTATTTTAGTCCGTTCCGAAACAGGTTTCCCGTGTTCCGAAACGGGTTGGTGCAGACAGCATTAATGGTGGCAAGAGAGGGTTCCAACGGCTCCATTTATGTTCCCAACCACCCAAACGGCTAGAAATCAATGAGAAGGTATAAAAGGGACATCCAAAAGCATCAGCAACAACTATTGAACTTCAAGCAAACATCCAAACATCAAATTCAAGCATTTGAGCAAAAATCCCAAATTTGTGTAAAATCCCAATTTGTGTTCTTCATTCATATTTTGTAAAATTGGGTTGAGTGCTTGTATTGGGGCTATCATTTGTATTGAGAGATACCTAATTAGCCTTCAAATTTCTTTGTTCTATTGAGTGAGAGTTGGGTTGATTTTTGGGTAGAAAAATCAACCGATATTGTAAAGGGTTGCCTCCTTGTCCTAGAAAAAGGGAAGATCAATTTAGTGAAATTGTTGCAAATCCTTAGTGAGACTAAGGTAGTGGATGTAGAGTTCATTTGGAACTTGAACCACTCTAAATCCCTTGTTCTTCAATTTTTATTTGCCAATTTCCACTAAAATCCTTTAAATTTCCAATTCACCCCCCCTCTTGGTAAATATCGATCTTTCGATCCACTCAACAATTGGTATCAGAGCTTAACTCTTTGAGGATTAACAACCACAATAGGAGATCCTTGGAAGAGTGTGATCATCAAAATATCAAGAGATGGCTTCAACCTCCGGTTCCGGCATGTACGAGTCACAATCAACCACCAAGCCTCCTTTCTTCAATGGTGACAACTACTCCTTTTGGAAGAACAAAATGAGGCTATTCATCAAGTCAAGTGACTACCTTGTATGGGATGTCATTGAGGATGGGCCATACATTCCATTGAAGCAAGATGGTGAAGGCAAGATGGTGTTGAAGAAGAAAGCCGAAATGAGTGAAGAGGAGAGGAAGAAGATTCAAGTCAACGATAAAGCTCTCCACATGCTTTTTTGTGCTTTCGGTCCGGACATCTATTCAAAGGTCTCTTCCATTGAAAATGCCAAAGAAGTGTGGGACACACTTGAGACCACTTATGAAGGCACCAATGATGTCAAAGAAACTAAGATTGGACTTCCCAATCTTAGTTATGAAAATTTCAAGATGGAGCCCGATGAGACGGTGTCAAAGATGTTTGATCGATTCTCCACAATTGTCAACGGGCTAAAAGGCTATGGAGAGATCATACCGGAAGACAAGCTTGTCCGGAAGCTACTCTATTCACTTCCCGAAGCTTGGGATGGGAAGAGAACCGCCATCATCGAAGCAAAGAACTTGAAGACATTAAAGCTTGATGAGCTTGTGGGTTCTCTCCTTACTCATGAAATCATGAAGCAAGGAAGGGAAGATGAGAAAAAGAAAGAAGAGAAAAGAGTAGAGAAGCTTGAAGTTGAAAAGAAGAAGAAGATGAGAATAGCTCTCAAGGCAAAAGCTTCACAACATGATGAGAGCTCATCTTGTGAGGAGGATGAACTAGAAGAATTGGCTATGATAGCCAAACGATTCTCACGCTTCATGAGGTCCAACCGGGGAAGAAAAATCCAAAGAAAGATGGACTTCAAAGGAAGGAACAAAGAAGAAGGGAAGGATCCCATCATTTGCTATGAGTGCAAACAATCCGGTCACATCCGTTCGGAATGCCCTCAACTCAAGAAGAAGGGCTTTGAGAAGAAGAAGAAGCTCAAAGCCAAGCTTGCTACTTGGAGTGATGAGGAGTCATCGGAGGATGACGAACAAGAAGTGGCTAACCTTTGTCTCATGGCACTTGAGGAAGATTCCTCCTTGGTAACCTCTAACTCATCTACTTTAGATTTTTCATATGAAGAATTAAATGATGCATATGATGAGCTACAAGAGGTATATGATGAATTAGTTGAGAAGTTTAAAGAGTCGGTCATTAAAAACAAGAAAATCATTTTAGAGCTAAATGAGAAAAATGACTCACTCACTCAAGCTAATTCTAAATTTGAGAAAAAGATTTTAGGATTAAAAGATGAACTTAAATTCTTTCAAGATGAAAATGTTGATCTTAATAATCTTTTGTCTCAATGCAATAGTGAACACCAAAAGGTGTTAGGTGAGCTAAATGAGCTCAAAAAGTCCTTAAAAAATGTTGGTAGTGTCAAACATGAAGTAGGAGAATCCTCTAGAACACACCAACCTAAGAAAAGGACTAATTACTACAAACAAGGTAGCTACCCTAGACATAGTAGAGCTAAAAGAATTAGAAGTGTATGGGTTCCTAAGGAACTTGTAAAATCTAATAATATTATTGCTATGTCATCTTGGATTCCTAAGGGAACCAAGGTTTTGGGAGCTAACACTCATGGACCCAAAATGATTTGGGTACCAAAAACCAAGGTTTAATACCTTTGTTTGTAGGGGGAGCATTGCTACAAGGCCAAAGCACAAAGTCAAAACTCATGGTACCTTGATAGTGGATGCTCGAGACACATGACCGGAGACAAGAGTCGATTCATGGATTTAAAGCCAAAAAGTGGAGGAGTAGTAACATTTGGTGACAACTCCAAAGGCCACATTAAAGGTATTGGCTCCATAGGTAATCACTCTACCATTCTCATTGAAAATGTCTTATATGTCGATGGTCTTAAACATAATTTATTGAGCATAAGTCAATTGTGTGATAAGGGATTTAATGTTTTATTTGATAAAAATGGATGCAAAATTGTTGACATTAAATTTAATAATATTATGCTAATAGGTCATCGCATAGGAAACATATACATGGTGCATTTAGATGACATACATACATCTCATGCATGTTTAGTTGCTCAAAATGAAAATGATGCATGGTTGTGGCATAGGAAGCTAGGACATGCTAGCATTAGTGTTTTGGAAAAACTAGTCTCTCTAAATCTAGTTAGAGGTTTGCCCAAAATTAAATTTTCAAATGACAAAATTTGTGATGCATGCTCTAAGGGTAAACAACATAAGTCTTCCTTTAAATCCATTAATGATGTTTCTACTAGTAGATGCTTACAATTAATTCACATGGATTTATTTGGGCCAATTAGGACTATGAGCTTGGGTGGTAAATCTTATGCATTTGTGTTAGTTGATGATTTTTCTAGATTTACTTGGGTTCTCTTTTTAAGTACTAAAGATGAGGCTTTGGAAAAATTCATCACATTTTCAAAATTAACCCAAAATGATCTTGAACTTAGAATTTCAAACATTAGAAGTGATCATGGAACCGAGTTTCAAAATTTAGGGTTTGAAGAATTTTTGAATGAAAATGGTATTAGCCATAATTTTTCGGCTCCTCGAACTCCTCAACAAAATGGGGTAGTTGAGAGGAAAAATAGAACTTTACAAGAAATGGCTAGAACTATGCTTTGTGAAAATAATTTACCTAAATATTTTTGGGCGGAAGCCACAAACACCGCTTGTTATATTGTAAATCGAGTAATGATTAGGCCAATTTTAAAGAAAACACCTTATGAGATTTTAAAATCTAAAAAGCCTAACATTAGCTATTTTCACCCTTTTGGGTGCAAGTGTTTTGTTTTAAATAATGGAAAAGACAACTTAGGTAAATTTGATGCAAAAAGTGATGAAGCTATTTTTATAGGTTACTCTTTAACCTCTAAAGCCTATCGAGTATTTAACAAAAGAACTTTAGTAGTAGAAGAATCTATTCATGTTGTATTCGATGATAACCTCCTTCCTAGGAAGGATTCTTGTGATGATGATGATGTAGGAATCATAAATGCCTTTGATGGAGGTCAAACTTCAAAGGAGGATGAGATTCAACCAAAGGAAGAAGACACACAAGATCCACCTCTTGAAGCCTTGAAGGACTTGGCTATTGAGGAAAAGGAAGTGAGCTACCCAAGGGAGTTGAACTATGTCAAAGATGGTGAAATCTTAGGTGATCCATCCAAGGGGGTAACCACTCGTTCTTCTCTTAAATTAATGAACCATGTTGCATTTATCTCATGCATAGAGCCTAAAAACATAAAAGAAGCATTAAAAGATGACTTTTGGATTATGGCTATGCAAGAAGAGTTAAATCAATTTGAGAGAAGTAATGTATGGACATTAGTTGATAGGCCTAGTAATCAATCTACAATAGGAACTAAATGGGTCTTTAGGAACAAACTAGATGAGAGTGGTAACATTGTGAGAAATAAAGCTAGACTTGTAGCACAAGGTTACACTCAAGAAGAGGGAATAGATTTTGATGAAACCTATGCACCCGTAGCTAGGATGGAAGCCATTAGGATGTTGCTTGCATATGCATGTTATCATAATTTCAAGCTTTTTCAAATGGATGTTAAAAGCGCATTTTTAAATGGTTTTATAAATGAAGAAGTGTATGTGGAACAACCACCGGGTTTTGAAGATTCAAAATTTCCAAATCATGTTTTCAAACTTACCAAAACTCTTTATGTTTTAAAACAAGCTCCTAGAGCTTGGTATGAAAGGCTTTCAAATTTTTTGATTGAAAAAGGATTTGAAAAAGGTAAGGTGGACACTACATTTTTCATAAAAATGTATAAAAATGACATCTTAGTAGTTCAAATTTATGTTGATGATATTATTTTTGGTTCTACTAATGAATGTCATTGTCAAGAGTTTTCTAAGCTAATGCAAGGTGAATTTGAGATGAGCATGATGGGGGAGCTCTCATTCTTTTTGGGACTCCAAATCAAGCAAAAGAAGGATGGCACCTTCATCAACCAAGCAAAATACATAAAGGATATGCTCAAGAAGTTTTGCTTGGAGAATGCAAAGCCTCAAGCCACTCCTATGAGCTCATCTACAAAGCTTGACAAAGATGAAGGAGGTAAGTGTGTTGACTCTAAGCTTTATCGTTCTATGATTGGATCTTTGCTTTACCTTACCGCAAGTAGACCGGATATATTGTTTAGTGTTTGCTTGTGTGCTAGGTTTCAAGCTAGTCCTAGAGAGTCTCACCTTATAGCCGTTAAGAGGATCTTTAGGTATCTTAGAGACACTCCTTGTTTAGGTCTTTGGTACCCTAGAGACTCTACCTTCAACCTTCATGCTTACTCGGATGCGGATTATGGGGGTTGCAAAATTGATAGGAAAAGTACTTCGGGAACTTGCCAATTTTTAGGTAGTATGCTCATATCTTGGTTCTCTAAGAAACAAAATAGTGTAGCCTTATCTACCACCGAAGCCGAGTACATATCCTTAGGGAGTTGTTGTGCTCAAGTCCTTTGGATGAAGCAACAACTCTTAGATTATGGAATTAAAGTTGGAACCATACCCCTAAAATGTGACAACACTAGTGCAATATGCTTAACTAAAAATCCCATCCAACACTCTAGAACCAAACATATAGAAATAAGGCATCATTTCATTAGAGATCATGTTCTTAAGGAAGATGTGGTTATAGAGTATGTGGACACCTTGAATCAATTAGCGGACATTTTTACAAAACCCTTAGATAAAGAGCGTTTTTGGTCCCTTAGGAGAGAGTTAGGTCTAGCTAGCCTATCTTGATCTTTTAGGACCTATTTTGTGCTTAAATATGCTTGATTTTGTGAAATGCCATGTTAATGTGTTTAAACTCCAAATTTCATCCATGCTTATAGTTAGGGGGAGTATGTTTATGCTTAAATATGTTTTGCCTGCTCTTTCATGACATTTATGCATGTTAGGCCTCTTAAAAGATCATTTTTCTGCATTTTTAGAGCCTCATCTGCACTTCCAGGCCCAGGTGTATCGAAACGGGTGAACCTGTTTCGATACGGATACCTTAAATCCAGCTCTGAGAGAAGGGCGTTTCGAAACGCCTCAAAAGCGTTCCGAAACGTTTTTGAGTCTGCCAAGGGGGTGTATCGGAACGCGTTCCGATACGGGTCAAAGGGTGTTTCGATACGGTCAACAGCGTATCGAAACGTTATGTTTATGGTTTTAAAATGGTCAAAACCCTAGCCGCCCGTTCCGAAACGGTCTTGACCGTTCCGAAACGGCCTCGCGGAATGCTTTATTTAGGGCTTTTAATGACATAATTTCACTTTTTATCAAACACCAAAACCCTAAACCGCCTCCCTCTCTATAAATACCCTCTAAAACTCTTTGATTTTCACAAAATTGTGAGGGGTTTTACTCTTCAACTCAAGTCTAAGCAAGTTTCATCAATCTTGTGCAAGGATTTCTTCAAAATCATCCAAAATCCCAAACTAAGGTAATTTTTCAATTTTTTTTCTTTCTTTCAATTCATGTTCGAATATTAGGTTAGAAAATTTTATTTTTGTATAGATTATATGTTTTTGGTTGTGGGTTTTCAAAATCTTGTAAAAAATTTTCAAATCTCAAAATTTTTGATTCGAATATAAATTTTTTCAATCGTATTTTTTTTAAACTGTTTTTATTTTAATTTTGTTTTCAAAAACCTAAGTGGGATTTATTATTGGATTGGTTTTAATTATCAATGCATACACTTAATTTTAAAACACTTGCTTAATGTTTTTAGATGGCGGATCAATCGAACAAAAAGCGCAAGGCCGTTCAATCCGGTGATTCGAGTATTCGTCCGAATATCACTATGCTTTTTCAGAAATCTCTTAAAAATCCGGACGCTCGTGCTCGCTTTGCTTATGTCAAGGATTTCGCGGTTCGTAAGGAACGAGTCATTGATCTTGAGTTCCTCAATTCCGAGCGATTCCTTTTTCGTTATCTTCATCGTTTGGATGAGTGGAATCTCATGGATTTCTTGAGCCTTCCGGATGTTTGCTACAAAAATATGGTACTCATCTTTTACTCCAATGCTCGTTTTCTTTATGATGAGTCCAGAACCGAGATCATAGGAATTGAGTCATCCTTACTAGGCAAAAAGATTGTTATTAATGTTGCTCTTTTGGAATCTGCTCTTAAACTTAAGAATATGGGTCTTGAGGATGAACACCACTTTGGCACTTTCACCGGTAAGGCACTAAATTTGGATGTGCATGATCGTGTTCTTCACTTAATGGTCTCTTGGTTTATTCGCCCTTCCGGCGGTAAATATTCCCACATCCGTCAAACCGATCACTTTTGGCTAGAGTGTTTCTGTAGGGGTGAGCGCCCAAATGTCCCTAAGATAATCTTTGCCGAGATAGTCAATAACATCAAACTTATTGACACAAATGAGTTGAAATCCTTTACTTATGGCATTGTCTTGAGCGCCTTATTTCACCATCTTGGTATCGATTGTACCTACGACTCTCCGGAACCTCGCAAGACCACTATTGGTGAATCATCCCTTCGCAAGTCCGGGTTCACGTATGTGAATGGTATTTGGGAAAGAATTGATAGAGAAGCGGTTCCTCCTCCCGTTGCTCCTCCACCGCAAGTTCAAATGGCAAACAATGAAGCTCTCACAACTTTTCTTACCGAGCGGTTCAATGCCTTGGACACTCGGATGAATGCTTTGGACACTAGCATTGCTTCGGGCTTTGAGACTATGGGCAATCGGTTGAAGAATGTCGAGGATCGTCTTCATTCTCTTGAAACTTCTCATTCCAACTTGGATCTTTCCTTCTCCACTCTCTATGGGCAATGGACGAAGTTTCAACGTTCTCAAGCCAAGGACGATGATGATGATGATGAGGATGATGATGACGAGGCTTAGGATATTTATCTCATATCATATCATATTATTTATGCTTTTAGGATTAAGAATGCATCTTTTTGTTTTCTCATGTTTTTAAGAACCTATGCTTATGACTTTTATTTGGGATTTTATTGTTTGAATTATGTTGAACTTCATGTTTGAATTATGTTTTGGATATTTTTATTATGAATTAATTCTATGGTTGCTTATTATTGCTTATTGGTACTAATCTTTTATCTTCTCTATGAGCTTATGTTGTTCTTTTTGATCTAACAAAAAGGGGGAGAAGAAATTTAAGAGCCACAACACTAAAATTCGTTTTTAATTTTATAAGGTTTTTAAACTTAAACTTCAAATCAAAATTTTTTAAAAACCTATCTTAAATTAAGGGGGAGTTAGAATATTTTTCAAAACTTTCAATATTCCAAAAATTCTAACTTTGGTTTTGTTATATCAAAAAGGGGGAGATTGTGAAACAAATATTTTAATTTTGATATAACTAAAAACCTAAGGACTAAATCGAAAAAGTCAAAACGAATTTTAAGTCCATAAAATATCCCCATATAATTTTAGTATTATGCCTAAGTTAAAAACATACATTTTCAAATATCTTTTTCTAAGTGTTTCAAGCCAAAGCAGTGTTTTTCAAGCACCCGTTTCGAAACGGCCCTAAGGCGTTTCGAAACATTTTCACCACTGTCGACCACCGTTCCGAAACGCGTATCGAAACACATGCAACCGTTTCGAAACGGCTTACCTCGTTTCGAAACTGTTCTTCATGTTGGATTTAAAAAGGGCTAAATTATTTCAAACATTTCAGATTTTTAAACATCAAAGGGGTGTTTCGAAACGGATCAAGCCCGTTCCGAAACGACCCTTTGACAGTAGCCATTCCGTTTCGAAACGGATCACTACCGTTCCGAAACAGGGGCTAGGTTTTAGTTTGAAAATATGACCGTTGTATGTTTTAACTGATTTTATCAAAACCGTTAAGGCGTTTCGAAACGGGCTAGAACCGTTCCCAAACGACCCTTTTACAGTGGAAAAACCGTTCCGAAACGGCCCTAAGGCGTTTCGAAACGGGCTCTTAAATGCACCCCAACGGCTCTTTCTATTTTAGTCCGTTCCAAAACAGGTTTCCCGTGTTCCGAAACGGGTTGGTGCAGACAGCATTAATGGTGGCAAGAGAGGGTTCCAACAGCTCCATTTATGTTCCCAACCACCCAAACGGCTAGAAATCAATGAGAAGGTATAAAAGGGACATCCAAAAGCATCAGCAGCAACTATTGAACTTCAAGCAAACATCCAAACATCAAATTCAAGCATTTGAGAAAAAATCCCAAATTTGTGTAAAATCCCAATTTGTGTTCTTCATTCATATTTTGTAAAATTGGGTTGAGTGCTTGTATTGGGGCTATCATTTGTATTGAGAGATACCTAATTAGCCTTCAAATTTCTTTGTTCTATTGAGTGAGAGTTGGGTTGATTTTTGGGTAGAAAAATCAACCGATATTGTAAAGGGTTGCCTCCTTGTCCTAGAAAAGGGGAAGATCAATTTATTGAAATTGTTGCAAATCCTTAGTGAGACTAAGGTAGTGGATGTAGAGTTCATTTGGAACTTGAACCACTCTAAATCCCTTGTTCTTCAATTTTTATTTGCCAATTTCCACTAAAATCCTTTAAATTTCCAATTCACCCCCCTCTTGGTAAATATCGATCTTTCGATCCACTCAACAAAATTCGTATTGAGTTTGAGTTTGGTACAACCGTATAAGTAGTCGATAGACTTTAGGTTGGCCTTCGTCAATCATCATTGATTTGGAGTTAATTATTTAAAGTCATATCAAATTAAAATTATAAAACATTGGAGTAATTAAAAAATACTAAAAAAGGGTCAATTTGGATTAAAAATAAAGTTTCACGGATTATAATGAACAAAATTAATAAATTAAAATTATAAAACATTAGACAAATTTAAAAGATAACAATGAAAAGGGGTCAATTTGGAATAAAAATAAAATTTTGGGGACTATAATGAACAAAAATATCAAATTAAAAGTATAAAAATTAGAGTAATTAAAATAACAATAAGTAGATGTCAATTTAGAATAAAAATAAATTTTTAGGGTCTAGAATGAACAAAATTTCAAATTAAAATTATAAAACATGATGAATTAAAATATATATATAAGGGACATTATGGAATTAAAATAAAGTTAAGGGACTAGAATGAAGAAAATATCAAATTAAAATAATAAAACATTTGACAAATTAAAAAAATGTGGGTCAATTTGGAATATAAATAAAGTTTTAGGGTCTAGAAGATGAAAATATTAAATTAAAAATATAAAACATTGGACGAATTAAAAAAACAATGAATAGGGGTCAATTTAGAATTGAAATAAAGTTAAAGGGACTAGAATGAACAAAGTACAAATTAAAATTATAAAACATCAGATGAAATAAAAAAACAATAAATAAGGGTCAATTTGGAATTGAACTAAAGTTTAGGGGACTAGAATGAACAAAATATCAACTTAAAATTATAAAACATCGGACTAATTAAAATAAAGTTAAGAGACTAAAATGAACAAAATATCAAATTGATATATACATATACATGTATTATGTATTGTTATAATTAATTAAATAAAAATATTACCATATTAAAAATGAATAAAATTTATATCTATATATATACACACATATATATAAATATACATATATTATGATATATACATATATATGTATTATGTATTGTTATAATTAATTAAACATATGCATATATATATATATATATATATATATATATATATATATATATATATATATATATATATATACTAAAACACACATGTATACATACATACTAAAATACATATATATGCATGTATTTAAGTTTTAATATGTATATACATGTATGTAAGTAAGTTTTAGTATGCATATATTGTTATATATATATATACTAGAACATACATATTTGTATGTATATATGTATACCCCTAAACAATACTCATAAAGCTCAACTCTTAAATCTTATAATCACTAATAATTAGAGTACAAGCCTAATCCCCTAATCTTTAAACTAATCTCATAACCTCAAATAATTAAGTTGACACATTTACCCCTAAACCCCAAACATGAATATCTAAATCTTACAAACACTATTCACTAATAATTAGAGTGCAAGCCTAATCACATAATCCCTAAACTAATCTCATAGCCCCAAGCAATCAACTTGACACACTTACTCTTAAACCCTAAACATAAACCCATAAATCTAACAAACAAAATAAATTGAAACGTAAAAGGACAAATCTAAAAATAAATTAAAACTAAATTATTAATTAGAGTCCAAATCACAAATGAATAAAATTATTAAACCTAATTACTTACCAAATCTTTATACGAGGACCAAATTAAATTTAAAGCAAACCAAAAAGTTTAATAATTAATTAATTTATGACGCATGGCCTAATTAAATAAAATTTAAAGAAACTAAACCAAAAGTTAAGACTAAAAAAAATAAACTAAAACCTAAAAAACTTAAACTCTAACCATCTAATTAAGGAAGGACCTAAAGAATAATAAACCCCAAAATAAAAAATCTCAATTGCCCTCTCAATCTTGTTTCATATTGGCGGCAAATTTTCCCCCCTCCCCCACCACACTTTCATATAGCGGTAAAATCTCCCCCCCCCCCCCCCCCCCCCCCGCCCCAATTTTATTTTTATTTGATATGGTGCCAAAACCCTCAATAATTTCCTATCAATCAAAAAAACTTTCCCCCCATTAATTAAAAAAAAACTTTCCCCTAAACTAACAAATGTTTTTTTATTATTTTAATAGTTATAATTAAATTTTTTAATAAAAGATTTTTTAAATTTAATGATCACCATTAATAAATTGATTTAAATTTTAAATAATTTGTTTTAAATTCATCCATCACAACTTATTAATTTAATAAAACTTTAAAATTTTTAATATTTTTAATAAATTAAATTTAAGTATGTTAATTTTTATTAAACTTCACAAATAATTTATATTGAACGAGTTAGTATTAAATTAATTTAATAAATTAATACTTTACATTTATCAACACTTTAAATTTATCAAATTGTAGACTTCTTCAACTATATATCAGGTAAATATCAAGTCAGATCAATATCAGCTCAGGTTAAAAATAGGTCGGGTTAAAAGCAGGTCGGGTCAATTAACAGGTCGGGTTCAAAATAGGTCGGGTCCAAAACAGGTCGGGTTCAAAACAGGTCGGGTTCAAAACAGGTCGGGTTCAAAACAGGTCGGGTCCAAAACAGGTCGAGTTCAAAACAGGTCGGGTTCAAAACAGGTCGGGTCCAAAACAGGTCGGGTTCATTTCAGGTCGGGTAAAATCGGATATCGGGTCAATTCAGTCGGGTAAATTCGGTTATCTGCCAGGTCGGCTTCGGGTTCGGGTTCGTTTCAGTCGGACGCAGGTCGAGTTTCAAGTCCACAGTAACAGGTCCAATTCGGGTTCGGGTCGTTTTCAGTCGGACGCAGATCGGGTTCGGTTACTACAGTAACAGGTCAAATTCGGGTTCGGGTCAACAACAGTCAGTTACAGATCAGGTTCGGGTCATCAAATCTTCGGGTCAAATCAGGTTCTGACTCGAGCAGGTTTCAGTCGGGTTTCCAGGTCGGGCCAGCTTTTTACATCCCTAATCACAACAACGGAAGACAAACATTCGCAAGGCAATAACTCGAACAACCTAAGCAAAACAGCCCATTTTTATGTAATTTAACATGTCGTTTCGAAACACCCTCAAGGTGTATCGAAATGCCTTGACCTGGTCAACACTTCAAAGCCCACACGAGGATGCCGTTTCGGAATGGGGGTCAACCGTTCCGAAACACCCTCCATGGTCAACTTCTCGTGGTCAACGAGAATTGACCGTTTCGAAACACCATAGACCCGTTTCGGAACACCTTCATCTCGCCAATTTCTCAAAATTCCAGTAGCAAAAGTGTACCGAAACAGCCCCTATCCGTTTCGAAACGCTTGGCCAAAAACAAAGGGACCGTATCGAAATAGGGTGACCCGTTTCGAAACGCCCCCTGTCTGCAGACTGGTTTTGGCTGGTTTAAGGCACAAGGGTGCCCCAAAACACCACCAAAACCTCCAACAAACACACTAACAAATAATCCTAAGGCTAACAAACATACAAGCATGCTTGAACATCATCATAACAAGACTAACACTAAGGCACAACATCACAAACCATACATCCATACATATCATTAAAGGTAATAGCCTCAACATGTTCAACACTTAGGCAATTTTAGATGGCAAAAATACTAACAAGGTTTCAAGCATAGCATACATCCCAAAAGCCAATTTAACAAGCATAAACGAGGAGTCTAACATGCTCCTAAACAACATCAACAACAACATACTTCAAAAGCATTATACTACGATTACATGTCTCATTGCTTGACCATTACACCTTAATTTAAAAGTTTATACTTGGTAGCCAAACAAGCACCACAAGCACACTTGGAGGCCCTCTTCTTGCTCCTAGCAACCCGCGAACTAAGGATCTGCATTGTCGAACAAAGAGAGAGCGTAAGAAATAAAGCTTAGTGAGGATAAGCTCTTTAAAAACAAACCTCGACAATGCAGGGTCCAAGCACGATCTTAGCCAAGGTAAACACACGATTACCAAGGGTCCACAAGAGCCAAAAAGTTAAAGATTCATGAATAATATTCAATTATATGCCATGCTCAACAAGCTCCATTTCACAATATATGTAAACACATATAAACATCCAAGTAGAAGTCACATTCTACAACACATTGATATACATATCAATCAATATTGGCACCTAGCTATGACCCGAATACGCGGATAAACACGTTGGAACTCACATCCAACAACCACTTTACCTCACGGTGGGATTACACTCATCACCGGTCTCGCGGAGGGGATTCCACTCATCCTCACGCCCTGTTGATGGGATTCCACTCATCATCGACTATATATAAATACAATTTTCGGGCGAACCCGTACTCCTCCTTGGTGACTCAACGCCACCAAGGCCACGCGCGACTTTAGACTCATGTGTGCGCACTAACATCCTAATGATCGATCATTTGTACTCAAGCATACTAGTGCCAATATTTAACTCATTCCACATTATTCATTCCAATCAATTTCGTGCTTAGCACGTACTCACCATGATCACAATCATGAACCATTTCCATGCATGCCATAAGCATCACAAATCATGCCTCATCTCACATGTATAACACAATATACATAAATCAATCATATCACAAGTCATACGAGGCATAAACATCCAATTACAAGTTCATCCAATGGCTCTAGATCAAGTTTAGGATTAGGCTACCACCCTAATCCTAACTCTAGGTGGGTCTACCAAGCCCGACCTAGTTCACATACTTGAACCAACCATTTAAAAACCACTTAAAATGTTTAACCACTCACCTAAGCTTCCAAGCTCCAAGCCAAGCAAGCAACCACCCTCAAGTTCCCGGATTTCTTCCCGAAGCTTCTCCAACGCAAGTTTTCGCTTCTAAACAACCTCAATACAATTCAAACAATCTCAAATCAGCCCAACATCAAAATACCAACCCGGAACACAATTCAAACACAAATTACAATGTTTCAAGCCATGAACAACCCCACTTTTAACCAAACTCGGGCAGCCCCAATACCTCTTCCAAAATTCATGTTTCCAACACCCTTTACACCCACAAATGATCCCAAATCAACCCCTAACCATAGTACTATCATTGGGCTATCAATTCCCACCTAAAAAAACCCCCCTAAAACCCTCTAAAAACCCCATTTACACCCAAATTCGGGAATTGCTCAAAATCAAGCAAAATTCACATATGTTGTACCATTTGACTCCTATACTTCATAACTAACCATATTAAATCAAAATATCAAGTTTAGCTACACAAAGGCACCATTTTTAATCAAATCCTTTGAAATCCCCATTTTCAAAACTTCCATGAAAACGAAAACTAATGGTACTTTTAAAGAGAGGGAGTTGAGGAGAAGTCAAAAACGGTGTTACCTTTCAAAAATGAGTTGAAATGGATGAGCTTTTTGATGGAATAGTAATGAAGATGAGATAGCTCTATTTTCACGTTGGGGAGGTTTGGGGAAGAGAGTGAATAGTGAAAAGATGATAGGAAAAGGAGATTTAAATTAAAAGACGGGCAAATTACCAAAAGGCCATTAATGAATGGCTATCTTCTTTCTTCTTTAAAAAACTCTCCACTTTGCAATTCCTTCAATTTGGTCAAATGTAAAATATTTATTTTCTTGAAACCCGAAACTTAAAAGATTATTTTAATTATAAAACTGAGCCCAAATAATATTAAAATAGTATTTTCACCTAACCCCTAAACCCAGGTGTTACAACTCTCCCCCGCTTAAGGAATTTCGTCCCCGAAATTACCTGATGGAAACAAATACGAAAACTGCTCAACCATATCAGCTTTCCTCTCCCACGTAACCTCTTCCACACCTCTATGTCTCCACAACACCTTGACCAACTCTATGGTCTTACCAAGCAACACCTTGCTATCAGAAGCAAGTATCTCAACAGGCTCTTCATTATACGACAAATCTGGATTCAACTCTATCTCCTCAACGGGCTTAACATGAGAAGGATCCGATCTATATCTCCTAAGCATAGACACATGAAAGACATCATGGATCTTCTCTAACTCGGAGGGTAACCTCAAACAATAAGCTACAGGCCCAATCCGCTCCACTATCTCATACGGACCAATGAATCTCGGACTCAACTTGCCCTTCCGGCCAAATCTCATTACTTTCTTCCACATAGATACTTTCAGAAACACTTTCTCACCCACGAAGTACTCAATCTCTTTCCTCTTCAAATCCGTATAAGACTTCTGACGATCGGAAGCTGCTTTCAAACGGTCACAAATCAACTTCACTTTGTCAGTAGTCCCCTTAAGCAAATCTAGCATAGGTAACAATCTCTGACCTGTTTCAGCCCAACAAATCGGAGTCTTACATCGTCTACCATACAAAGCCTCATAGGGAGCCATCTGAATACTAGATTGATAACTGTTGTTGTAAGCAAACTCAACTAACGGTAAGTGCTTCTCCCAAGAACCTTGGAAGTCAATCACACAACAACGAAGCATATCCTCTAGAATCTGTATCACTCGCTCTGACTGCCCATCGGACTGCGGATGATAAGACGTGCTGAAATGCAAACGGCTACCTAGAGCACTATGCAAGCAACCCTAGAACCTCGAAGTAAATCTAGGATCTCTATCTGAAATAATAGATTTCGGAACTCCATGAAGTCTCACAATCTCACGGATGTACAAGTTTGCCAACTTGTCTAAGGAATCCGTAGTGTTCACTACTAAGAAGTAAGCACACTTAGTGAACCTATCAACAATTACCCAGACAGAATTCTTCTTCGAAGGAGACAAAGGCAACCCCGACACAAAATCCATGGTGATCCTCTCCCATTTCCATTCTGGAATCTTCAAAGGCTGTAAAAAACCTGAAGGAACCTGATGTTCTGCCTTCACTCTTTGACAAACCATACAACGACTCACATACTCGGCTACATCTTTCTTCAAACCAACCCAGAAGTAATCATTTTTCAAATCACGATACATCTTGGTACTACCCGGATGCATAGAAAAGGGACTCGAATGTGCTTCACTTAGAATCTGACGTCTCAACTCAACATCCTCTGGTACGACAATTCTATCTCTAAAGCACAACAAGATCTCACCACTGAAACTATACTCGGTCGGTCTTCCTTCGGCTATGTCCTGAACATGAGGAACTAAAGTCACATCTTGCAATTGCTTCTCTCTAATCAACTGAATCAAAGAAGACTTCACTTGCAACTCGGTGATCAACCCACCATCATCGGACACACTCAATCTAGCAAACATAGCTCTCAACTCAACGGCCACTTTTATACTCAAAGCATCGGCTACTACATTCGCTTTACCCGGATGGTACTCAATGGTCAAATCATAATCTTTTAACAACTCAAGCCATCTTCTTTGTCTCAAGTTCAACTCTTTCTGTGTCATCAAGTACTTCAAGCTCTTTTGATCGGTGTAAACTATACACTTCTCACCATACAAGTAATGACGCCAAATCTTCAAAGCAAAAACAACTGCGGCTAACTCTATATCATGAGTAGGATAGTTCTTCTCATGAATCTTCAACTGTCTAGAAGCATAAGCAACAACTCTTCTCTCTTGCATCAAAACACATCCTAAACCTATGTAGGAAGCATCGCTATAAATCACAAACTCTTTACCTAAAACAGGTTGCACTAACACTGGAGCATTCGTCAAAGCTTCTTTCAATTTCTCAAAGGCCTTCTGTCTTGTATCTGACCATTCAAACTTAACTCCTTTTTGCAACAATTTAGTCAAAGGAGTAGCTACTCTAGAGAAACCATCAACAAATCTCCTATAATAACCGGCTAATCCAAGGAAACTCCTAATCTCGGTCACAGACTTAGGTTGTTTCCACTCAACAATAGCCTCAACCTTCGATGGATCAACACGGATACCTTTGGCCGAAACAACATGGCCAAGAAATACAACCTCTCGAATCCAGAACTCACATTTACTAAGCTTCGCATACAACTGATTGCTCAACAATCTCTGTAAAACAAATCTCAAGTGCTCATCATGCTCTTCTTCTGTCTTCGAGTACACAAGTATATCATCAATGAAAACAACTACGAAACGGTCTAGATAGTCTCTAAAAATTCTGTTCATCATGTCCATGAATGCTGCAGGTGCATTCGTGAGCCCAAATGACATCACAAGAAACTCATAGTGACCATATCTAGTCCTAAAAGCTGTCTTCGGAATATCACACTCTTTCACTTTCAACTGGTAGTACCTGGATCTCAAATCTATCTTCGAGAACATTGAAGCACCTCTCAACTGATCAAACAAATCGTCTATGCGAGGCAACATATACTTGTTCTTCACAGTCAACTGATTCAACTGCCTGTAGTCAATACACATGCGCATACTACCATATTTCTTTTTCACAAACAACACGGGAGCACCCCAAGGAGAATTACTAGGCCTAATGAAACCACAGTCTAATAATTCTTGCAATCGACTCTTCAATTCTTTCAACTCTTTCAGAGCCATACGATACAGAGCTATCGAAACTGGATTAGACCCTGAAACAGTCTCAATCACAAACTCAACATTCCTGTCAGGAGGCAAACCCGGCAACTCTTCAGGAAACACATCTGGAAAGTCACAAACTGTTTTAATATCTTTCGGTCTAGCTTCACTCATATTCGGATTCATAACATAAGCTAAGTAAGCCCCACATCCGGAATCCATCAACCTATGAGCCTCTAAAGCTGACACCACATTAGACAAGAACTTAATGTTCTCGCCTACTACTACTACCTCGTAGTCATCAGAAAGTTTCAAGGAAATCCTCTTCGTCTCAAAATCCACACTAGCTCGGTGCTCAACTAACCAATCCATTCCCAAAATAATATCAAAGCCATAGAAAGGAAGTTCCATCATATCAACAGAGAACACATGACCCTGAATCTTCAGTGGACATCTCCTATACATAAGTCTAACCACAACTGTCTCACCAAAAGAACTAGTCACATGCATACCTACATCTAAAATCTCAACAGGTATATCTAACTTCCGTGCATGCTCACTCAAAATGTAGGAATGTGTAGAACCCGAATCAACCAAAGAAAGCAAAGACATAGACTCTAACTCAAAATTACATGCTATCACATTAGTGTCGTTCCCGGCCTCTCTCTAAGCATAAACTCTCGCTGGTCCTCCCGCCTCTGGCTGCACTGCCACAACATGAGCAAGGTTCCTCTGAGCATCTACCCTAGGTGCATCAGCCCTAGGCTGGAAGTAGCCACGACCGCGCCCACGACCTCTCTGAAAATCATTCGCTCTCGCAGGAGCTTGAGCAATGTTCGGTGCATGTGCCGCCTGATGCGGACAATCCCTCCTAAAGTGGTCCCTCGAACCACAGTTCCAACAAGCATGGAAGTTACCCCAACACTCACCAGTGTGCTGTCTCCCACAACGAGTACACTCGGGCAAACACCCTCCTCCTCTATGGCCCTGATGGCCCCTACCATGATGGCCACCGCCACGTCTATGGTCAAACTGATGTCTGCCACCTCTATGTCTCTTGGCATCTCTATCATCAAAGTGGTTATGCCTCTTACAAGAACTAGAACCACCAAATTGTTTGGCCGAACCCAAACTGTGCTCTAAGTCCTTGGCCCTCGCGACCAATACATCAAAGTCTGAGTAGTCAGAAGCTAATGTGTACCTCTTGACTTCTTCGCTCAACCCATAGCGGAAACGGTTACAACGTTCCACTTCAGTAGGAACCAACTCTGGAGCATACTGACTCAAGCGAACAAAACGGTTCTCATAGTCTGTCACAGAAGCATCTCCCTGAGTAAGGGCCATAAACTCTCGTTTCTTCTCATCTAAGTACCTCGGTCCCAAGTACCTCTTTCTGAAAGCAGACTCAAAGAAATCCCAACCAATCTCGGCCTCTGGAACCCCAATAGTAATGGTGACCCACCAGGTATATGCATCACCCTGAAGCAAGGAAATCACACAGCCCAATCTACGTGCGCCCACACAACCCATCTGAGCTAAGATACGGACTGTCTTCTCCAACCATAGCTCCGACCTCTCCGGAGTAGATCCCCTGAACTCTTCGGCCCCCAAGCTACGGAGCCTCTCCAAAGGTAGACTAGCATCGTCACACCTAGGCTGAGCTGCAGCATGAGCTCCCGTAACTGCGGCCTGAAATGCTCCCGCTATAGCTTGCACTAGCGGAGTCATATCAATTCCGGCCGGACCTTGGCCACCTTGAGGTCCCTCTCCTTCAACTCTATCCTCGCCTCCAACTCTAGGCAGATGAGGTGATGGTGGTGGAGGAGCTCCAACTCCCGCGGCCACCGACCCTTCTATGTGAGCCTCCACACCAATCACCGGCTCAACATGAGCCGCAACACGTGGTTCCTAATGAACCACTCTCGGCCTACCCCTCGGCCTAGACATCGCTCTCAAACGATAACTACAACCACAACAACAAAATATACAAGATCGGGTTAGCAAGGCAAGGCTTCCAAGTGCTCAAGTACGTTTCCCCCACTTAAAAATTCTTTTCCGATGTAATAGTAGCAATGGGACTCTCAAACAACATGCTTTTAAACAAACAATCAACATACTTGTCATACAGGCAATCATACTTACAAAGCAAGCAAACACCGTGCATATCAATTCAAAACTTAAACTTACCTCACTTACCTGCCCAAGGTCTCGGTAACCTTAGGCTCTGATACCAACAAGTGTAACCCCCTCGTCCCGGTCCGGACGCTTAACCGGTCCGAATGGGCCACACGGGGAAAACTGAAACGAAACCCGTTAAGGTTCCTCCTCGGTTAACGACCCATAAAATTTCTTTTAAAATTAATCTTCTTTAAATGCACATTTAATTTTTATGTGATCACAGCAACGGAAGACAAATATTCGCAAGGCAATAACTCGAACAAACTAAGCAAAACAGCCCATTTTTATGCAATTTAACAGGCCGTTTCAAAACACGCTCAAGGTGTATCGAAACGCCTTGACCTGGTCAACACTTCAAAGCCCATACGAGGATGCCGTTTCGGAATGGGGGTCAACCGTTCCGAAACACCCTCCCTGGTCAACTTCTCGTGGTCAACGAGAATTGACCGTTTCGAAACACCATAGACCCGTTTTGGAACACCTTCATCTCGCCAATTTCTCAAAATTCTAGTAGCAAAAGTGTACCGAAACAGCCCCTATCCGTTTCGAAACGCTTGGCCAAAAACAAAGGGACCGTATCGAAATAGGGTGACCCGTTTCGAAACGCCCCCTGTCTGCAGACTGGTTTTGGCTGGTTTAAGGCACAAGGGTGCCCCAAAACACCACCAAAACCTCCAACAAACACACTAACAAATAATCCTAAGGCTAACCAACATACAAGCATGCTTGAACATCATCATAACATGACTAACACTAAGGCACAACATCACAAACCATACATCCATACATATCAGTAAAGGTAATAGCCTCAACATGTTCAACACTTAGGCAATTTTAGATGGCAAAAATACTAACAAGGTTTCAAGCATAACATACATCCCAAAAGCCAATTTAACAAGCATAAACGAGGAGTCTAACATGCTCCTAAACAACATCAGCAACAACATACTTCAAAAGCATTATACTACGATTACATGTCCCATTGCTTGACCATTACACCTTAATTTTAAAGTTCATACTTGGTAGCCAAACACGCACCACAAGCACACTTGGAGGCCCCCTTCTTGCTCCTAGCAACCGCGAACTAAGGATCTGCATTGTCGAACAAAGAGAGAGCGTAAGCAATAAAGCTTAGTGAGGGTAAGCTCTTTAAAAACAAACCTCGACAATGCAGGGTCCAAGCACGATCTTAGCCAAGGTAAACACACGATTACCAAGGGTCCACAAGAGCCAAAAAGTTAAAGATGCATGAACAGTATTCAATTATATGTCATGCTCAACAAGCTCTATTTCACAATATATGTAAACACATATAAACATTCAAGTAGAAGTCACATTCTACAACACATTGATATACATATCAATCAATATTGGCACCTAGCTATGACCCGAATACGCGGATAAACACGTTGGAACTCACATCCAACAACCACTTTACCTCACGGTGGGATTACACTCATCACCGGTCTCGCGGAGGGGATTTCACTCATCCTCACGCCCCGTCGATGGGATTCCACTCATCATCGACTATATATAAATACAATTTCCTGGCGAACCCGTACTCCTCCTTGGTGACTCAACGCCACCAAGGCCACGCGCGACTTTAGACTCATGTGTGCACACTAACATCCTAATGATCGATCATTTGTACTCAAGCATACTAGTGCCAACATTTAACTCATTCCACATTATTCATTCCAATCAATTCTGTGCTTAGCACGTACTCACCATGATCACAATCATGAACCATTTCCATGCATGCCATAAGCATCACAAATCATGCCTCATCTCACATGTATAACACAATATACATAAATCAATCATATCACAAGTCATACGAGGCATAAACATCCAATTACAAGTTCATCCAATGGCTCTAGATCAAGTTTAGGATTAGGCTACCAGCCTAATCCTAACTCTAGGTGAGTCTACCAAGCCTGACCTAGTCCACATACTCGAATCAACCATTTAAAAACCACTTAAAACGTTTAACCACTCACCTAAGCTTCCAAGCTCCAAGCCAAGCATGCAACCACCCTCAAGTTCCCGAATTTCTTCCCGAAGCTTCTCCAACGCAAGTTCTCGCTTCTAAACAACCTCAATACAATTCAAACAATCTCAAATCAGCCCAACGTCAAAAATACCAACCCGGAACACAATTCAAACACAAATTACAATGTTTCAAGCCATGAACAACCCCACTTTTAACCAAACTCGGGCAGCCCCAATACTTCTTCCAAAATCCATGTTTCCAACACCCTATACACCCAGAAATGATCCCAAATCAACCCCTAACCATAGTACTACCATTGGGCTATCAATTTCCACCTAAAACAACCCCCAAAACACACCCAAAACCTTCCAAAAACCCCATTTACACCCAAATTCGGGAATTGCTCAAAATCAAGCAAAATTCACATATGTTGTACCATTTGACTCCTATACTTCATAACTAACCATATTAAATCAAAATATCAAGTTTAGCTACACAAAGGCACCATTTTTAATCAAATCCTTTGAAATTCCCATTTTCAAAACTTCCATGAAAATGAAAACTAATGGTACTTTTAAAGAGAGAGAGTTGAGGACAAGTCAAAAACGGTGTTACCTTTTAAAAATGAGTTGAAATGGATGAGCTTTTTGATGGAATAGTGATGAAGAGGAGAGAGCTCTATTTTCACGTTGGGGAGGTTTGGGGAAGAGAGTGAATAGTGAAAAGATGATAGGAAAATGGGATTTAAATTAAAAGATGGACAAATTACCAAAAGGCCATTAATGAATGGCTCTTATTTCTTCTTTAAAAAACTCTCCACTTTGCAATTCCTTCAATTTGGTCCAATGTAAAATATTTATTTTCTTGAAACCCGAAACTTAAAATATTATTTTAATTATAAAACCGAGCCCAAATAATATTAAAATATTATTTTCACCTAACCCCTAAACCCGGGTGTTACAAAAATTGAAGTAAAATGTGTGAAGTTTAAAAAATTTAGAGTGAGCACATGCCCACCTTAGAATGCACTTCTATCTGCCACTGACTACAGAGGCTACTTAAAGGATCTAGTGCCTTATCCTACATGACCAACTGGTTATTATTACCATAAGAATTTATTTAATATACTTACCGCAAGGATTGAAACATGGCTATTAAATATAGTAGGATATATAGATAAGAATATGTACAAAATTCCATCAAAACTTTTTGAACTGCGACGAAGGCATTCTAATTATTAGTAGAAATGAAATTCTGTCGCTAAAAGTGAACAAAAACAACAACTTAGCTATATAATTAATCATCATATAAAATTAATTAAAATTGGATCTCTACTTCTGTCATACGTTGGCAATATTTCATCCAAAATTTCCGAACACAAGTCTGACGAATGCATTCTAATTGTCACTAGAAATGGTTAAAAGTAAAAAACTAAAAACAAATCTTCTAAGTTATGAAACGTGACGAAGACATTCTAGTTGTCACTAAAAGCGAAGACATGTCCAGATATCTAACATATCATCGATCATCATCATGAATTAGGCGTGTTATTAAAAATGCCCCGTCTATAGTTACCTTATGTTAGAAAAGGAAACAAACAACCAACTGCGTGTGTGTTTTTTGGGTGTTCCAATGAATCAAGAGGCTTTTGCAAGCTTGTTGGGTGGAAAACACCCAACATGTCTCAAATACCACAGTGCACCCTCGGCTGCATGATCGACCGCCATTTTCTTCTTTGGTCGAGGATCGCTAAAGCACTCCAGAATCGTCGTCGACGTTGCTTCTCTCATCTCGACAACAACTTTGAAAGTGAATCTGTTTAACACATAAATTAGTCAACTTATACAATGTTACATGGGAAAGAAATACGAGAGAAAGTAAGATGATAGGAACACAAAGGAAGACATGATTTGAGTATGATAGCTTACAAACGGACGTAAGAGTTTATGTTAGGGGTGAAAACTTTTATACTTGGTAAAAACTATATGAGAATTTGAAATTTACAGTGGTACAAGATTAAATCATCAATATGAAAAACAAAGAAAATTTAAGGGGTTGTAATAGTGATGTTAAAAACTTAAGCAGATAATAAATGACCCAAGTGTTATGTTTAAGTTTCAACGGTCTAGATTTATGAATTTCATGGCTCATGAAAGTGAAGCTGGGGTTACTTACAATTTCATGTGGCAAGGGCCTTCCTCCTTGCAACATTCATACAATGGATGTTTCCAATTGTTTGCAGCACATATCTCATGCAACTGTGATTTGGCTGAAGCCCTTTTTGGAGCATCTAACAGCAACACAATATCATATTAGATTCAAACTACTTAGTAGATTCCAGCATGTCAATTCCAAATTTGTTTTTTAATATAAAAAATCCACAGTTTGGGCTATTGGAGTAATAACTAGTAGAGGTGGGCAAAAATACCCGACCCGAAAATCCGAACCTAAAATGTCAGGTAATTCCTGAAAATGTGAACCCTAAACCCTAAATTCTAAAAAAAATAAATAAATAAAAACCGGGTACCCGAATTTTACGGGTACCCAAATACTGGGTACCCGAATATAATGGGCCGGAACACGGGCCGCCTAATGAGGTACCCGGATGAACCAGGTACCCGACAATTCCCACCCCTAATAACTAGCATCATTTTTTTAAATAGCTTATTTTTTGTTTTCCAATATATCCATCAAACGAGTTCAGTGATTAATACATTACGTTTTGTTAGCCCACATAAAAGTAGACGATAGTCTAATAATATTTTTTATATATAATCGTCGATATCAGATTTATTGGTATATTAGTCCAAATCATGTACTGCAATGGCTCATTGTGAGGACAACCATTCCAACCCTATTTATTCCATTCATAACGTCAAGATGCAAATCAATGACATTTGTTTAAGAGATCTAGCGTCTTATCTGATAGACCGACCAATAGTTGATAAATAAACTTTAAATATTGTATTTCTCTATAAAATTATTATTATTTCTCTAAATGTCACTAAATCAAGTCACACCCATTTTGTAAAAAAAAAAAATAGCAAAAATAAACTAGTATTATAAATAGAATTAAAATTAAATGTATCCGTGTAATAAATTTTTTATTGGCTTTCTTTTAACGCAAATTGATTAAAAACCACAAATACAAATGTATGAATTGGTAGTACAAAATGACATTAAAGGACAAAAATAAATAAATAAGGGTACTAATAAACAAGAAAGAATGCACAAAAGACATTACTTTTGTTTATTGATCATATTTAGGTTCATTTACCTACTTGCCCTTAGTTACTAGATGTAATTGGATTCTCTGCAGATAGCCTAATACTTCCATTATTAGATTTGGCTTAACCCTCAAATAAATATTTAAATTATACATTTTTTATATTAGTGCCCAGATTATATTTTTAGTCAAATAAATAACTAACGTTTTTTTCGTTACCTAAATAAGTGTCTCGCCATGACGAACATTAATTTTTTCCATTATCTATTTTCTCAACAATCAAACAAGAAATTTTCTCACTCAAAATCTTCCACTGATGAGGTTGAAGCACGTCTTTATCATTTTTATTCGAAATCACAGTTTCAGTTTCCACCATGCCTATTGTTCCTTATTTCGTTTCAAGCTCGAAATCTAAATTTTAACTAGTTCGAAAAAATTTCTCACCAAAATCGTCATTTCTGTTTCATATTAGTTTTAATTAGTTCAAGAGATATAGCAATCCCTGTTTATTTCAATCATCATTGTATGACCAATCTGATTTTTTCAAGATTGAGAAGACGAAAGGAGAGAAGTATTTGAAAAAGCTCATGACATTCAAGTTAATAACAAATCTTATTTTTTCAAGATTGAAAAATCATAGAATTAAAGTAGGATTGAAATAAGGCATTCAAGTGAAAACTATTTGTTTGTATGCCAAAACCAAAGTAGTAAAGAAGAAAATGGTGAATGAAAAATTCGGGTTCCATGAATCAATGCGTTTGGTTCTAAAGAATGGAGTCTGTTTTTATTTTTATTTTCTTAGAAAATAAAAAATAATAAAGAAAAAACATTTGGTTGTGAAAATAGAAAATAATTTTTAGAAAATGAAAACAAAAATAAGTGAAAATTTGAAAACATAAAAAAGATGTTTTCATTGAAAATGTTTTAGAAAAATAAAAAAATATGAAAACAATAGTTTTTAAATTTTAACCCGGGTTCGAATCTTTCTAATGCCATTTTTTTAAACTTTGATTTATTTTCATATTTTATTTATTTATTATTATTGTAATATTTTATAACTATATTTTATTTCAATTATTTAATAATTATTTTTACATTTAAAAGTTATATATCAAACACATTCTCACTATTTTCATTTTTAAAAATAACTTTTCATCTTTATTAACCAAACATCTTTTCTATTTTTTAAAAAATTGAAAATGAAAATTATATTTTGAAAATGAAAACAAAAAATAAAAATAAAAAATATTTTCTACAACCAAACATGAGCCTAAGATTTTGATATGGGGATGAGAAAATTTTTGATGGGATAATAAGGTAAATGGAGAATTTTGATGCTTTAGAATATTTTATTAATTTTATTTACTTTTAAATATAATTTAAAAAAATTAAGAAAATAACATGCGCCAGATAATCGTTAAAATTAACATCCCTCGCCGTGAGGGACCTATTTAGGTTGCGGAAGAAAGTATTAGATACTTATTTGACATAAAATATTATTCGAGCACCTATCTAAAAAATATATTCTATACACTTATATTATATTATGGTTAGACCTGGCAAACTTGACCCGAGACCCGAAACCCGAACCGAATTACCCGAACCGAAACCCGATTTTGACCCGAACATGATGATTCGAAGTTGACCCGAAACCCGAACCGAACCGAAATTTTTTGTTGAACCGAAATGGACCCGAACCGAAATGGACCCGAACCGAATGAACCCGAACCGAATGAACCCGAACCGAATGGACCCGAACCGAATGCTACCCGAACCGAAAGCTGAACCGAAAGCTGAACCGAATATCGACCCGATTTTAACCCAATTTTAACCCGATTTTGACCCGATTTTAACCCGAATATCTATTTCTAACAATATAATAAATAATAAAATGAAGTATAGAAATTTGAGATATTGGTGACAAATTTTATAATTTCATCATAAAATATAGCATAAAATTGAAATTGTAGACTAAATTGACAATTTGGAAGTGGAGAAATTTGAGAGTCCAATGACCAATTTTGTAATTATACCATATAAATAAATAGGGGTCAATTTTGGCTAAAAATTAAATCTTTGAAATTAAAATGAACGAAAATATCAATATATTAAATTAATAGACTAAATTACAAAGATTAGTTAATTTCAACTAAAAGTAAATTTTTAGAGACTAAATATCACTACGGGGAGGGGATTTCTATATCTGAAGTTTAAACCGTGGGAATACTTGTGACTAAATTAAATTAAACTAAAACTTAAAGTTGACTAAAATGTAACATTTTAAATGCAACATGACCTAAAAAGTAATTAATATCTAGCTTAAAAAATTTGTGGTTTATTTCCCTCCAAAATTTTGTCTTTTCTCTCTCTATTTTTTCTAATTGGCTTTTTTTTTCAATCTAGCTTAAAAAATTGGTGGCTTATTTCACTCCAAAATTTTGTCTTTTCTCTCTCTATTTTTACCCATTGTCTTTCACTTTTTCTTTTTCTTAATTTAATTGAGTTTCAATTTAGATTAATTTAATTGAAATTTCACATTTAGTTTTAGAATTATTTTAATTATGTCCGTAATTTATGTTTTTAGATTTTAGTTAGCTCAATTAGATCTTAAGTTTAATAAATTAATTCACTTCAGACATTATTATTATTATTATTATTATTATTATTATTATTATTATTATTATTATTATTATTATTATTACATATAATAAACTTTGATTTAATATAATTTTACAAAAAATTTTGATATGGATACATGAAGGTTTGATTTAAATATTTAATCAAATTCAAATGCATAGATTAACAAGTTGAATCAGAATTAATTTCATACACCAATAACTCTAAACTAAACCATAAATACTAAACCTCAAACCTTTAATTCAACTCAAATCGAATTGACCCAAAAATTTAAATGTTGACCTGACCCGAAATTGACCCGAAATCGACCCGATTTTGACCCGACCCGAAAGCGACTCGAACGACCCGATTTTGACCCGAACCGAAAGGGACCGATCCGATATTGACCCGACCCGAAAACAACCGATCCGATTCTGACCCGATCCAATACCCGAACCGAATCCGACTCATCACAAGCCCGAATCAGACCCGAACCCGAACCGAACCGACCCGAAATGACCCGAACCGAAACGACCCGAACCGAACCCGAACCGAATGACCCGATTGCCACCTCTAATTATGGTTAAGCTATTAGATTTCTAAAAATAACAGAAAAACAGATTAGAACTAAACAGAACAAAAAAAATCTTTAGACATTCCAAAATCGACAGAATCTTTACCTTGAACAACCAAATTAGTATGGCGAATCTCAATCTCCTTGGCGTCGTTTGAATTCCCGTGGGCAGAATCAGGTTTGGGACCGAATTTGACACGCTTTGAATCTTGTTGGGAGGTTGGATTGGCGACGACGACAGGTTGATTTCCAGTACTGGGATTCTCATGCTTGTCCTGAAAAACAAGGAGAAATTTCAGAGAGATTGATTAATTGAGGGGCTTAAGTTGTTGGGGGGGGGGTAATTTACCAGAAAGGGCGGATTTAGAGGAGGAAGGTTCTTGAGATTGATATGGAAATCTTTGCTGCTTTTTGTCTTCTTCATTCTCTGGGTTTTTGGGGCAGAGGATTCAACACCATCAATTTTCTTTTCTTTTTCTTTTTTTCTTATCTAAAAGTTTACTGCCCAATCTAAGACAAATGGCAAGCTAATAAATAAAGAAAACGCCTCACTTCTGAGTTCTGTAATAATTAACGATTCCTCGCCTATTTTCATATGGACACGAAAACGATACTGTTTAGTGTTCACACACTTTCTCTATCTCTCACACACATGTATACAATTCTAAAAATAAATTGACTTAATATGCAAATAAAATACTAAAGTAGACAAAATGTTCATTAAATTACCATAAATAATATAAAACGATCATCAAACCTTCAAAAATTACGTAAGAGACATTAAACTTTATTTTTTGTTATAAAATGGTCAATAAGTATTAAAGAATCACAAGGCAATTAACAAAATTTTATAATAATATATTTATTCTTCAAAATTTACATATTTATTCAATTTAATTTTAATTTTAAAAAATAAATAAACTTAATTTTTGTTATTAATATATTATTTTAATTTGGTCCTATAGGAGCATGGGGATTGAACATGGTAGTGTGAAGTGAGAGGAATTCACTTAACTACTAGGTTAAAACCTTTCTTTATTTACAAATACCGACAAATATAATATAGAGAAAACTACACCAGTGACCACCGAAGATATTGGGGATACCTATTTGAACCACCGAACTAAAAAAAACGTCAATCACACCACCAAACTTATTAAATCAACCTATTTTGACCATCGCCGTTAAAAAATTAACGGAGGGGTGACGGAAGTGCCACGTGGCAGTTAACAGGACTTTTTTAAAATTACATGTTTAGTCCCTGTTATTTACTTATTAAATCAATTTGATCCTAATTTTATTTTAATTAAATAAAAATTAATCAATCAATCAAATTATGACACGTGTCATCACCCAATTGAATTAATTTAATTTATTTTGTTTAATATTTAATATATTTTTTCCTCCAACTAGGTGGTTTAAAGGAAATTTAAAGAAAAAAATGAAGTTGGCATTATGGTGGTTTGAACTTGGGACCAAAGGGATAAAACCCCAAGCTTTAACCATTGAACCAAACTGCTTTTTAGTGTTATTATTTGCACCTTTTGTATAATAAAAATGTTGAAACTCCTAGTAATTCCATACGGCTACACATAGAAACAACAGTGGTGTAATGTTTCATTCTAACAATGGCAGCTAATAATTTTGTGAATTCCACTATTGAAGGCTTTGGGTTCTTGCCAATCATCTTGTTAAACACAATCAAAGCATCACCAACACTATCGAAGCGATCACACCTTTTCCCCTTTTCACTTACAGACATGGGTTTCTTATTTAAAGCATCGATGTGGGGAGCAAAGGAGTTAACAGAAGAAGAAAAATGAGAGTAGGAATTAGAAAAATACCTTCCGCCATTGACAACAGAAGGAAGAATCAGAGAAGCATTAAGCTTACCCATATCTTGAAACTAAGCGAAATGGAAAACCTGAGCTTGAAAGGAATCCACGGATGGCGGCGGTAGTAGCAGAAGAACTAATGGTGTGAAACATATTTCCAATTCCCTTGTTTGCTCCGGTCACCACCGCATACCTGAAACATATTAAAAGTAAAAAACATGTCAAAGATGTGTGAACTGTGAAGAGTGGAGAATTGAACTCACTGAGTTACTTACCTCTTTGTTGCAAGGAAATCGCATGTTTCTGCCATTCCTTAATATTTGCTGATGAAAGCGTGAGAGTTGGATTTTATATAAGTTGGAGCGATATATATAAAAGGTGCAAATAATAACACTAAAAATAGTTTGGTTCAATGGTTAAAACTTGGTGTTTTATCCTCTTGGTCCCAAGTTCAAACCACCATGATGCCATTTTCATTTACTTCTTTAAATTTCCTTTAACCAGGTGATGACACGTGTCATAATTTGATTGGTTGATTAATTTTTATTTAATTAAAATAAAATTAGGATCAAATTGATTTAATAAGTAAATAACAGAGACTAAATATGTAATTTTAAAAAAGTCCTGTTAACTGCCACGTGGCACTTCCGTCACCCCTCCGTTAATTTTTTAACGGCGGTGGTCAAAATAGGTTGATTTAATAAGTTTAGTGGTGTAATTGACGTTTTTTTTAGTTCGGTGGTTCAAATAGGTATCCCAATATCTTCGGTGGTCATTGGTGTAGTTTTCCCTATAATATATCTACAACAAAAAAAAGACTATTTTTTTTTCATGCCCATTATTTAAGGAGAAGAAAATGAGTACTAAAATTTAAAAGGTTAGAGTGCTAGAAGTATCGGACTTTGTTCCTATATCACGTGAAGTTACTTTTGCTCTTATTTTATCTAGGGATGAGATCAAGTTATATGGTGTAAAACTCCTTTAGTTTTACACTATTCTAGAACCATTGGATGAGTGAAATGTATGAATGAGATTAACAGTAAAAAATGTGAAGATTATCATTTGAGAAAAAAATAAAGAAATAATTTGGGTCATTAATTACCATCATCCAACGGTTCAAAAACTGTGTAAAAATAATTAAAGTTTACACAATGTAAGTTGATCCTAATCTATATATATATATATATATATATATATATATATATATATATATATATATATATATATATATATATATAAATTGACTGCATTTTTTTGAACATAAGCTTGCATTCATAGAACAAAATCTCCGTTGGTTGGTCTATATGGTAAGTAATTTGGTATTGTTTAAGCAGATTTTGAGTTTGAAACGTTATACATACAAAAAATTCTCGATCAGAAAACTTACTTACAAAAAATCAAATGTGTAACACGAATCGATCCAAATTAATAAAGTAAATTTTGAAAAAAAAACAGCAAAAAAAAAAACTTTTAGAGTTTCAGTTTTTCCCTTCCATAGTCTCTCTCAATCACTCATTATTCACAATATTAAAGCAGAAACCAACTGTAGGCTGTCCATTTTTTCAGTTGTGAACCGGTTGTCGTGGCTCCATTTATTCATAATTTAGTTATTCATAATTTAGACTTTAACTTTTAAAATTTTAAATCCTCCGCTACCCACGATATCTTTTAACATCACTAATGTACTGTCTTCCTAAATTCCGACAACAACAAAAAAATCTCAAAATCTATCACAAGCTTACGAAAAATTATTAGATGGACCAGACCTACCATATTATTTGTGATCACAACTAATAAGGTCTATTCATCTTTTTTTTTTCAAAGTAAGTCCTCACCTCTTTCTTACATGTCAATAATAAGTGGGTAGTTATTTGAAAGTTAAAATGAGATAGATGGATCTTATTAGTTGGGACTACGAATGACATGGTAAGCCTGATCCATCTAATAATTTCATCGGTCTTAGATATAATAATTGTCGCCTTCACGATTGGTGAGACGGTAAATATTAAATTAAAATTTTATAATAATAATAATAATTTTATTAATTGCTTATTAATGATTTTATTAATAACTTCATTTAAAGCTTTAGTTTATTTCAAAGAATGCATTATGAAAATTAAATGAAATAAAAAATAGTGGACATTGTTGTGCCGCCTATACGTACTAGTTTTAGGTAAAAATAGTGGACATTGTTGTGTCGTCTTCAACTCGGACCGGTAAGCCTGAGGCTGATGTAGCCAAAGAACCGCAACACGTGCGCCGTAGTATTACTAGCACCGAGTCTTCAGCTCTGACCGGTAAGCTCGAGGCCGATGTAGAGATCAAGGCTTCTCCCGAGCAGTTTCACGATATGTTCTCCAACAAACCGCACCCCATGCACCATACTTGCAATGACAAGGTTCAAGGATGCGATTTGAATAGGGGGAAGTCGGTACTACTGTCAGTTGTCAACTGGAGTTATGTGCACCGTATCAGTATGGTATAATCATATAAACATAACAAACTCACTATTATAATCTTCATTCTCTTGGATTGAATTCTTGCTCTTTTTGTTTGTTTAGATGGAAAGGCTAAAAAGGCGAAGGAGGTTTTCGAAGCTGTAGACCCCAGTGGCGGTTCTAAGTGTAGTATAGGGTGGGACTCTACCCACCTTTAGTTTTTTAAAGTTTACAACATTTAAAGTTTTATGAATTAGTCTTTAATCTTTTAATATTTATAAGGGTAAAATATGTAAATTATCGCTCAACTTTGCTCCTAGATCTATTTTGGTCACTGAACTTTCAAAATATCAATTCACTCATTGAACTTTATTTTTGACCTATTTTGATCGCTTCGAATTATTTTATTAATATTTTGGTATGACATGACATATTTTTATTATTATTAAATATAAAAAATAATTTAAAATAAAAATAAATTATATTTTATTTATTATTAAATAAAATAAAAATCAAACCCAAAACACCCCAAAAACCATCTTGTTTCCCTCTGTTATTACTTTTCACGCCACCACTCCTTTTGTCGCCTTTGTCGCCGGCGGTGCCATCGCCCACTGCCTCTTTTCTAACAACCCCTCTGCGTTTAGCATCCCTACCCTTGCCTTTTTCTCTCATTTTGCTAACAAAACACACACAAAATTAGCAGTGAAACCCCATATTTGTAACTCTTTCATTCAAGTATTCATTGATTTCTTTTGCCGAAAATAGAGCTGCTTTTGAAACCTAGGACCCATACAGGTTCATCTAAAGAACCAGACAAATTCAAGTGTTCCAAAACAAGATTTGTAACTCTCTCATTTAAGCATTCCTTGATTCTTTTTCATGACAATGAATTGAAAGGATGAACGGATGGTTTCAAGGTTAAAAGTGCCTCTGCAACCCCTGGTCTAATATCTAAAATAACTTGAAGAAGAACAATGAAGATGAAGAAGAAGAAGAATGAAAGGAAACAGTATATTGGAATATACATGAACAACGGTTAAGTTTGTTAGGATGATTAATTAGGGTTGTTAGTGATCAGTTGACATGCTGATCCTTGTTGTATAAATAAACACTCTTGTTACTAGGATGGTTAAGAAGTTTTTCTTCAATACATAAAATAATAAAAATTTTCCAGTTTACTACTTGTAACATGGTATCAGTTGTTTCTTGAGTTTTTTTTCTCTTTTCTCATTTTCACTTCCGATTTCTTCTGAGTTTTTCAACTCTTCTTCTATTCTTGTTTCATTGTCTTGATCATGGTGAATCTCAATGATCAATTTGATGATGGTGGAAACCCCTATTATCTTCACCAATCCGATAATCCAGGAATGATCCTTGTTCTTCAACCTCTGACGAATGACAATTATAAAAGTTGGAGGCGTTCCATGGTGATGGCTCTTTCAGCCAAGAATAAGTTGGGGTTCGTTGATGGTTCAATTTTCTGCTCCTCCCTTGCTTCCTGCAGAAAAATTCAGTGCTTGGACAAGAGCAAACAATCTTGTCAATTCTTGGCTTCTTAATGTTGTTTCTAAGGAGATCGCTGCTAGTCTGTTGTATCATTCGACTGCAGCTGAGATATGGAAAGATCTTGAAGATCGTTTCCAGCAAATGAATGGTCCTCGTTTATTTCATTTAAAGAAGAATATTGGTGAATTGGTTCAAGGTTCTTCTTCTGTTACTGTTTACTATACTCAGCTTAAAATCCTTTGGGATGAATTGATGTCTGCTAAATCTGTTTGTTTTTGCTCTACTTGTACTTGTGGAGGTGTTAAAAAGATGGATGATGATTCACAAAAAGAACAAACTATTCAATTTCTGATGGGTTTGAATGAATCTTTTTCTCACATTCGTGGTCAAATTCTGTTAGTTGACCCTTTTCTTTCACTTTCCAAAGTGTTTTCATGGGTTGTTCAAAAAGAAAGTCAGCGTTCGATTTTGGTTTTTAAGCCAGCCATTGAAGTTGCTTTTGCAGTGAAAGCTGTATCCAAGAAGTCTCGCCCTCAATGTAGTCACTGCAGCATGTTGAGGCATACCAGAGATAAGTGCTACAAGCTCAATGGCTATCCTTCTGGCTACAATGTTCGATCGAGACAATCCCATCCTAATACAACTCATTCCAATGTTGTTAAAGATTCTGAGTCTTTATCTGTTGCTGCCCCTGGTGACTCGTTGACTCCTCACCAATGTTAACAGTTAATTGCCATGTTGACAACTCAGTTGCAGGCTGCTTCTACCCTGGATATTCCTTCTTCTTCAATTAATCTTACAATGCAAGGCAAGATTTTAGCTTACATAAATAGCTTACAATTTTCTGATTCTAAGTCTCCTTGGATTATTGACTCAGGAGCATCACGCCACATCTGTTATGAAAAGAGTTTGTTTGAATCTTTAACTCCAATTACAGGAGGAAGTATTCTTCTACCTGATAAGTCTGTCATTGCAGTAGAATTTTCTGGAACTGTGTGTTTGTCACCTAATTTGGTCCTTTTTGTCCCAAAATTCAGGTTCAACTTGTTGGTTGTTAGTGCTCTTATCAAGGACTCTGATCTTTGTGTTTTATTTTGCAATTCTCAAAGTGTTATCCAGGATCTTCAGCAAGTGGTTGGGAAGGGTGAGCTTTTTCAGGGGTTATATTTGCTGCGTTTGCCGGATGTAACTTCTCATAGTTTGGTTGACAATGATGCTTCATGTATAAATTCAGTTTGTTTAGCTTCTTGGCATGACATATTAGGTCATCCAAGTTCAAATGTATTACATTTGTTAAAGAGTTTTGTATCTCCTTGCAATATTAATAAAGTTGATTTGCCTTGTTCCATTTGCCCTCTTGCTAAGCAACATCGATTGCCATTTCCTTCTTCCACTTCTCGAGCTGAGTGCCCTTTTACTTTGGTTCACAGTGATGTCTGGGGTCCATTCAAAGTCTCTACATATAATAAGCATCGATTTTTCTTGACTTTAGTCGATGATTATTCTCGGTTGAGGTGGCACGGAACATCAAGAGAATTTTGCATTGTTTTCAGGTGTGTTCGGGCTTGCGAATTAATTTCGCAAAAAGCTCGTTGTATGCAATTGATGTGGAGGATGGATTGGGTACTTTGGTGGCCGAGATGTTGGGATGCAAGCGGGGGGGCTGCCTTTTACTTATCTAGGATTTCCGTTAGGTGCCAATCCGAGAAATTTGTCGGTGTGGGAGCCTATTATTGCTAATTTTCGGTGCAAGTTAGCCGGATGGAAACGCACATCACTCTCATTCGCTGCACGCGTCACTTTGGTAAATTCCGTTCTTTCAGCACTTCCTATTTTTTATATGGGGTTATTCACGGTCCCTAAAGGGATTATTGCACAATTGGATAAAATTAAGCGTGCATTTTTGTGTGTGGGGGGGGTGTTGGTCTCGAACGGAAGATGAGTAGGGTGGGCTGGGATGTTGTGTGTTGGCCTAGACATTTGGGAGGTTTGGGGGTGGCGGATTTGCGGATAAAAAATAAGGCTTTGCTGTCCAAGTGGATGTGGCGTTACACACAGGATTGTGACTCGTTGTGGCGAAGATTGATCACAGCCAAGTATGGGGTAAATATTCAATGGTGGCGTTTTAATACGGAAAATTTGTCGGCAATGTCGGGGGTGTGGAAACAGATTGTGTTAAACTCTTGTGACATTAGCATTGAGCATCATATGGGAATGGAAGGTTTTCAGTGCAAAATTGGGAATGGGAAGATGGTCTTATTTTGGTTCGATCCTTGGATTACGCAGCAACCACTTAAAGACATTTATCCGCGACTATTCATGTTGTCTATTAACAAGCTGGCCTGGATTCATGATTATGCTGTGAGGGGGACGTTGGAACATGGGCAGTGGACATCGTTTTTTAGACGCCAGTTACGTGGCTTTGAACTGGATCGGCTGCATGGTTTACAAGAGTTGGTGCGGGGGGTACCATTATGGGAGGCTCGACAGGATATGTTAATTTGGCGAGCGGATGCGCATGACATTTTCTCGGTGAAGGCATTATCCAAATTATTGCTGATGGATAAGTTTGTTGATGATGATTTGGGGGACTGTTTCGCTTGGAATGTATTGGTACCACCAAAGGTGCAGGCGTTCCTTTGGTTCATATGGTTAAGGAGGTTACCTACGGCGGATTTTTTGAGACATCGCGGGCTGGCATTGAGTGCAGAACAAAGTAGATGCTCGTGGTGCGAGTCATCGCACTACAACAAATTTATCAATTAATGACAAAATTTGTATATGACGTTACATATAACGTCACAAAATATACTATATACGTGACGATTTTTTATTTTCGTCACATTTAGTGAATAATGTTATTTTTTTTGACAATTTTAAAAAATGTCATTAGTTTTTGTCACTATATGTTTGGCGCCTAAATTTTTTTTGGAGGGAAACATTTAAATGACGTTTATACAAAATAGTGACATTGTAAAATCGTCACCATTGAAATAGAAATATTAGTGACGAAATATTATTATGATATTGATCAATGTTCATTAATGACATTGCAAATTCATCACTGATAAACATTATTTGTGACAATTTGATTCGTCATATTTTAAAATACATAAAAGATGATGCTTTATGTTACAAAAAACTGGTTTAATATGACAAAAAATGACTATTTGTTACTAATTATTATATTTATTATTTTTTAATTGAAGATTTCGAAAAGCATCTTGAGTTTGTGTCACTCAATGTGGGAAATTTATTAGTGACAAAATTTAAAATGTTTTGAATTTTAAATTCATAATTTCAATCGTTGGTCATTAGTACGATGAAATAGTAGTTAATATTGTTGACTTGACGTTTAACGTGTAAATGATAATATGACAGATAAGCTTGATTGATTCTTTGAATAGTTTGAAGGTTGGTTGAATTTTTAGAAAATACGAGGGATTATTTAATTCTTAAATTAATATATATATATATAATTTGGATAAAATAAAATATTTTAAAAATATTTAAATAGTTAAGAAAAATAATTTTTTGGTCGCCCTTCCGGTTTCCAAGGCTTCGCCCGGACTAATCCGAACCGACCCGCAACGTACACACCTAGCTTTGGTAGGTAGACCTCTCAACGGAGATTTTCTACATACACAACTTCTTTACTAAACAACTTTTTGTTATTAAAATTGATAAAATAATTGAATTTTTTTAAGCAATAAAAAGTTAAAAACAATAATAAAGTAAAGAAAATATTAAAAAAAATCAAAGTAGAAATTTAAATAATCAAACTTCTTTACTAAACAACTTTTTTTTATTTCCAAAACTCCAATCCTCAAATTGTCACCGCCATCAAACACTAACATTGTCATCGCCAGAAGTCATCGCCTAGTTCTTCTAATCATTTATCGTTAATAATTATCAATAAGCGTGTTAATCAAACGTTGTTTGACTAGATCTATTTGCGTTGGTCATAGAATTCACATAGGCCCACATTGTTAAATCATGGTTAATTTATTATTTATACTGAAAATATTAAAATAAAAATAATAATGTAAATGATGATTAAATTAAAAATGAGGGATGGACAATGCACATAGACCCTCAAGACGAAACGTCCTCGTTTTGATTCCGAACAATCTCGTTTTCACTCTCCTCTTTGGAAGCCTCTCTTCCCCTACACTTAAAACCCTAGAAAGAAACAAAAATCCAGTATTATTGCTCGTTGTTAGAAGCCAAACACGAAATGAAACTCCTAAGTTAAAAGGAGGAAAAGAATAAAGTTCGCCAATAACAATCAATGTCGTGATAACACCATATTCAATCGATTGCGGTATTGTTTGTTGGGACCTACAAACAAGGCGGAGCAATTCCATTACAAGATGTGCGCCTATCCTCCCCACGGCCTCGCATCCATAGGTTGCCATTTCCTCGCCTGCTCTCAACTTCATGATCCCTCCGCCACCTCCGGCCATGTCCTTTGCTAGTCTTGGTCCAAGGTTTGTTCTTTTTAACCACCCAAACTCTTCGGCTCATTTCCCAAACATCATCTTCTTCATTTAATCATTGTTTTACAACCTCAATCGCAAGTTACGAAACTTATTAAATTTCTTGCTGCTAATAGTGAATGAAGTTACATTGTTGGTGAAGGTTCATATGGCGATACTTATTTTGGGATTTAAAAATTAAATTACTTTGTTTTATTTAAGTCTTTTATTTGCTAATTGAAGCTAAGCATTTCGGGCGTTTTCTATTTCACAAATTAGGTTGCTACGAGTAGGTTATTAAAGAAATAGCACACTCACTATAAGGTAGTTACATGCTCAATTTTCTTCGAGGATGATTCACTCCTCATTTCTAGGTCGGAGGATTAATGAATTATAGTTTGGTCACCTTTCGTGTACATGTTCCTTGTTCCTTACCCATATGATCAATTATATTTTTATATCTTATTTGATTATCGTGGTTACTATTTGTGAATAGTTTGTGGTTTTGATGTTTATTGTAGATTAAGATATTTGATGATGTTAGGCACCTGCAGACAAGTTATCTTTATGAGTGTAGTTTTACAGAACATACTCCGCATGCAACAGATATCATTATGGGTTATGGTGGAGGGAATTCAATTATTGTGTCTGCTTCTAAGGACCACACATATAAGGTTTATTTTGCTTTTGAATGCATGTTATATGTTAATGGATTGTTGATTTGATTGTTATTCTAGACCATGCATTAGACTAAAAAGAGAGAAACTTTAGGCTGCAAGTCATTGGCATCGCCTAATGTATCTATTCTATTATAGTATTTTTATTAGTAAATTATGTTTTGAATTGGTAACTATGAAACTAAGGAGTGCTTTTTTTTTGTCAAGGCAATACATTTTGTTTATGAGATTAATGGATAAATGAATTGCTTTATTTGACCATTGCAAGAAAGCTAACAATGGTATTGAAAAACATCTATGATATATTTGAATCGTAGCAGATTAGCATTTATGAGTATAGAAAAGAAAACTCAGACATTGGTTGTTTCTGAGGTTCATAGCAGATTAGCATAATCTGCTTACACTTGAAACATATCACCTTGTTATCCATATAGAAAGAAATTGACTTTCATCTTTTTCTGAATTCCTGTGGACATGTTTTCTTGTAGATTGTATATCTTCCCTTTAAATTTTATGTGTATAAAGAGCTGGATGCAATGTGTAAATATTTTGGATCTTATCTAAGAAAATAAATAAAGTATTGGCATAAGAGTGGCACATGCTCGAATGTCGAGTTGTAGTTAATCCAATAAAATTACATGGTTGACCATTTAAAAAAAATCTTATTGTTGAATTTAGTAAGTTGGTGATAATCTAATGATTATGATTACGATTTGATTTTGCAGAAAAGATGATAGAATATCGACAAACATTTTAGGGGAAAGGAAATATCAATCCTGAGTCCTGACTTTGGTATGGCATTTATTTTTTCTTTATTTATTGTTTTTATAGTTCTCTTTAATATGTAAATGCTATCATAACTCTTGTTTTTTAGAGAATAAATAACTAGAAGAGAAAAAGAGTTTGAATTTCAGTGGCTGAATTTTAGAGCCAAATGCTGGGCTCTAGCTGAGTAGTCGATTACCATAATAAATTATCACAAATGTGGAGAAATTGTTAGGAGATAAAACATTACCTATTGATGAATTGTGTTTTATCTACCATAAACTTTACCTATGATTGAGCTATATACTTGATTATAGATAAAATCTGAAAAGAATGTCAATGACCATAGATTTGCTACCAAAAAGATGGAGACTGATCATTACTTTTTTAGTCATCATTATGAAGCTCATTTCTACAGTTTTGGAGCTTAATTCTCACTTTATTTATGCAACATAAAAGAAAGTGGTCATGTTAATCATTTTCAGTATATGAACTCTTGAAAAGCATATAACCAAATGGTTATTTGTTATCTCAGTTAGTTTCTTGTGATATTTTCTGTTGCAACACTAACTGTTCGGTTTTAAGATATAGATAGGCAGCTGAACAGAAAAGTATCATTGCAACATAACTTGAAAAGCGAAAAGACAGGTATTATACTTTAGCTAATATATCATTGCATTTCCTTTTCCAACTTACTACACATTGTCAGCTGCTGTTGCCGCCTTGCTCTCTATCTTTTTCACTCTCCTCACTTTTGGTTAAAGATAGGACTCAAAATTCTATAATCTCAAACCAGCTTTTGTATGTGGATGTGTAGCTTGATCTATATATTGATTTTGCTTCTATCATGATGCAGGTCTTGAGAAACAAAGAGGGTGACTCGATTGAGTTAAATAAGAGAGCTAGAAGGAACGAACTTTAAAAACAGAAGCTGAAGCTGAAGCTAAAAGAAAGAGAAGCATACCAAATACATTGGCAAGTACATTTAGCTCTCTCTAATGTGGCTATTATCTATTTGTTGAGGATATATGTTTTATTATCTTTTGGTTCCTTACGATGCCTCCACTATACCTGTAGATGTAGCAAATGTACTAGTTTTTGACATTTTAGAGGGAAGGGATCAAATTGTAAATATTGTACAATTTTGAGAATTCATTGCAATTTGTAACATGTTTAGTCTTTTTGTAATTTTTTATTTTAATAAAAAGTTACAAATTATTTTAAATAATTTAGTTGTCCAAAATTAAAACTCAAAATTCAAATCTAAGTGTAATTCTATCAAAATTTGCATTTACCACAAATTTGATTGTAAGCACATTGATAATTGTGACGAATCTAATTATAAATAACGAAAAAAAATAATGTGACAATATCTCTTTTGTCATCTATATATTGAATTCATTGTATTATTGGTGACGAAACTAATTATCAATAACGAAATCTTATATAATTTTGTGACGTAATTATTTGTCACAAAATACAAAGTATAAGATGACGTTACATATCACCGTCATTCATACTTCTATTAGGTGACGATATACTATGTCATTAACAATGTGACGATATTTCTTTCGTCATCTATACATTTGAGTTATTTTATTATTGGTGACGATATGAATGATCAATGACGAAATTTTATATTATTTGGTGACGTAATTAATTGTCACTAAAAACAAAATATAAGCTGACGTTATATATTAATGTCACTATATCATCAAAAATACGTGACAAAAAAAAGACATCGTCATGTTTGACATTTAGCGACGCACCTAGCGTGACGAAGGCCGTGACATCAAATTTTACGTCACAAAATACAAATAGTGACGTAAATGTAATTTTCGGTGACAATATTTTAGATGCCACTAATAAACAAATTTGTTGTAGTGTCGGAAGAATCGATTGCACATCTATTCTATGAATGTCCGAATGTGTTGCAATATTGGGTGTGGCTGCGCAATTGGTGGAATATATCGACGCCTTTCCCGGTTAGTTTCACTGATTTTTTTGTCGAACATTTGCATTGTCCGTTCATGGGTAGCATGAAACGTTTGTGGGTAGCATGTGTTAGTGCTTTGTTGTGGTCACTATGGTTGGCTAGAAATGAGCGGATATTTCATGGCAAATGCTTGACGATGGAAGAAATATGTTTTTTGGTGAAATTGAGATCATTTTATTGGATTAAAGTTGGCGTGGAAGGGGAGTTACTGTCCGAGGCAGTTTGGTGGACATGCCCGTCTACTCATGTGTTTAGCGTGGCGGGTAAGAAAGTGAGGCGTGGGGTGTTTTGGCAGCCACCTGTTACGGGAGTTTTGAAATTTAACGTTGACGGTGCGGCGAGGGGTAAGCCGGGGCCAGCGGGATTTGGGGGAGTGATGAGGGACGGGGAGAGTCGTATATTGGGGCTGTTTTCGGGGCCTTTGGGGGTGATGGACTCAAACGAAGCCGAAATTCGGGCTATAGCATTTGCATTAAGCTTGGTGGTGGAGGGAAGCTGGCGACATCAGTGTGTGATAATTGAGTCCGATTCACAGGTGGCTTTGAGTTGGGTTACACGACCGGCAAAGAGGCCATGGCGTTTGTGGGATGTGTTCATGGCGATTGATCAAGCGCGGCAGGTTGCATATGAGTTGCAATTTTGCTATGTGCCTAGGGAGGCGAATGGATTCGCTGATGTTTTGGCCAAGGAGGGCGTCGATCGTCTGTCACTATTCGTGGCATGCTTGTAATAAGGGTCGGGGGATATTGTAATTTGTTTAGACAAGTCATATCGTACTCTTTTCCTCCACTAGGGAGGTTTTTAACGAGGCGTATGGCTTGTCGAGCTGTATGTTTTTTTTCTTTCAATAAAAATCATACAGTTGCTAATAAAAAAAATATGTTTGATTCAATTGCACTTGTGTGAAAATGACATGTTGGCCTTTGGTTTCTCTTGATAATTCGAATGATATGTAAGATTGAAAATAATATACTTGCGATAATTTGAAATTGCTATTCGATTAAACGACCAACCTTTAAAAGATGTTAGTGTAAGGTTTCCTCACTAAGTACTGTAAGTACTTATCACTATGTTTTTCCTCTCTTCCCAACAATTCAGGTTCTAGCAATCTTCAACTTTCCTATCATGAACTTGTTAAAGCATCTACCGACTGAAAGTATGCATTGCATCATCTCTGTTGTCATTTTGTGTGGTGGCTTATTGGTCACCATTTTAGTGAAAGTGGAATATATTTTGTTAATTCTGAAATTTTATATGCGGTGTATGTAATGAATTAACTCGTATCTCCGTTTATTTTTGTTGTATATAATGAGGTAAATATGGGGTATAGTAGTAAGTCCTCATATATTTTGTTTAGAGGCTTGCTAATGTTTTGGTATAGTTTTGTATAGATGACCGAAAAGTGATTTTAGCTTCTAAGTTTGAAATTCATCCTAGGTGGATGAAAATTAGCAAAGATTATCATATGGTCACGTTTTGTTAAGCTCAATCGAATGGGGAAATGTTTTGTATGATTGAGTTCATTATGGAATATAAATAGATCGGTTATGTACAAGCCCTTGTATGTTTCGGTTCTTATAGAATTAAAGGATAGTTCTACATATCACGATTAAAATAGAATTATATGGAAGAATTAAGTAAATCGGTAGATGATAAAAATGGTCACTTTTCGATTGTAATGCAAAAATGAAAATCTAAATAATAAGTAGCATTAAATTGATATGCAAGTTAGAAATGATTGATAGTTATGTTAAAGTAATTTTATTCGATTAATTTACAAATTAGAAATTGGAATTGATTAGTAAGTTGGTTTATAAGTATAAGACAAATATATTTGAATAAAAAAAATAGTTTAGTTCGTTGTGCTTCTGTCATAAGTATGTTTAGCAAACGACGATAACATTCTTCGTTCCTAATCGGGGCGAGGGGTGTTACATTTCCTCCAGTAAAACGGCGTCGTTTTGGTCTAGCATCCAAGTCATCACGTCGTTAAGGAGTTGATGGCACGATGGTATAAACGAGGCGAAAAATTAAGTTTTTAAAATAAAATAACAAAAAAGCTGGGGGTGGACAATCGATTTTAGGTGTAACAATTATCACCTTGACGATATGTGAGACGGTAAAGATTAAATTAAATTTTTATCCTCTCCGTCCTTTTTTAATTGTTATTGTTGACTTTTTATGTAGTTTTAAGAAGAAAATTGTTATATAAGAGATGTGTCGTAAAATAATTAAAATGACAATTATATCATTGAAAAGTTAAATTTTGTTTTGTTGGAAAACTAAAAAAAAGTAAAAAGAAAAATATATCTAGTAAAATTTGTTGAGTTTTCCAAAGAGATAATTTAAGTGAGACAATTTTAATACATATAAATGACAACTTTAATGAGATAAAAAGACTATTATTCTAATTAATGTAATAGTAAGTTTAATGATCTTATTAATAACTTCATTTAAAGCTTTAGTTTAGGGATGAGTCTATCATGCTCGACGAACACGCTAAATATCACTAACGCTGAACACCGTTGAACACTATTAAATTGATTAATAAAGATTAAAAATCTTAAGGACTCAACATATAATTATAATATTGAAATAAAATTTCAATTAAATTATTTTCCATATATTATATTTTTTAATTTTTTTAAATAATTAGATCAAATATTAACATTTGTCAATTTAAAAAAAAAAACATGAAACTCAAAACCCTAAACTATAAACCTAAAACCCTAAAGCCTAAACTATAAACCCAAAACCATGAATCCTAAACCATAAACTTGAAACCCTAAAAGCATAAACCCAATGTTTGAATTTAGGTTTTATGATTTAGTGTTTAGAGTTTAAAGTTTAAGGTTTCGGGTTTCAGGTTTTTATTTTTTAAATTGACTAAGGTTTGTATTTGATCCAATTATTAATAAAAGATTAAAAAAATATAATATATATGAAAAATGATTTAATTGAAATTTTACTTTAAATAATTTATAATTATATGTTGAGTCCTTGAGATTTTTAATCTTTATTAATTAATTTAACGATATTCAGTGTTAATGGTGTTCAACAGTGTTCGTCGAGCGTAGTAGAATTTTTCTTAGTTTAGTTCAAAAAATACATTATATGAGATTCAAGTGGTTAAGAATGATTACATTGTCTCTCTTATATGAGTTTGAATTACAATATTTATGGTTGAGATGTAATTACCTTTCTATTTATCAATAAAAAAGAGTACATTATATAAATCAAATGAAATAAAAAAAATATCGGTGGACATTGTTGTGCCGACGTATAGTTTTAGGAAATAATAATTGGCATTCATTTCAATATAGTTAGCGATTGGAGAGACGGTAAGGAAATTAAGGTTGTATAATCACGTAGGTGGGCGGGCGAAAATTGGACACCGAATAGTAACCTCACTACCACCCCTGATTGCTGTAGTGTCCAGGCATAGACACCGGTCTATAAAATGCCGTTTCGTTACAACATTAAACAAACTACCACCACTTGAAATCTGATTATATCGTCTTGCTTTGAAACAATGGCGTCGTCAACTCCGACCGGTAAGCCTACGGCTGATGTAGCCAAAGAACAGCATACTATTAGTAGCACCGAGCCTTCAGCTCTGAGTGGTAAGCTGGAGGCCGATGTAGAGATCAAGGCTTCTCCCGAGCAGTTTCACGATATGTTCGCCAACAAACCGCACCACATGCACCATACTTGCAATGACAAGGTTCAAGGATGCGATTTGCATGAGGGTGAATGGGGGAAAGTCGGTTCCATTGTCGAGTGGAGTTATGTGCTTGGTATGGTATAATTAGATAAACATAACAAACTCACTTAGCTATTGTTTTCGATTCATTTATTTCTCTTTTTGTATGTATAGACGGAAAGGCTAAAAAGACGAAGGAGGTAATCGAAGCGGTAGACCCTGATAAGAACTCGATCGCTTTCAGAGTGATCGAGGGCGATCCAATGGAAGAGTACAAGAGCTTTTTATTCACCATTCAAGTTTCGCCCGAGAGCGAGGGCAGTGTAGTGCACTTAACTCTGGAATACGAGAAGCTGCACGAAGGGATTGAGCATCCCCACAGCATGATGCAATACATGAAGGATGTCTCGAATGGCATCGACGCTCACCTCACCAAACCAAACTGAAGGAAGGGTTAAGAAAATGGCATGTACGTCATATTACTACTACTTGAAGGCTGAAGCAGTACTAATTAATTAAAGAATAAAACCACAGTTCCCTTGCTTCCCTGTGAAATACATGATCGATATGCTGTCATGAGAGGGAGCTTTCTATTTTCTGCTATGTCTATTGTCAGTTATGTATGATGTTGAACGTATTCTGTGCTAAATATAAAGTATGTTTTTATAGTAACTTCGTTCCATTTTTTTTGTTTAAGTATTGTTGATGTCAAAAATAGTTCGGAATATGGAGATAGAGTTGAAGGGAAAAAGGTCGGAGTACATGATCTGGTGGGAGAGTAATTCTGAGAGAGGAGAGTTAAGCTTTTATAGTAATTTCGTTTCATCTTTTGATTTGAGTCAACATATAAAGATATCTTTTAAAAGAGAAAATGATATTAAACTATTAAGTTATTACTAAAAGTAATTGTTAATTAGTAATATAATACAGAATGAGAATAAAACATATATATTTAGCAAATTAAATTCGAGTTGCTTTCAGTTTATAATGATTTTTAGTTTAACTAAATTCAGGTCAAATTTAGACCATATTTAGGTTCATATCAGGTCTCAGGTCAAATTTATTAATTCTAGATAAAATAGTAAACATATGAACAGAAAAAGTGTATTAAATCTAATTGCTCATCCCGTGTCTTGGTGGCAAAGGTAGATGTTCATCATTTTTTGGGATCCGAGTTCGAGCACCAGTAATGTATGTTGTGTGTGTAGTTTCTAAAGATACCAAAAAAGTTAAACAAATATTACCCTTCATACAGACCTTTCTTAGTAGAATGCCCGATCAAACAATCATACAGCTTCTCAATCGTCAACAGAATTTTCACAATAACCCTTTCAGATAATCATGTCTCTACATAACCGATCTTTCTATGTTGAGTTCCCTCAACCCAACTATTTGGAATGTGGATCCAGCTTTAAGACAAAAATAACTATTATAATTATTTCTAAAATAAAATTGTCATTTCCCAATTGTAAAGTATATCTCAATTATTTATAATATTTATCGAATGTGATTAAATTGGTATTACAAGTTATTGTTGGGTGCAATGGTGAGTTCGAAATTTAGTAAAGACATTATTAGGAGGGAGAACCACGAATCCGAACATGGATGATAAAATGAACATATAATTTATCAAAAAAATTGGTATTACAAGTTAATTAGATACAAATTCAATAAAAAATAATGTTGTTATTTTTAAGAGATTGAGTTTTGACAACTTTATTTATAAGGTGGTGAGTGAATTTTATAAGGATAAAAAATTAAAGAGATAATATCATAACATTAAAAATGCTCAAAAATGTTTAACCAAATACCAACTTAAAAAAGTATACAAAAGTTAATGTTTTATAAACTATTCAGTAGTATTTTAAAGTTAATTTTATCATTTAAATTTATTTTATTCTATTTTATAGAAAATTTGTTATTTGAAAATAAGTTTTAGTTTTTCTTTTCTTTTTTGCCAGAAAAATAAGTTTTAGTTCAAGTGGCAAGAGAATGTGTTCTAAAATCGTTGAGAACTAAGTTCATTCTTTACTCTATGAAAAGATTATAATAAATATTACAATTATTCCAAAAATAAAAAAAATTATAAAAGCCCATTACATAACCCACAGTTACAATGGGCTTTTTTTATTGATTTGAAATTCAAGTATAATTATACCTGCAATCATAACACTAAATTGCGAGCATGGGTAAAATGATACGTGCATCATACGGTCAAAAATCGGATTCCAACTTGACGCTCTCAACAAGTCCAATTACAAGATGCAAAACTAAATGACTAGAGATGAAGTGAATACTCTTGAGCAAAAATTGTAACATTTCGGTTTTTGAAACATTGGGGAAATTAGGCATTGAAAAAAAATGGGCACTTGTAATTGGACTTGTTAAAAACCGAAATGTTACAAGAACTGAAAAAAATGTTATGTGCCTAATAACAAGAATTGAAAAAAATGGCACTTAATAATAAGTATTAAAAAAAATTTTAAGAGTGTCCAAGATAAGAAACATTGGGGGAAATTAGGCATTTAATAACAAATATTAAAAAAATAATAATTTATAAGAATATGTCCTTAATAACAAGTATTGAAAATAATTAAGCCTTATATTTAATATAAAAATATTTTTTTATAAATATAATACACTATAAATTTTATAGGTCCTGTGCGGTTGCCCCTTTCACCCGAGCCCAGATACTGCCCTGAAGGTAACCCAACATAATTTAAAACTCTAGTTTAATCAAACAATATTATTTTCAGAATAAACCATAATATGATGTAAAATCCTTAATTGAGTATGAAAAAATTACAAAATATAGTGCTTCACTTGCAAAACATTATATATCAAAATACTATGAATAATAAAAAGAGTTACAAACTTAACAAGGTAAGGTTCTGTAACTATATTTCCCAATAAATACAAGTATTGTATTTTGTTAAATTGATATGATGGAATCTTGTTCTGATAGTGCTCTACAAAAGCCATGTTCCGAATCTATTAATCTACTAATAGAAACATTTGAACCTTAAGCTTTCCAAGCTAAGTAATTCAGTTTTACTTTACTATAAATGAAAACGCACACCATGCAACTGTTGAAAAAATTATGTATATTGGTTGAATAATATTGATGCTAAGTCATGTCTACTATATAAAGGATTATTTTGACTCATTTTTCACATCAACTCACAAAAACAATATTGAGAAATTTTTTGAAGTTTTTAACTTAGAAAATTTTCTTCTAAAGTTCGTTTTATTTTTCGGTGATAGAAGAAGGCAAAATTATCTTCGATTGTTCACTGCAATTGTGCTATTGTTGTGAATGTTTATTGTTGTATCTTGAGAGATAAACGTTCAACGTTACTGAAGCACCGAAGAGAGGACAAATATGTTTTAAAGGAATTGTTTATATAGACCTCAACAAAAAAATCTTCTGATTTAACTATGTCCTATTTCAGGTTCTGTGTTTAATTTATTATTATTTATTTTTCTCACAATATTTTATTATACGTGAATTATTACTGCACCCATTTTTCTAACAGCATATCTTCGATATGTCTCTTAATACCAATTCTATCATCGTCCCATTGGATCCTTCCTTTAAATTGGATGGAGACGTACCCATCGAATACTCTTCTCTTCCCTTTTTTTTTCATTCTGTTTCTATATATAAAAGTTCACATAGAATTTTTAAATAAATTCGTGCGAGGAGTGAAGGAGAAAGGGGGTTGTAATTGGCTTGACAGGAAAATTGCTAGACATCTTTTTACATATGGAATTTATAATAACGGATTCAAAATCTTAAAAATGGGTCTAAAATTCTAATACATTTTTTTATTTATAAATGAGTATGAAATATAAGATTTTTTTTACAAATTAAATTATATTGTTTTTCCTAAAATTGAGAATGTATATGCTCTTATGGGAGCCATATGTATCTGCCCCAGAGATTTATATAGATATTCTTTTTATGTACAAACTTAAAATTACAAGCTTTTGTTTATTTAGAAGGGATGAGCTTTTGGAAAAATGTTAAAAGAGGGTTTGAAAACTTCAAAGAGTTTTTTTATACAATTTTAATTTTTAATTTTTAATTTTTAATTTATATATTTATTTGTTTTTTTTTATATTGAGTTTAATTTTTTTTAAATAGTTGAAATTTCATAAAAGGTAATAAATTGATATTTTAGCTATAAATTATGTGTCAGATTAAATATTAAAACTTTTTCTTAACTGCAACGTTATCATTTCTTTACTCTCTTGACGAAAGGTAACAAATGAATGACTAAAATATAGATAAGTTTACCACACTCGACGAGCAATGTTGAATACTACTAACGTTGAACATCGCAGAACACCATTAATTTGATTAATAAAAATTAAAAATTTTAAGGACCCAACATATAATTATAAATTATTTAAAATAAAATTTTAAATAAATTATTTTCCATATATATTATATTTTTAAAATTTTTTAAATAGTTGGATCAAATACCAACCTTAGTCAATTTAAAACCCAAAACCCCACACTCTAAACCCTAAATACAATCAATAGATTTCTTCTTCTTCTTCTTCCACGCGAAATATTGCCTTCCTAACTAAGCTAAGCGGAGCTCTTGCCCTGTCATATTGTTCGGTCCTCCCTTCTCTAACACTGCGCTAATAAAGCACGGGGCTATTAAGATGTAGAATATGTCCCCTATACTCTTTCAATCTCTTAAGATTTGGAATCTCAGCCATACTCCCCATCCTCCATTGAATTTGGTCTATCTTTTGATTCTGGTCATTTTTTCTCCATCATACAAGACCCGTGCCACTTTCACATGTAGTTGCAGCAGCCGTTTTGCTTTATTTTACGGAAGGAGCCTTCTTCTTCTTCTTCTTCTTCTTCTTCTTCTTCTTCTTCTTCTTCTTCTTCTTCTTCTTCTTCTTCTTTAATATGTACCAACTGTAGTTGGTGAAAGTGGAAGAACAATGTGTGTTAACAGCTGAGGAACCTTCTAATTTCCTCTCGGTTGATCAAGCTCCGACGCTTCAATAGTACTTCACAGGGCAGTAAAATCAGTGAAGTCACCAAAATTATAAAGCTGTTAAAGTTCTTGCTGTAGGAATAAATTAGCTAAATTTTAGAGTTTAGGGTTTAAGGTTTGGGTTTAGTGTTTTTATTTTTTAAATTGACTAAAGTTGGTATTTGATCCAATTATTTAAAAAAATTAAAAAATATAATATATATATAGAAAATAATTTAATTAAAATTTTATTTTAAATAATTTATAATTATATGTTGAATCCTTGAGATTTTTAATTTTTATTAATCGATTTAATGGTGTTCAGCGATGTTCAGCATTAGTGATGTTCAGTGGTATTCGTCGAGCATGGTAGAATTTTCCCTAAAATATACCCAAATTCAAATAACGATATGTGTAGTTTACCTAAAATTATAATATAATTAAAAAACAAAAAATGTTTAAATAAAATAAAATAAAAAAATTACAATGACAACTGAATTTTATTAAAAAAACTATGGAAGATATTAGAAATACAATACATCCAGAAGGGAGAATAATGAGAACTAATCCACCAAAATCTCATACAAAAACCTAAAAGTGTAAAGAAAAGTAAATATTTCCATAGAGATTAACATACCGTCAAAATCCATAAGTCTTCCTGAATCTCTTTGTCTTTGTCCAAACGAGACGCATTACGGGATGAAAAAGAAGTGGTGAGCGAGCCAAACTATCAGACAGATTACTCCGCTTCCTAGGACTGATTACATCAACAAACAACCATCAACCGAGTGAGAATCTATCTTTCTATGACCACCGACAGAATCATATTCAAAAACTAGCGTCGTGAAGATCTTTGTGCGAGCACCAAACGACCACTAAGTTATGTTGAAATCATGCCAAAACGACAAATGAAACGAGACCACAAAACAAAAGAAACATGACACAAAAGTAGAAAAAAAAAGCGTGCCACAAAAGAAGAGATTCATATTAAAATAAAAATATTAAAAAATAAAAATATAACAAAAAGCAAGAAAAATAACAAACACCAGCGATCAACAATCAACATTAAAATGATTGCCCATCCTCGACTAATTTTAAAATAAAAAAGAATAGCAGGTGGGGGCTATTTTGAAAAAAAAATAAAGGTTTTGGCTTAACAAATATATTAAAAGAGTAAAGAAAATGTAAAGTTATGTTAGGGCCTGTTTTTGGTTGCGTTTCGCAACCAAAAATTACTTTTTTAAGTGCTTTTAGTTAAAACATGCTGTTTTTGGTTGCTTTTAAAACCAGCTTTTCCACCCAAACTAAGGCTTAGTTTGTGGTTGCTTTTAAAAAGTGCGATGAAAAAAGTGATTTTCAAACTAGCTGTTGAAAAGTAGTTTTGAAAAGCTGGTTAGTATTTGTCATTGATGTCAAAAAGTGATTTTGAGGAGATAAAATGTCTATTTTAGACATGATATTGAAAAGTAAAAGTAAATTTGAGTGATTGTTCAAATTAATTAATGTTATGATTTATGAAATAAATCAATTTCAATTATAATAAAAAAAATTATTTTTTTATAAAATTTAATTTGAAAATATATACTACATTCTAGATTATATACGGGCATACCACTTACACATTAATAATAAATATAAAATAAAGTACAAATAAAACAATTTTATTTTCAATATAAATATTATAAATTATATATAATTTTACAATTATGTATGCATAAACATTATTTTAACAATAAATTATAATTAAATAATAAGGGTAAAAAAGTAATTTTATTTTCAAACTAGCTTTTCCACCCAAGAAGCTATAAAATCCAGCTTCTTGGTTTGGGTGAAAAAGCTAGTTTTAAAAGCAACAAAAAACAACCTGTTTTAACTAAAAGCACTTAAAAAAGTGATTTTTGGTTGCCAAAAACGCAACCAAAAACAGGGCCTTAGTAAAAGCAAAATTAGTGATATACAATTTATATTATATATTTTGATATGTTGTTTTATTTTAAGCATATAATAAAAACAACAAAATCATTGACAAGAATGTATAAATAAAAGGTAGAGCGTATTTCAAAATTTTTAAAACATTGAAGAATCAAACATTTTTTTTATCTTTCTCCCACATATAGATTAAGTATTAGTTTAGTTGGTGTGATCATTGTTACAATTTTTAAGAGGGTGGAGATTCAAAATGCAATTAAGTACGTATTATCTTTTGGTTGAAAAATTAGAAAAAATTATATACGTAAAAACTTATACAATACATAATGGAAAATACTTTGATGCACAAGCTTGTGTAAACTTTAGTTTACACAAGCCCTTTAATTTTAGGGTTTAGGGTTTAGGGTTTTAGGTTAGGCTTTAGGGGTTTAGTATGTAGGGTATATAATTTAAGGTTTATGGGTAGAATTTAGAATTTAGAGTTTAGGATTTAGGGCTTAAGTTTTAGGTTGCTAGGGTTTGTGATTTAGATTTTAAATTTTATAAAAGGAATGTGTAAAAAAAATTTACACAGCTTGTGCATCAAAATAAAACCCATACATAATTTGTGTAAATTTTAGAGTTTATAGCCATATTTATTCAAATGACATATCTCATATTTAGCTGACACTAAACACTAAATTCTAAGATTAAAAATATAAATTATCAAATGTATAACAAGTGATGTTGAAATAAACATAGATAGAAAATATAAATTTCAGATTGTATGTGTATAAAATATTTTTTTATATATATACTAAAATTCTTAAAATATTTAAGGGGACAGTACACCTCCCTAACTCTCAGGCTCGTCTCTCATTTTTACCTCGTACTTTTTCTTCACAACCACTATTTAAGCTAGGACGATGACATGCATTGGCTTGTACTTTTTTTTTTGGTCAAAAAAGTGTGTTTTTTAAGATTATATAGCATAATTTAAACTTCAGTTTATTTAAATTAAATTGACAAATCATAATCCTACTTAGAGAGAAGTATGGGTGTTTAAACGGTCGGTTAAATCAAATTAACCGACCAAACCGAATTAATTCGGTTAAATTGTCGGCCACCGAACTTTGTTTGGTCGGTGAGTGGTTAATTTATTTTGAAAGTTCGGTTAACGGTTAATTCGGTTCGAAACGGGTTAATTAACTGAATTAACCGAAATATAATAAATATTAAATATATTATATTTATATATATTATTATTAAGCGCTAAACCCTAAACATTTAAAATTGTTATATGATTTAGAAAAAATTTAAAAATTTTCTATGTATTTCTTATTGAAAATATATTTTCAGTTGTGTTTTGATCATGTTACAACCCGAAATGTTATATATATTGGTAACAATTTCGGATGTAACCTAAATTGATATGATTTTAGGTAACATTTCAGGTTTAGGTTTCCAAACAAAAATGTTATATGTATTTGTAACATTTTATGTTGCAACCTAAATCTATAACATTTTAGATTGCAGCCTAAATTGTTATGACTTTGTATAATATTTTAGGTTGAAACTTAAAATTTTAATCACTTCAACCTAAATTGTTATATGGTATTTGACCGTCCTAGAATGAAAATATTTCACGACAAGTATCGAAAATTTACTCTGTTGTTACTTGTTTTGTTTTACTATAATGTTTAATCTAAAATTCTAATGTTTTTATCTATGTTTAGATATTATTTAAATTAAATGTGAATCTATCTTTGTAAACTAAAAAGTATTTTCAATGATTTTTATTGTGTAATAATTTTGATTAAGAAAACTAATAAATTTCGGTTAATTCGAAAACTGACCGAATTAACCGAAATTTATTCGGTTTGGTTAATATATTTCGAAAAAAGTTCGATCCAGTTAACGGTTAAAAATTTAAAAAGTTCGATTAATTCGGTTCGGTCACCGACCGAATTAACCGTTTGAACACCCCTAGAGGCGAGGGAAAAAAGGGAAGTGCTGCTAATAAGTCTCAAACTTATAACCTACGAGAATATAAGAGAATAAAGATGAGCACCTTGACCAATCAATCAAATGTGTTTGCTCAAATTATTTAATTATAATATTTGTTTTAAAAAATAATAGTTTTTTTGGATATTTATTTAGAAATCTGTTTATTTATTTCGGTAGGTGGGACTGTTACATCTTCGTTTTACTAAAATTCCAATTAAATTCAACAATAAAATACTTGTAAGGAAGTCGGCCATGTTTAAATATATAGTGCTCAATAAACAAAGGTGAACGAATTCTCTGAACAATATTATTTCTATACACTGTATTTATCTATGGAGCTGCAAAGAAATTACTGAATCTCTACACATGTTTTCTTAATTAATTTCCACAAGGATATGTCCACATAAAATTTTGTAGCGAGTTGAACCCAACGATTGATCTCAGTGAAAAGAAAAAGATGATTTTTTAAGAAGTGTGAGTCTAATTCACTTTATCAGCAAGGTGTATGCATTGTATAGTGCTAAAAATTTGTATAAATAAATATTACTTTGTAATTACCTTAAGAGGATTTAAAAAAAAATTAGGGAATCGTACGGAACATAATGGGTACTAAAGTTTATACAAGTTTGTTAAATTTATAGATTAAAAATTTAGGTTGTAGGGTTTATATTTTTTGTTTTAAAGTTTTATACTTAGAAATTTAGATCTATTTTAAAAATGATTGTGCAATATTTTTTTCACATACAACCAAAAAAACATTGACAATATTTAATTGATATATACACACACAAAATTAATTTTTTTTCCTGAGTTTTTATTTCGAAATTTATTTTTAAACAATCTCACATAGTATTTTAAACACTTTTAAGAGTCAATTCATACTAATTGCCCAATAGTTTAGGAGTTTCTTTTACAATTTAAATGTCAAAATCTGTCACTATAATTTTATTTTCTTTCCAAAAAAATATCAATAAAGATTTTTTTTAAAAGAAACCTATTATAGGTCTTTATGTGATTTTCTAGATAAAGTTACTGCTAAAATTACTTGTAACTAGCTACTGAAAATAAAATGTTTAGTTTCATCATTGATAGGAAAGTTTTTTATGTTAACATGTTCGCATGAATTCCTTAAAAATTATTTATAAATCCTTAATAATTTTGTTGATATTGTCACGCCCGTAGACTTTCGCTACCCGGGACGTGCGGTCTTATTCGACTCGCGGAACCTCGTGCGACTAAATAAGCCTAAATTCACTTGTTACGGGGCTATATTCCTACTAACAAAACCACGCGACCTTAGGCGAAGCTCTCCTGACAAACGCCTAAGTTAAGCTTGTAACCCCCTTGTCCCGGTCCGGACGCTTGACCGGTCCGAGTGGGTCACACGGGGAAAACCGAAGCGAAACCCGTTAAGGTTCCTCCTCGGTTAACGACCCAGAAAATTTCTTTTTAATTTAATCTTTTCTAAAGGCTCATTCGAATCCTATGTGATCATAACAGCGGAAAGCCAAGCATTCATAAAATAATAACTCGAACAACCTATACAAAACAGTCCATTTTTATGTGATTAAGCAGGCCGTTTCGAAACACCCTCCAGGTGTATCGAAACGCCTTGACCTGGTCAACGGTTCTAAGCCTACACGAGGAGGTCGTATCGGAACGGAGGTCAACCGTTCCGAAACACCCTCCCTGGTCAACTTCTCGTGGTCAACGAGATTTTGACCTTTTCGAAACTCTTAGACCCGTTTCGGAACACCTTCATCTCGTCATTTTCTCAGAATTCTAGTAGCGAAAATGTACCGAAACGGCCTCTACACGTTTCGAAACGTCTGGCCAAAAGCAAAGGGACCGTACCGAAACATGGTAGCCCGTTTCGAAACGCCCTCTGTCTGCAGACTGGTTTCAGCTGGTTTATGGCACAAGGATGTCCCTAAATCCCTCTAAAACCTCAAACATCACACTAACATCAATCCTAAGGCAAACCAACATAACAAGCATGCTTAAGACACCCAAGACACCTATAGAGAAACATCAAATCAAGGCATTACCAAAAGCATACATCAACATAGTCAATACTTAGACAATTCTAGGTAGCAAATACTAACAAGGTTTACAAGCAAGGGCATACATCCCAAAAGCCAATTTAACAAGCACAAACGAGGAGTCTAACATGCTCCTAAACAACATCAACAACAACATAATCCGAAAGCATCATAACACGATTACATGTTCCATTGCTTGACCATTACATCATAATTAAAGTGTTCATACTTGGTAGCTAGACAAGCACCACGAAGCACACTTGGAGGCCCCCTTCTTGCACTTAGCAACCCACGAACTAAGGATCTGCATTGTCGAACAAAGAGAGTGCGTAAGCAATAAAGCTTAGTGAGGGTAAGCTCTTTAAAAACAAACCTCGACAATGCAGGGTCCGAGCACGATCTCAACCAAGGTAAATACATAATTACCAAAGATCCTCAAGAGCCAAAAGTTAAAGATGCATGAACAATATCCAATTATATGCCATGCTCAACAAGCTCTAATTCACAACATATGTAATCACATATAAACATCCAAATAGAGATCACATTCCGCAACACATTGATATACATATCAATCAATATTGGCACCTAGCTATGACCCGAATACGCGGATAAACACGTTGGAACTCACATCCAACAACCACTTTACCTCACGGTGGGATTACACTCATCACCGGTCTTGCGGAGGGGATTCCACTCATCCTCACGCCCCGTCGATGGGATTCCACTCATCATCGACTAATATATATAACAATTTCCGGGCGTACCCGTACTTCTCCTTGGTGACTCAACGCCACCAAGGCCACGCGCGAATTTAGACTCATGTGTGCACACTAACATCCTAATGATCGATCATTTGTACTCAAGCATACTAGTGCCAACATTTTACTCAATCCACATTATTCATTTCAACCAATTCCGTGCTTAGCACGTACTCACCATGATCACAATCATGAACCATTCACATGCATGCCATAATGCATCACAAATCATGCCTCATCTCACATGTATAACACATTATACATAAACAATCATATCACAAATATTACGAGGCATATTCATCAAATACAAGTTCAACCAATGGCTCTAGTTTAAGTTTAGGATTAGGCTACCACCCCAATCCTAACTCTAGGTGGGTCTACCAAGCCCGACCTAGTCCAATGCTTGAACCAACCATTTTAAAACCACTTTAAAACATTAACCACTCACCTAAGTTTCCAAGCTCTAAGCCAAGCAAGCAACCACCCTCAAGCTTCCGGATTTCCTCCTGATGCTTCACCAACACAAGTTCTCGCTTCTAAACAACCTCAATACAATTCAAACAACCTCAAATCAGCCCAAGCATCAAAGTACTAACCCGGAATACAAATCAAACACAATTCACAATGTTTCAAGCCATGAACAAACCCCACATTTAGCAATCTCGGGCAGCCCCAAAACCTCATCCAAAACCCATGTTTCCAACACCTTTTATACCCACAAATGATCCCAAATCAACCCCTACCCATAGCACTATCAATAGCCCATCAATTCCAACCTAAAACAACCCCCAAAACTCACCCAAAACCCTCCAAAAACCCCCCTTTAAACCCAATTTCGGGAATTGCTTAAAACCAAGAAAAATTCACATATGTGGTACCATTTAACTCCTAGACTTCATAACTAACAACATTAAATCGAAATATTAAGTCTAACAACATAAAGTTACCATTTTTAATCAAAATCTCCAAAAACTCCATTTTCAAAACTTTGAGGAAAATGAAAACTAATGATACTTTTGAAGAGAGGAGGTTGAGGAGAAGTAAAAAATGGTGTTACCTTTCAAAAACGAGTTGAAACGGAGGAGGAATGAAATGGAATAGTGGAAGAGATGAGAGCTCTCTCTTTTCACGTTGAAGAAGAGAGTGAATAGTGAAAGATGGTGAGAAAGGGGTGTTTTAATTGTTTTGTTTAAATTTAAAAGCTAAAGACCACTTTGCTCTTAATGAATTGAACTATTCACAAAGAAGGAGATCCATGGCTATTTGGGTTCAAATTAGAATATGTTCAACACCATTTATTTTGAAAATAAAACACGAACATTATTTTAGTCATAAAACCGAACCCGAAATAATATTAAAATATTATTTTCACCTGACCCCTAAACCCGGGTGTTACAACTCTCCCCCACTTAAGGAATTTTGTCCCCGAAATTACCTGACGGAAACAAATACGGAAACTGCTCAACCATATCAGCTTTCCTCTTCCACACCTCTATGTCTCCACAACACCTTGACCAACTCTATGGTCTTACCACGCAACACCTTGCTATCAGAAGCAAGTATCTCAACATGCTCTTCATTGTAAGACAAATCTGAATTCAGCTCTATCTCCTCTACGGGCATAACATGCGAAGGATCCGATCTATATCTCCTAAGCATAGACACATGAAAAACATCATGGATCTTCTCTAACTCAGAAGGTAACCTCAAACGGTAAGCTACAGGCCCAATCCGCTCAACTATCTCATACGGACCAATGAACCTCGGACTCAACTTGCCCTTCCGGCCAAATCTCATTACCTTCTTCCACGAAGATACTTTCAGAAACACTTTCTCACCCACGGAGAACTCAATCTCTTTCCTCTTCAAATCCGCATAAGACTTCTGACGATCGGAAGCTGCTTTCAAACGGTCACAGATCAACTTCACTTTGTCGGTAGTCCCCTTAAGCAAAATCCGACATAGGTAACAATCTCTGACCTGTTTCAGCCCAACAAATCGGAGTCCTACATCGTCTACCATACAAAGCCTCATAGGGAGCCATCTGAATACTAGACTGATAACTGTTGTTGTAAGCAAACTCAACCAACGGTAAGTGCTTCTCCCAAGAACCCTGGAAGTCAATCACACAACAACGAAGCATATCCTCTAGAATCTGTATCACTCGCTCTGACTGCCCATCGGACTGCGGATGATAAGACGTACTGAAATGCAAACGGCTACCTAAAGCACTATGCAAGCAACCCCAGAACCTCGAAGTAAACCTAGGATCCCTATCAGAAACAATAGACTTCAGAACTCCATGAAGTCTCACAATCTCACGGATGTACAAGTTTGCCAACTTGTCTAAGGAATCTTTAGTGTTCACTGCTAAGAAGTGAGCACACTTAGTGAACCTATCAACAATCACCCACACAGAATTCTTCTTCGAAGGAGACAAAGGCAACACTGACACAAAATCCATGGTGATTCTCTCCCATTTCCACTCCGGAATCTTCAAAGGCTGTAACAAACCTGAAGGAACCTGATGTTCTGCCTTCACTCTCTGACAAACCATACAACGGCTCACATACTCGGCTACATCCTTCTTCAAACCAACCCATAAGTAATCATTTTTCAAATCACGATACATCTTGGTACTACCCGGATGCATAGAAAAAGAACTCGAATGTGCTTCACTCAGAATCTGACGTCTCAACTCAACATCTTCTAGTACAACAATTCTATCTCTAAAGCACAACAAGCTCTCACCACTGAAACTATACTCAGTCAGTCTTCTTTCGGCTATGTCCTAAACATGAGGAACTAAAGTCACATCTTGCAACTGCTTATCTCTAATCAACTGAATCAAATAAGGCTTCACTTGCAACTCGGTGATCAACCCACCATCATCGGACACACTCAATCTAGCAAACATAACTCTCAACTCAACGACCACTTTTCTACTCAAAGCATCGGCTACTACATTTGCCTTACCCGGATGGTACTCAATGGTCAAATCATAATCTTTTAGCAACTCAAGCCATCTTCTTTGTCTCAAGTTCAACTCTTTATGTGTCATCAAGTACTTCAAGATCTTGTGATCGGTGTAAACTATACACTTCTCACCATACAAGTAATGACGCCAAATCTTCAATGCAAAAACAACCGTGGCTAACTCTATATCATGAGTAGGATAGTTCTTCTCATGAACCTTCAACTGTCTAGAAGCATAAGCAACAACTCTTCTTTCTTGCATCAAAACACATCCTAAACCTATGTAGGAAGCATCACTGTAAATCACAAATTCCTTACCTGAAATAGGTTGCACTAACACTGGAGCATTTGTCAAAGCTTCTTTCAATTTCTCAAAGGCCTTATGTCTTGCATCTGACCATTCAAACTTAACTCCTTTTTGCAACAATTTAGTCAAAGGAGCAGCTACTCTAGAGAAACCATCAACAAATCTCCTATAGTAACCGGCTAATCCTAGGAAACTCCTAATCTCGGTCATAGACTTAGGTTGTTTCCACTCAACAATAGCCTCAATCTTCGATGGATCAACACGGATACCTTCGGCCGAAACAACATGACCAAGAAATACAACCTCTCGAATCCAGAACTCACATTTACTAAGCTTCGCATACAACTGATTGCTCAACAATCTCTGTAAAACAAATCTCAAGTGCTCATCATGCTCTTCTTCGGTCTTCGAGTACACAAGTATGTCATCAATGAAAACAACTACAAAACGGTCTAGATAGTCTCTAAAAATTCTGTTCATCATGTCCATGAATGCTGCAGGTGCATTCGTGAGCCCGAACGACATCACAAGAAACTCATAGTGATCATATCTAGTCCTAAAAGCTGTCTTCGGAACATCACACTCTTTCACTTTCAACTGGTAGTACCCGGATCTCAAATCTATCTTCGAGAACACTGAAGCACCTCTCAACTGATCAAACAAATCATCTATGCGAGGCAACGGATACTTGTTCTTCACGGTCAACTGATTCAACTGTCTATAGTCAATACGCATGCGCATACTACCATTTTTCTTTTTCACAAACAACACGGGAGCACCCCAATGAGAACTACTATGCCTAATGAAACCACAGTCTAATAATTCTTGCAACTGACTCTTCAATTCTTTCAACTCTTTAGGAGCCATACGATACGGAGCTATCGAAACTGGATTAGACCCTGAAACAGTCTCAATCACAAACTTAACATCTCTGTCAGGAGGTAAACCCGGCAACTCTTCAGGAAACACATCCGGAAAGTCGCACACTGTTCTAATATCTTTCGGTCTAGCTTCACTCATATTCGGATTCATAACATAAGCTAAGTAAGCCCCACATCCGGAGTCCATCAACCTATGAGCCTTTAAAGCTAACACAACATTAGACAAGAACTTAATGTTCTCGCCTACAACTACTACCTCGTAGTCATCAGAAAGCTTCAAGGAAATTCTCTTCGTCTTAAAATCCACACTAGCCTGGTGCTCAACTAACCAGTCCATACCCAAAATAATATCAAAGCCATAGAAAGGAAGTTCCATCATATCAACAGAGAACACTTGACCCTGAATCTTCAGTGGACATCTTCTATACATACGTCTAACCACAACTGTCTCACCAAAAGAACTAGTCACATGCATACCTACATCTAAGATTTCAACAGGTATATCTAACTTCTGTGCATGCTCACTCAAAATGTAGGAATGTGTAGAACCCGAATCAACCAAAGAAAGCAAAGACATAGACAGTAACTCAAATATATCTGCTATCACATCAGTGTCGTTCCCGGCCTCTCTCTGAGCATAAACTCTCGCTGGTCCTCCTGCCTCTGGCTGCACTGCCACAACATGAGCAAGGTTCCTCTGAGCATCTACCCTAGGTGCATCAGCCCTAGGCTGGAAGTAGCCACGACCGCGCCCACGGCCTCTCTAAAAATCATTCGCCCTCGCAGGAGCCTGAGCAATGTTCGGTGCCTGTGGCGCCTGATGCGGACAATCTCTCCTAAAGTGGTCCCTTGAACCACAGTTCCAACAAGCATAGAAGTTACCCCAACACTAACCAGTGTGTTGTTTCCCACAACGGGTGCACTCGGGCAAACGCCCTCCTCCTCTATGTCCCTGATGGCCCCTACCATGATGGCCACCGCCACGTCTATGGTCAAACTGATGTCTGCCACCTCTATGCCTCTTGGCATCTCTACTGTCAAAGTGGTTATGCCTCTTACCAGAACTGGAACCACCAGATCGTTTGGCCGAACCCAAACTGTGCTCTAAGTCCTTGGCCCTCGCGACCAATACATCAAAGTCTGAGTAGTCAGAAGCTAACGTGTACCTCTTGACATCCTCGCTCAACTCATAGCGGAAACGGTTACAGCGTTCCACTTCAGTAGGAACCAACTCTAGAGCGTACTAACTCGAGCGAACAAAACGGATCTCATATTCAGTTACAGAAGCATCTCCCTGAGTAAGGGCCATAAACTCTCGCTTCTTTTCATCTAAATACCTCGGTCACAAGTACCTCTTTCTGAAAGCGGACTCAAAGAAATCCCAATCAATCCCTGCCTCTGGAATTCTAGTAGTAATGGTGACCCACCAGGTGTAGGCATCACCCTGAAGCAAGGAAATCACACAGCCCAATCTACGTGCGCCCACACAACCCATCTGAGCTAAGATACAAATTGTCTTCTCCAACCATAACTCAGACCTCTCTGGAGTAGATCCTCTGAACTCTTCGGCCCCCAAGCTACGGAGCCTCTCCAAAGGTAGACTAGCATCGTCACACCTAAGCTGAGCTGCAGCCTGAGCTCCCGCAACTGCGGCCTGAAATGCTCCAGTTATAGCTTGCACTAGCGGAGTCATATCGATTTCGGCCGGACCTTGGCCACCTTGAGGTCCCTCTCCTTCAGCTCCATCCTCGCCCCCAACTCCAGGCGGAGGAGGTGGTGGTGGTGGAGGTGGTGGAGGAGCTCCAACTCCAGCGGCCACTGGCCCTTCTATATGAGCCTCCACTCCAATCACCAGCTCAACAGGAGCCGCAACACGTGGTTCCTGACGAACCACCCTCGGCCTACCCCTTGGCCTAGACATCACTCACAAATGATAACTACAACCACAACAAACAAAATATACAAGAGTGGGTTAGCAAGGCAAGGCTTCCAAGTGCTCAAGTACGTTTCCCTCACTTAAAATTCTTTTTCGGTGTAATAGTAGCAATGGGACTCCCAAACAACATGCTTTTAAACAAAACAATCAACATACTTGTCACACAAGCAACCATACTTACAAAGCAAGCAAACACCGTGCATATCTATACGAAACTTGAACTTACCTCACTTACCTGCCCAAGGTCTCGGTAACCTTAGGCTCTGATACCAACAAGTGTAATCCCCTTGTCCCGGTCCGGACGCTTGACCGGTCCGAGTGGGCCACACGGGGAAAACCGAAGCAAAACCTGTTAAGGTTCCTCCTCGGTTAACGACCCATAAAATTTCTTTTTAGTTTAATCTTTTTTAAAGGCTCATTCGAATCTTATGTGATCATAACAGTGGAAAGTCAAGCATTCATAAAACAATAACTCGAACAACCTATTCAAAACAGTCCATTTTTATGTGATTAAGCAGGCTGTTTCGAAACACCCTCAAGGTGTATCGAAACGCCTTGAACTGGTCGACGGTTCTAAGCCTACACGAGGAGGCCGTATCGGAACGGAGGTCAACCATTCCGAAACACCCTCCTTGGTCAACTTCTCGTGGTCAACGAGATTTTGACCGTTTCGAAACTCTTAGACCCGTTTAGGAACACCTTCATCTCGTCATTTTCTCAGAATTCTAGTAGCGAAAATGTACCGAAACGGCCTCTACGCGTTTCGAAACGCCTGGTCAAAAGCAAAGGGACCGTATCGAAACATGGTAGCCCGTTTCGAAACGCCCTCTGTCTGCAGACTGGTTTTAGCTGGTTTATGGCACAAGAATGTCCCTAAACCCCTCTAAAACCTCAAACATCACACTAACATCAATCCTAAGGCAAACCAACATAACAAGCATGCTTAAGACACCCAAGACACCTATAGAGAAACATCAAATCAAGGCATTACCAAAAGCATACATCAACATAGTCAATACTTAGACAATTCTAGGTAGCAAATACTAACAAGGTTTACAAGTAAGGGCATACATCCCAAAAGCCAATTTAACAAGCACAAACGAGGAGTCTAACATGCTCCTAAACAACATCAACAACAACATAATCCGAAAGCATCATAACACGATTACATGTCCCATTGCTTAACCATTACATCATAATTAAAGTGTTCATACTTGGTAGCTAGACAAGCACCACGAAGCACACTTGGAGGCCCCCTTCTTGCACTTAGTAACCCACGAACTAAGGATCTGCATTGTCGAACAAAGAGAGAGCGTAAGCAATAAAGCTTAGTGAGGGTAAGCTCTTTAAAAACAAACCTCGACAATGCAGGGTCCGAGCACGATCTCAACCAAGGTAAATACATAATTACCAAAGATCCTCAAGAGCCAAAAGTTAAAGATGCATGAACAATATCCAATTATATGTCATGCTCAACAAGCTCTAATTCACAACATATGTAATCACATATAAACATCCAAATAGAGATCACATTCCGCAACACATTGATATACATATCAATCAATATTGGCACCTAGTTATGACCCGAATACGCGGATAAACACGTTGGAACTCACATCCAACAACCACTTTACCTCACAGTGGGATTACACTCATCATCGGTCTCGCGGAGGGGATTCCACTCATCCTCACGCCCCGTCGATGGGATTCCACTCATCATCGACTAATATATATAACAATTTCCAGACGTACCCGTACTCCTCCTTGGTGACTCAACGCCACCAAGGCCACGCGCGAATTTAGACTCATGTGTGCACACTAACATCCTAATGATCGATCATTTGTACTCAAGCATACTAGTGCCAACATTTAACTCAATCCACATTATTCATTTCAACCAATTCCGTGCTTAGCACGTACTCACCATGATCACAATCATGAACCATTCACATGCATGCCATAATGCATCACAAATCATGCCTCATCTCACATGTATAACACATTATACATAAACAATCATATCACAAATATTACGAGGCATATTCATCAAATACAAGTTCAACCAATGGCTCTAGTTTAAGTTTAGGATTAGGCTACCACCCCAATCCTAACTCTAGGTGGGTCTACCAAGCCCGACCTAGTCCAATGCTCGAACCAACCATTTTAAAACCACTTTAAAACATTAACCACTCACATAAGCTTCCAAGCTCCAAGCCAAGCAAGCAACCACCCTCAAGCTTCCGGATTTCCTCCCGATGCTTCACCAACACAAGTTCTCGCTTCTAAACAACCTCAATACAATTCAAACAACCTCAAATCAGCCCAAGCATCAAAGTACTAACTCGGAATACAAATCAAACACAATTCACATTGTTTCAAGCCATAAACAAACCCCACATTTAGCAATCTCGGGCAGCCCCAAAACCCATGTTTCCAACACCTTTTATACCCACAAATGATCTCAAATCAACCTCTACCCATAGCACTATCAATAGCCCATCAATTCCAACCTAAAACAACCCCCAAAACTCACCCAAAACCCTCCAAAAGCCCCCCTTTAAACCAAATTTCGGGAATTGCTTAAAACCAAGAAAAATTCACATATGTGGTACCATTTAACTCCTAGACTTCATAACTAACAACATTAAATCGAAATATTAAGTCTAACAACATAAAGTTACCATTTTTAATCAAAATCTCCAAAAACTCCATTTTCAAAACTTTGAGGAAAATGAAAACTAATGGTACTTTTGAATAGAGGAGGTTGAGGAGAAGTCAAAAATGGTGTTACCTTTCAAAAACGAGTTGAAACGGGGGAGGAATGAAATGGAATAGTGGAAGAGATGAGAGCTCTCTCTTTTCACGTTGAAGAAGAGAGTGAATAGTGAAAGATAGTGAGAAATGGGTGTTTTAATTGTTTTGTTTAAATTTAAAAGCTAAAGACCACTTTGCCCTTAATGAATTGAACTATTCACAAAGAAGGAGATCCATGGTTATTTGGGTTCAAATTAGAATATGTTCAACACCATTTATTTTGAAAATAAAACCCGAACATTATTTTAGTCATAAAACCGAACCCGAAATAATATTAAAATATTATTTTCACCTGACCCCTAAACCCGGGTGTTACAAAGCTAGATTCTCGCCCTAGAAGATCAAACACTTCTAAAGCCCTCGAACGAAAGATCGTTTTATGCGGAAGCTAATCAAATGAACTCTGAAAGTGATGGCAACAGGAATAGACGAAGAACACTTAAGAACATGAGTTGGGGAGGCTCTATTTATAGTTGAACTCCCCTTAATCCAACGGTACAGTTTAAATTACATCGACGGTCGAGATCTACTCTATCTCTTAGTTTAAATCTCTAATTATCACAAACATTATCTCTACGATAATTACAAATAATATGAGTGATAATCACAATGGCTTATCGCATTTTACCATACAAGTTATCTTGGTAAATCCTCCATGGAATTTACTAAGGCTGGTGGGCTTGCGGGCTTTCTCGCATTCTCCAAGTGCCAATCCAAAGTCTGATGGTCTTGGCGAGCCCGATACTCTGCGCAGAACCTCGCTGCTCGATGTTTGCGCTAATGACTCGATCCCAAAAGTTTGATCTGTAACAATATGTTCACATGAAGAAAAATATTTTTAAACCATCATTCAAAAAATATTTTTAAACCACTAAAACACATTTTCTTAAAAGGGTATACGTGTAATTTTAAATTATAATATTAGATTTAGGAGAGAGGATGGAACAATATTTTTTTAAATAATTTAAAAGATAATTATTTAATATTTCTCGGGGTCAAAGCCAGGGGATTATGTCCCTGTTATAAATTTTAAACGTATTACTTATAAATTTTAGTTTAATAGTAATTTAACTTTATATAAAAATAAATATTTAAATAAAAAATACAATAATTTATTAAATATTTTATAAGCATAATTGAACTAAGAAAGGATGGATATGTGCACTCAAAATTTCTGTTTTGTCAACAATTTAGTTCCTGTGATTTTAAATATTATACAATTTAGCCGTATATTTTTAAAATTCAATATTTTTTTGACAAGAAAGGGGTATTATTATCCTGTGCCTCGTTAAAAACCATCCTTAAATCTAATGGAGGAAAGAGTACACATGATAAGATATACAAAACACACGAGGATTACATCCTAAGAGGAACTAAGTCCTCGTGTAATAGATCAACAACAAATTCGGAATAGAATTCAGAAGAACTAAGTCGAGATTCGAGAGACTTACACGTTTTGCCAAAGCATCTGCAACTTGATTGCACTTCCTAGGGATAGTACAAATCGAGATCCGCCAATCTCTCTGGATCACATCCTGGATAGCACAAGTGATAGCAAGAGCAAAACCATCACGCTCTACCTGATGAATAAGCTTGATAGCTTGAGCATTATCGGATTCCACCTCTAAAGTCTGAAAGCCTAGATCCCACGCAATAACAAGACCCAGGAAAATACTCCATAACTCGACTTCCACGACTCAGCAGCAACCAATAAATTTAGTAAAACCATGCAGCCAAGAACCAGAATGATCCCTAATCACCCCACCACACCGAACTTTCTCATCATGAGTCGAGCACGAGGCGTCGACATTTAGCTTCACTCGATCGACAGACGGCTGCAACCAACGAGCTACAGGCATCACCGTTGAAGGCACAACCTGCCTTCGACATTTAGTTTCGAGCGATAGTCGAGTTGCGTTCGCAAGCCAAATACTTCATTCAATGATAGAACCCCAATTATCAATCTCGACACCAAAGGCAATGTCATTTCTTCTACACAAAATGTTCCAAACCACCGCAGCAAACAGCAGATTCCATCCCCCTTCCCTTGCGCCAAATGAAGCATTCTCCTGTAAATTGGCCTCAATCCGCTGCAACAGTGAGAGATCAAAGAACTCAACAATCTTGAATGCTCGAATCAGCCGAAACCAGACCGGTTGGATAGCTGGACAAGAGCGCAACAGGTGCTCAACATACTCGTCATGGCCGTGACAAATAGGACATCGCAAGTCGGTCGTAAAATGACGAGACCACGTTCAACGTTGGTCATTAGTTTCTCCCGACATGCAAGCCACATGAAAAACTTGATCTTTTGAAAACCGCGGAACTTGTGGATTAATACCCAAACACGCTCCTGGTTACCCGTGGTGGTGCCGAGCCGCAGCGCATATGCTGACTTTATAGAGACACGGCGATCCGCGGTGAGACCCCAGTTAAAATATAATATTTTGATCTCTCTTAATGTTCGATCTTGACTTTATTCATGGTATTACTAATAAGGTATTTTTATCTCAACAAACAATTTTAATTTTTATAATGTGTCTTAATTTAAACTAAACGTATGACAATAAATTAAATTAAATTTTATTATCAGTACATCAAATTACAATCCATAATTTTTTTCTAAAAAAAAAATCTTTTTTACGTTTCCCCCCTCCACAATAATGAGAGCTCAAAAGAATGAGCGTCCCACTCCCCCCTCTCTTTTCCCCAAGCAAGTACCCAAGTAATTTATTACTCATCTCTCACTATCAAAATTACACGACGTGCTTCTTTCTTCCTCATTTATTATCCCCCTCCACAAACCCTTTTTATTTAATTTTTCGTTATAGCTTTCACTGTTCCAGCACTCGCCGTCCTTATTTCTCAGGAACGAAATTATATTTATTTTTTCCCGTTATCCTCTCAATCTTTCAAGATGTTGTTTTAATTAATTCATACCGACTTGCATAGCACACCTAATTTTACTTGGTGAGTCTCTCAGCGAGAATTCTCTCTCTATATATAAAATTTCACGACACCAAATTACTTACTACTTGGACTAACTCTGTTGATAAATTATATTTAATTTTCCACAGCTATGCACATCTGTTCTTGCTATCTAGGTTGCTTCAATTCAGAACCATATGCATACAATAATAATGGTAAATAATTAAAGTCAACAACCCTAATCCAACTATACATATACTAATCAAACCCTAAATTTTAAATTTATACAGATTGACTGTAGATCGGTTTCAATCGCAGTTACGGGACACATCTCTTGAATATATTTCCGGTCTCTGATGATAAATTAATGAAAAATTTCTCTAAAAAAGATTTGGTTAGGAGATGTAATTAGTCTCAAAAGTACACATCCGGTGGGAGGTTTATTGATAGGTTAGGTGAGGTAGGTGCAAAATTGAAGCGATCGGAATTTATGTAGTCATCGGCAAAATCTGGGAAAAGCAAAGGAAATTGAAGTGGGAGATATAAATGAAGCGGCAATGAATTGAAAGAATGCTTATCTGATGTAAAGCCTTACAGTCGGTTTTTGGTGTGGGGAGTAAATGTCTGCTGGTTGTTGGTATTAATGTAATGAAATTAAGTGTTGGAAAATTTGTAGAATGTTTACAGGTTGTTTTAATGGTTAATTCAAGAAACTCCATCTCCCCATCCCATTTCCATGTACACACCCAACCACATCAGTACTATGCATCCCTCAGTTGGTTGTGGATTGTGTCTGTGTCGGTTCAACAGCTTTAATCATTGTTTTTGAATGGTCTAAAAGTGATTACAAAATAGTATTTGTTCATATATATTTTTAATTCTTTGATAATCCACACACACTTTGCCGATAAAACGCTGAACCTGAGTCTCCTAAAATGAATATCATCCGTTTTTTTATTGAAACCACTTGTTGGGTTCAAGAACCTTACTCATTGTTTAATGTGGAAATTAAATAAAAAATTTATTCTGAATATTAGGTTATGATAATATTCTCAAGGTAAATGTCAGAGTTTGAACTCACACAAGGAGTAAAGCAGATGTCAATTAGTGAATCTCTAATTATTATTTTAAGGATTATTATCTTATACACTGACAATGAAAAATAAAGTTTCCATGGGTGGTGTTATTTATGAGTTTAAGGATTTATGTTAAGGGTTAAAGGTTTAAGTTGTAGGGTCAGAATTTAGGGTTTAGGGTTTAAGTTTTATGGTTAGATTTTTAGGATTTTAAAGTTAAAATTTTAGATTTTGGCTTGAAAAATAAGTATGCTTGTGTAAATATTTTTTACAGTAGTAAATATTTTTTTACATTTACATTGTATCAAATATTTACTCTTATTTTAATAGTCACACGATTGTATAATTACAACAATTCTAATTTCCTATACATATTTACTCATTGAGTGTAGTTTCATTTTAATTTTCTATATCATGTATGGTACAAATTGTAACTGAACAATTATATAAGTTTAAATTTTAAAATAACATTAATTATAAAATTGAAGAATGTAATTGTTCGTGTAATTATATCAATTCTCCTTTTTTGGAACATGTTTTGGCTAAGATGAGGTTCAGGGAACGATGACGACATTGTTAGGGTGCCAAAGAGAGGAATTGTGTATGCCTTAGATATGCTGTGCACATCACCTTAGGGAGGGAGGAATCTATTATTATTGAATCTGATTCGAGAGTGGGAGTCTCGTGAATTTTATATAAGAAAAACCGTATTGGCGCGTGGAGTATTGTTTCCGACGGATTGATGTGGCATGTCGTTTGCTTTCGTACGTTTGTTTTCATAATGTTGCTCATGAGGCAAATACTATGTCGATGTGCTTGCAAAGAGAGAGGTTGACCGATAGGAGCGAGTTGCCTCTTGTTGAGCAGGGTGTGTCATCTCTATTTTTTTATTATTTGTCGCTTGTTTCGTTTCGCTATCATGTTGTATTCTTTTTCCCATTTAGGTATAAGGGGTTTAATGAAACACTTGGTGGCGATCTTTGTATGATTTCGATCGGAATAAAATCATATAGTTGGATAAAAAAAATTATATCAATTCTCATCCACTCTCCTAAGAATTGAAGAGCATAATCGAGAGTTTCAATTACACTCAATTCTATGAAATTCATAAATAAAAAAGGTTTAAAACAAGTTTTGATCAATTTAAAAATATTTTTAAAAAGATATAGCATCATGAATAGAGCTAGAATACCAATTTAACTGGACAAAGTATAATTAATAATAATAAATAAATAAATTAAAATAAATTAAAATTAAGAGGTCTAAATAGATAAATACTTATGAACCTATTGAGTGGTTTTAATAATAAAAAAATAGTATTATTCCTATTAGGTGACCCGAATTTGAATAATATAGTCTGTAAATCTATATAAATTTATCAAATTTAAAACCATAGTAGTACCACATTATAATTAAATTAGAATATTTATTTTTTTAACAATAAAAAATGGAGAAATGATCCCCAAGACTAAACTGCGTCCCGTTTGAAACATATAAAAACAAATTTAAAACACGTTTCTTTGTTGTTGTTTTTTATGTTTTAAAAAGTTTGAAACAATTTTTGAGATAGTAAATAATATTTTTGTTTTGATAAAAGATGAGATAATTTACTCATATTTTTTCACCGGCTTTCTAATTTTTCGGGAGTTGTTTCAAACTTAAAATAATTTAAATGATATCAAATTATTTACTATTTGAACCAATCTAACTGATGCTGTCAACTTTACTTAATTACTCAATGAGGGAGTCATTAGTTGTCGAAACTAATTTACTCATAATTTTTAAAATGAATGATAGTAGCCACTTAATTTTTATTAAAACTATAGAAGAAATCACAATTACTACGCATCCAAGAAGGAGACCGAAATCTCTTACAATCGATATACAAAAGAAAAGTGAATACTTCCATAAAGATAAGCATACCATTAAAATTCAGAAGCTTTCTTGAATCTCCTTATCTCTATCCAATCGAGACGCATAGCAGATGAAAAAGGAGTGGTGAGTGACCCAAACTATCAAACATAATGTTCCGCTACCCAGGACTGATTACATCGGCAAACAATCATCAATCGAGTGGGGATCTAACTTTCCATAACCACCGATGAAATTATAATCAGTAACTAGCACCGTTAAAATCTATGTGCGAGCAGCAAACGGCCGCTAGAATGCTGAAATCATGCCACAAGGACAGATGAAACAAACCGCAAAAAAAACATGTCATAAGGACAAAGGAAAACGCATGTCGCAATGACAGAGAAAACGCGTGCCATAAAAGCAGAGATTCTTATTAAAATATGAAGAAATTTAAAAAATAAGAAAAATAATAAATCCGGTGGTCAACAACCAATACTAAAATTAATTGCCGAGCATCAATCAAAGGGGAAAAAAAGAAAAGTTACAAAAGATGATGAGCAGCGATTGCACTTTTAGGCTTTGTTTGGTATGAATGATGGAAAATTTGTTAATCAAATGGTAGAGATTCATAACCACCTTCTTACTTTAAATTTTAACCATTTTATTAACAAATTTTCTATCCTTTCACATTTTCATCCATCATACCAAGCAAAGCCTTAAACACTTTATTAAAATATATTTATTTTAAATGAATTTTTCTTCACGGTAAATCAAATTAATTTAGGCGCGTAATATTCATGATTATAATTAGTTAGGGGTTTGATAGTTAAAAAGATAAATTAAGAAATATATGAAGGAAAAATCTTAAATTGGGGTCATAAATGGGAATTAAAATCCTTTTCCCAACGCTAAAAAAATTCTTAATCTCTAATTCTAAACTCTAAAAAATACACTCTATATTCAATACTATAAATTTTAATTCTAAGCCTTAATCCTAAACTCTAAACTTAATTTTGCAATATTTAAGTATAAATAGGAACACTAAAAAAGACAAACGATTTCTACTACATAAATAGTTAGCTCTTAAAAGTTGAAAAGGGGACGGAGGGAACAAAATACTATGTCCTCTTTTGGTGACTTTATATATGCCCCAAAGCTAAAAACTTAAATTCTAAGCCTTGAACCCTAAAAACTAAACCATACACCTTACAACCTAAACCATAATTCTAAAATCTAATCCTAATGTATTAACTTTGAAGCATATTATCACAAGACCATTATCCCCTTCCCTAAAAATATGGCCGATAGGATGTGCAACGCCATTGCTTATATATCTCAAGACCTCTCTTTTCCTTTTCGATGTGGGATAATGCCTACATCTCTTCCTATGCATGGCATTCTCTCTCAATCAATCTCGTGATGCCCTTGTCACGAATCAGCCACGTTCGTAATGCGCCTTTGTTTCGGTTGTTCATTATGCCCCCACTCATGGGCGCTCGGCATGAAATCGGACAGTTAAAGGGTCGCAATACTATCATTTGTCATGAGACTATTATTCTCTTTTCAAAAGACATATCTGATAGAATTTGTAGTACTACCGCTTATATATTTCAAAACCTCTCTTTTTTATGTAAAATTAATGCCCCACATAATATATAGAGATACCAAAAGTAATAAAAGATTTATGTTGGGAGGGGACTAGCCGCTCATCTACGTCCGTGCTGACATGGGCATGTCTTAAGTGCCAAAATCTAATAAAGTTCCAATATCTAAGGGAGGAACCGAACCAAACCAAACCAAAACAAAACAGCTGCTTATAAGCTGATATGTCCACGACAGAGACGACAACCAAAAACGTAAGTATCTTCTCCAAAACCAACAACAAGAAAAACAGCATGAGAAACCCCTTGGGCTTCCGAAGGTTGCATGCACCCATAATCCAACAAGTACACCAACTGAATTTCCATATGTTCTGCAATAATTTGGACGCCATTGTCTTCACTGATTTCATGGGTTTATGTTTGCAGAGGAGTAGTTTTTCAGTAGTGCCGCCATGGGTGATTGTTATGTACAACACCATATTCTTCAACAACTGCGTTAGCCACCCCAAGGAGAAGAAGAACGAGTTGGACAGGTTCTGCATCGACTGTCTTAAATCTTTTTGCTCCCACTGTCTCTCTTCCCATGCTATTCACAACCACATCAAGGTTCTCTCTTTTTCTTTATATTATTACCAAAAAAAAACATCGTAATTTCATTTTTTTTAACAATTTCTACTGAGGAAAGAGAGAGAGGAAGAAGGGTAATTTTACTCCTACTAAGTCATCGTAATTTTTTTTGAATTCCCTTTTCTTTTCACTTGTTATGTTTCTTAAGTTTAATTAATAAGTTGGAATTTCGACTGATATGAATTATTATCTAATTTGAAATTTAAGATTCGGAGATACATCTACAGTGACGTGATCAACAGACAAGATTTGTGTAAGCTCTTCAATTGTTCTGGCATCCAGGTCTGTAATTTTACATTTATGTAATTTAATTTTTATTTTCCCCCTCGTATTGCTAATTATAGTTCTATATAACTTTGATTAATCAAAATTAAGTAATAAAAAGGAAATTAGTGGAACCATAACACATGAACACATGCTAGACTCATATACATACATGTCTTTAATCATTTTTCATAGAGAAAATAAAGTAGTAATTAATGATGCACCTACCATCCATATACTTTATAACACACCATTTCATACTATATTCTCATAGTGAAATAAATTTGGTTAAAGTATATAAATAGTCACTAAAGTGTGAAAAAGATATCATTATGACCACTGACCTTTCAAAAGTTATAAAATAATTATTAAATTTCTTGAATTGTTATAAAACTGGACGTTATAAATAGTGTAACAATCCAATTAATTTAATGACATTTTTTAGCAAATTGGTAAGTTCAGTGAACATTCTATATTTAAAAACATCAGTGGCAAAAATGATATTGTTCATAGTTTAGTAACAGTGAAGGGGCTCTTGCCCACCAACTACCAAGGCATCAAACTTTTTTTTACCTTTATTTCTTTATATTTTTTTGAAAAAAAATGGATTAATTATGAATTTGCCCCTTCCTTTCAAAATTTATGTTTTGCTCCACTTCAAATCTTGACTCCGTCCCTAGTCATAAAAGCAGAGCTTAATTCAATTAATGGCTGCAGACTTATCATACAAATAAAGCGAAGGTGCTGTTCTTGAAGCAAAGGACTCAATCTCATCAACAACAGCAACGAAGTAACTCAAGGGATTATAGATGTTCCATTTGTGACAAAGGTTTGCAAGACAATACTTCACTTTATTGCAGCATCGCATGCAAGGTTCTGGACATATACAGAGATGAAGAGAGGGAAGAAAACAGTAATCGTAAAGTCTTACGCTGTCTCGAACTCGAACACGGACACGAAGATGAAGAAGAGATATATGTCCGGTTGCCTTTAACAAAGAAACCGAGGTTAAGGCAAAGCAGGAAGGGCGTCCCTTTACGGTCTCCTATGTTCTAATACCAAACAAAATTCCTTTGTGTATTTGTATTATATATGCTAAATATAGTTTCTTTATATATATATAATTCATTATCAAATAAATCTAAACTTGTTTATGGTTCGAAATGTTTACTCTAGTTCAATTCCAACGTTATTTCAGTCGATAACTTTTTTTTATCATTCATTTCATAAGAAACAAGCAATTAAAGCTAACAAAATAATCTCAGAGGAATATAAGTCAGCAAATCAGAGGGGCAACAGTTCAATCTTATTTTTAATTACAAAAAACATTCCATTTCAAAAATAAGAATTGTTGACACATGCACTATAAAATCTCTCTGGATAATGAATATAAAAAATTTCATTATAAAATTAGTAATATATATTAAAGATATATAAATTAATGTTTTACTGTTTCTGAGTGGACCCTTCATACTTGTGAGCTGTAGGTAGGAGTTAACAAAGAAACCGAGTAAACAGAAAATCGACTCAGGCAGATTATGGAACACAAATATTATAACTACAACTACTTGAATCAAATTAAATTTTTATTTTTATTTTTATTTTTATAAATTCTAATTCTAATTCTGCTCAAAGGAGACTTTAGGGAAGGAATAGAGTGCTATTAGTGGGTCTAGAATCCATGACCTAAGGGAATATGAGGAACAATAAAGGTGAGCAAAACTCGACTCGACTTGAAAAAACTGAAATTTTCGACTCGACTTGAGGCAAAAAAAAAAAGAACTCGACTCGAAAAAATTTTAAATAAAATTTGAGTTGTAAAATGAAAATTCGAATAGCTCAAAAATTTTAGTAATTAGTAGATTGATTTTTAAGTTTGAGTCGAGTCCTTTAATTTTCCTGATATATATATAATTTGTATATATATAGGATTAATATCCTATACACTGCGGTGGAAAGGTTTAGAATTTAGGGATAGTTGTTTCAATTTAAGGTTTAGGGTTATAATTTAGGGTTTATAGGTTAAGGTTTAGTTTTTAGAGTAATATGGCGATGATTTAAGTTTTAACCTATAAACCCTAAATTATAACCCTAAACCCTAAATTGAAAAAACTATCCTTAAATTCTAACCCCCTACACCTAAACCCCTAAACCCTATACCTAAACTAACTCTATATACCATAAAACTAAGGCGTTTGTGGAAACTGAAAGTTTCAACCGCTTGAAATAAAATTTGAGTCGTAAAATAGGACGCGCCAACTCGAATAATTCAATTTTTTTATTCGACTCGATCGAACGCTCACTCTTAGAAAACAAAGATGAGCAGCTTGGTCAGCCGGCCAAGTGCTCTAAATTCTATTTTTATTTAATTTATAATTGGTTTTAATTCTTTTATAATGTAAAGAATAAGTATTTAATACTTTAGAACAGTGAATATAAATTTAAACTACTATTTATTTATTTATTTATTTGAAAATTAGAAATAGTAACGTAAAAGACATTGAAATTTTATAAAATAGTATCTAAAAACCACAAAATTAAAATTATTTTATCAAAGAAAAATGTAAAAGGTCGAAACCTAAAATTAATATAAAAAAGCTAAAACCAATTCAAATTATCTTTGGATGATAAAAAATTTAAAAAACTGATAGAATCAACCTAATAGTTGTTGAGTTTTTGTTTTATCATTTTAACGTGACTTATTAATATTATTTATTCTGTTTACAATTTTAAATAAAACTTTCAATAAATTATAAATAACTCAAATAATATATGATAAACATTTCTCTTTTCACTTGAACCGGGTTTTTTGGTACTACAAAATCTCTCTCTATATAACCTTTCCTCTTTTTCTCAACAAATTTTATTTCTTTTTCCACCCCTTTTTCATTTTTTTTGGTTTTTGGGTTGTCTCTATTAAATCAGAGGAAACCCTAGCTTTTTTCTTTGCTTTGCTTTTCATTTCTTTAGATTGAAACGATCAAACGGAGAAATGGGCTCTGAAGGATCAAGGGTTGTTGGTAAGTTTTCGATTTTCAAAGCCCTGGATTTTGCTAGTCTGTTTAAGTTTCCCCATCTTTTATGTCATCGATGAAAGTTTATTATCATCGTTTGATTGATGGAGCTTTGAAGGGTATATTGAATTTCTGGGAGCTATCTTTTGGGGATAATCCTCGGATTTTGTAGAAAATAGGGTTTTAGCTTCGATTAGTAGTTTTCTTTTGTATAGTTCAAAGTACTGTTTCCTGATGCTTGAGAGTGAATTCGTTGTGCTTGGATTGGTATTCGAGGTGAAACTTTTGCAAGCTTTTCTATTAAAAGTTTTTACAAGATTGTTAATTGTTTCACTTGCCAAAATTAGATGGACTTCATTAGAAATATGTATGATTGAGTGTATAGTCTTGACTTCTGTGGAAAGATTTAAATATTGTTTGAATAAATTGAAGGGAATTGGAATGACTAATGAGGGATGCCAAGGTGTCAATTGCTTGAAGTTTTTGTCTTTTTTATTTGGTATTTGATTTTAATCTGTAAAACATTGAATGTGGATATACGATACGATTTATTCTTTGGTAAATCCTGTTTTCCTTTGTGTTTTCTATTCTGAAGTAGTCGTCTGAGTTTAAGTTAGATCTTGCAATATTTGTTGAGTATACTTTGTTTCAAATAAGAGATACTGATTAAGTGCAATTATAGAGAAAACAAGCAATAAGCTTTAAACTGGTATCATCTCTTCCTTTTTCCTTGCCCAGGGTTTGTAGTATATGATACGGCTATGTATAATGCATGGGATTTTTCTAAAATGGAAATTTGTGACTTAGGATGCATAGACTGTGCCTGCTGTGAGGTTGCCTTTTTCTTTTACTCATTTCGTACATCAAGCTATTGATTCACTTTCGAAGTAACTTTTTGAGATCAATTTGCAATACTCTTCATATGGGATGTGTATGAAACTTTTAATAAGGTGCTCTCTCCAGTCTTACTCTTAACTACATATTAGGCTTCATTCACCACTTTTCTTGGCCTTAGAAAGTTCTTTGGATGGTTCTAAAGTCAAGGGATTTTATTTATCCAATCATTGCATGGCAAAGCTTTGGCCATTAAGGATCAGTGCTCCTTTCATTCAGAAGTGAACCTTTCTTGGTCTCAGTACCTCCCAAATGCTTCAAGTTATGCAGTAATTGACCTTTAGGCTTTTGGTGTAACCTTTATTCTGAAGCCAACATGAGCGTTGGTTGAATTAATCTTTCAACTGCAAACTTAATAATAAAAAGTTTCTCATTGATTGAGTAACGAGTAACGACATTGGCACATATGAAATAATGGAGCTAACCTTGGGCTATTTATGAGGGGAAGTGGTTGTTTTGTTTGTCTCTATATCTGGTCTTTTGTGCTCATTCATGGTTAGGACTAACATTCTTAATGATGAACTCTATGATTGGAACCTGTGACAGAGCCTATTAATCGACTGCTTCTCCATTATTTGACATAACATGCAATCATTCATTTCTGTTCTTAAATTTTAGCTTCTTTTTTTTTTTTGCATATTGGGAAACTGCATTTGGTAATGATAGACTTGATGAAAATTTCAAGAGCGACTTTGCTACAATCCTGAGCTAGGGACTCAATTGTATTGCCTTTGCAGTGCCTAGGAATTTCAGATTGCTAGAAGAGCTTGAGAGAGGTGAAAAGGGAATTGGGGATGGAACTGTTAGCTATGGAATGGATGATGCTGATGATATATACATGCAGTCATGGACAGGGACTATTATCGGCCCACCTAATGTGAGTCTCTCTCTGTCCTTTTTTTTTCTTTTCTTTTGTGCCCTTTCCTGTAGTTGGTTTTCATGTTTCTCTGAGTTGATTTGAATGTAGATAATGACACGTGTAAGGCTATAACCACAACTTGAAGTTGATATGTACTTCTAAATATGTTCGTGCTTGCAAGTCAGTCTAATCATTGAGACAGTCCACCTGTACAAATTAGAAATAAGAACTAAACAATATATATTTGTTTAATTCTTGTGTTAAACATTGGAGTTGTGAAAAGAGGTTATGATTGAGAGAAATTATGTTCTACCTAGAATACGAGCACTGCTATGTTCTTTTTTTTGTAGTGTAGGTTAGGATGCAATTGATTGACATACCTTCCATTTTAAGGTGGCAATTAGAGCTCGTTGGAACATATGAGGAGAAAAGAGAAGTACTTTTCACAGATTAAATACTTCTCTTTAAAAGTTGCTTAATGAGTTTCTACCATGGAAGCTTGATGATATTTGGTCCCTATTTTATCACACAATTTACCTATTGGAGCCTCCTCCTTTAACTGTCACCTAGAAGTAAAACGTAGAAAGCTTTATGATCATAGGATTTATGGTAGAAGGAATTGTGTAAGTTATTTTATTCAATAGATACTGTATTTGTCCTTCTTTAATGAGGTCAGTGATGTTTGTGAAACAGTAATTAATAATATTTCCTGTTAAGATTATTTATTTCTTAAGATGAAAAATGAGTTGGTAACTTGCTTATTCTTTATGCATGTTAGACTGTTCATGAGGGACGCATCTACCAGTTGAAATTATACTGTGGCCTGGATTATCCGGATAATCCACCGAGTGTGAGGTTTCAAACCCGGATAAACATGACCTGCGTCAATCAGGAAACTGGAGTGGTAGGTGATGATGTTCTTAGGATCTTTCTACTCCATGATATGATACTTATGGCTGCTAAATTGCCAGGTCGAACCTAGCCTATTCCCCATGCTTGCTAATTGGCAAAGGGAGCACACAATGGAAGATATATTGAGCCAGCTGAAGAAAGAAATGATGTCTCCACAGAACAGGAAGCTGGCTCAGCCTCCTGAAGGTGTGTGGATCTCACTTTTGATTTTCTTGCTGAATCATGGAGTAATCTTTTTGTAGATCATCCGTGCATAACAGTTGTATATTGATTATGTAAATGTTTAAACCGTGATGATGTTGTCCTACTCCCAGGCAATGAAGAGGCAAGGGTGGATCAAAAGGGCTTGGTGCTGAAGTGTTGCATCGTTTGAACTTCATCGGAGTTGTATGAACATAATGTATATAACATATATATGCTAGATAACTCCAGCGGCTGGCATAGTACGATCAATATATATATTATGCTTTTGTATGGGAAAGATGTCCTCGTAGTCGTTCCCACCAAACGGTGGTTAAATAAAGGGAACTTGTTAATGAACTGAAGACATTCGGAAATTTATGACTCGTGCTCACTGCTCACTGCTGATATCGATGTTATCATAGTTAGCGAGCATTTGTTTTAATTTCTTATTTTCTCTCATTTTGTTTATGTTTGATGTAATTTAGAATGTAGGCGAGGACAAGAAGAGTTTGGAACCTTGGCCTGTTTGTTAAAATTGTTAATTTAAGCATTGGTTTGTGCAAAAATGAAGGCTACTTCGTTAAAGCAATCGGTCGAACATGTGTCCAGCAACCCCATATAGTGGGTAGGTAGGGACCAAAAGTCATCCCACTAAGGGAAACTTAATGGTGGGTGATTTGATTGACAATAAAATAAAATTAGGCTATTGTCAGAGTGGAGGTGGATTGGAGAAATTCTTCGGTTGAAGCGGCAGAAAATTTGAAACATAGAATTGAAAATCTATCTTACACTGTTTGATAATATTTTTAATTTGCGGTAAGAATTGAAATTGTAATTTTGAATATTGAAACTTTTTTAAGTTTTTGTAAGTATCGAAAATGTTATTAAATAGAGTAACATTTTCAGTTCTATATTATAAATTTTATAACATTTTCAGTTGATGTTGCACTGTAGTATGCCGTACCATAGCATTACCCGTTTGTTTCTGTATTAGAAAAAAAAATACTATTATCTAAGGTGTCCATAGGTTAACCGTACTGTCCATAGGTTAACCGTACTGTTTAGCTTAAATGATTAGTTAGCCGTTAATTTTTTAAATGGTTATCTATTATAGTGGTTAATCGTTAAGAAAGGGTTCTGTTACAAGTTAACTTATTACGATTTTCTTTTCAAATGTTCATTATTTCCTTTTTAGAATAATAAATCTATTTTTCTATTAAATATTGTATTAAAATTTTCATTTTTTTACTTAAATTTTTTTTAAACATAAACTCTATACTTAGTTAAAATAAAGTACCTATATGTTAACCATTAACTATTTTTTTAGCGGTTCTATTCATCGAAATCTTTTAACCTTAAAAGTTAAGTTAATTAACTTATAAAATGAACGGTTATACCGATTAACGATTAGAGTTTATTTTGCACACCTCTACTATTCTCTTGCTCTTTTACCTGAACCACCCACTTTATTTATTGCTGTAATCCATAGAACTCTATATCCAACTTTTGCTTTAATTTGTGGCTTTTTTGCCAGAACAAAATGGCTCTCTATACGCATACAATTGGAGGTGGTGGCATCGTCTACTCACTAAAATAAAATACAGTAACTGTTGTGATTCTTTTTACCGAGTTTAAAACTCGATTGCTACATAAGAATTACTGAATTAGTATATTTTCCTACATTCATTTTCTAGAACCATAAAGAAGAATCCCTTACATAAATTCCTTAAACTCATCATATTTAACCAATTAATTACCACCAAATGGAGTTGGTTTTGACTGTGAAAGATCAATTATGTATAATGTGACCATCTTTTGATGTACATTGGGTTAAACGACACCTGGCTTTCAACTTTAAACCTCACCCACAATATGCCACTACCCATCTCCCACAATTCCTTATCCATCCCAAGAAAAAGTAATTTTTTTGGTTTACCTCTTAATTCCTCGAGATTTTATCCTGAATAATTTGAATTGTCATATATCATATATTTAATTTTAATAAAAATATTTTTTAATAAATACTTTAAGTTTTCAAACTCGAAATATACTTAAATAATATCATATTGTTTATCACTTGGACCAATCTCGTTAGTTAAAATTATGCTTACCAAGAAAAAGTAATTAACTCATAAAACACTACCAATAAACACTTTGACCGGATATTAATGAGTCATTGTTTTAATTTCATCGAGACTTTGAATACAATAATATTATGCATTTGATGAAAGACTTTTGTTGTCTTTTATGATACATATTTGACGAGAGTAGCTTTATTTAAAATAATAAAAGATAAAACATAGGAGAAATATAACTAACTATTAACCCTCAAAACTTAGAAAAAAATATTATTAGACTACTTGAAATTAAAAAAAAGAAGAAGTTTTTATTTGACCCTCTATGTGCATTATCAAAGTGAACATGAAAATGTATTTATAAATTAAATCTCCGTAGGAAAAAAGTGAACATGAAGCTTGTCAAGTGTACTCCTTACGTAAATTTCCCTGAAAGCAAAAATCTATTTTTGCCTATTGTGGTAGTCTCTTCTTTAAGCCATCTCTTACTTTGCTCTCTATATTCTCTTTCAGTTTCTCCTTTCTATCTCCTTCTTCCTCCATGGCTTTAACCACGAGAAAAGCTTCATTTTTACCTTTTCTTCTTCTTCTTTTCGTTATAATTAATCCATCAAATTCAGCCACCGATACCTTCGTTTTCGGGGGATGTTCGCAGCTCAAGTTCATTTCAGGCTTGCCTTATGAGTACAACGTCAACTCCATACTCACTTCCCTAGTCAACTCCGCCATGTTCACCTCTTACAGCAACTTCACCATGCCAGCATCTGCCTCCGCCTCTCAGGACACCGTCTACGGCCTCTTCCAGTGCCGTGGGGACCTCGGCAACGGAGACTGTGGCCGCTGTGTCGCTAAAGCGGTGAGTCAACTAGGCACTCTTTGCCTTGACTCGACCGGTGGCGTGTTGCAACTCGAAGGGTGTTTCGTTAGATATGATAATGCGACGTTTCTGGGTGTGGAGGACAAGACTGTGGTGGTGAGAAGATGTGGGCCGTTGGTTTCGACTTCCTCGGACGCGTTGGCTCGGCGTGACGCGGTGTTGGGTTACTTGGGAGCGAGTGACGGGACTTACAAGCCGTTTCGGATTGGCGGGTCGGGGGACGTACGAGGTGTGGCTCAGTGCGTAGGGGATTTGAGCCCGAGTAGGTGTCAAGATTGCTTGTCGGAGGCAATCGGACGACTCAAAACAGATTGTGCGGCAGCCAAGTGGGGCGACATGTATTTGGCCAAGTGCTACGCTCGGTACACGGAAGGCGGAGACCGCTCCCACGGCGGAAACGGTAAGCGGTGTTGCCACCCCTTGGACGGTGGTCCATTTTTCATGTTTTTTTGCTTAATTTAACATGAATTTGCATGCAATTTACCGAAAGATATACAAACCTTGATTTTCTATCTCATGAGTCATGCCATTGGCGAGAAGGATGAAAATCTTTTATCTTTTTCGGTGCATCTACTTATGTTTTCACGTTCAAAATTAGGTTTAATGTTTAAGATTTAAGATTTTAAGTTAGAATTTATGGTTAGAGTTTAGAGAATTTAGAGTATGATATATTTTTTTTAGAGTATAGAGTGTATGATTTAGAATTTAAAATTTAGGGTTAAGACTTAAAATTTAGTTTTGTAGTGTTTTTAGTATTAGGGCATAAATAAGATTTTAAAATTTTAAAATTTAGGGTTAAGATTTTAAGTATGATATATATATATATATATAATGGTTTGACTACTTGTGGTAGAACACATTCGAAATGTCAAAGTTCGTTAGCTTTGTTCTACCAAAAACCAGGTAACATGTTAAAAGCACCTTCCTAGTAGTATATGCTTTCATACAATTCAAGCCAACATGGCCATACTTTTGAAATTAACAAAGAATCCAATGTCCCCCCTCTCACCTAAAAGTTTTTTTTGTTTAACGATTATCTTTCAACTTACTGGCTGATTAATTTAAATCGAGCTTTGTAAATATCTATTATGGGCACGACCCTCTTAACCCAATTCTCTTTATTTAAAACGACATGATTCGAACTTTTTACTTTGCTTAAAAGATTTAGTACCTCAACCATTAGACCAACTGGTTGTTAGTTCACCTAAAAGTATTTTTTTTTTGACTCTTAAAAGAATTACAATTATACATAAATTGTGGGGAGAAAAGAAGTGTAAAAGTTTCAATTATTGGCATAAAAGCAGCTTCTATTCATTTTTATTGAATGTAGATACAAATAACAATGATGATGAGATTGAGAAGACATTAGCCATTCTGATTGGACTCATTGCTGGAGTTGCCTTGATCATAGTATTTGTATCATTCTTATCAAAGCTCTGTGAAAAAGGTAATGGAATTAACTGTTTTCTTCTTTCACAATTCACTCCCTTCTGTTTTGTTTTATTTCCTCAAATTCCCCATTGCTCTTACTTTGCAGGTGGTAAATAAACAAACAAGCAATCAATTCCATTTCTGCACATGGTAACTTGCTTTGTTATGGGAAAACCCCCAAACTTTTTGTTTCTCTTTCTGTGAAGACTACTCTTTGATAATGTTGCAATTTGATACATTTGTTGCCAAAAAGTTTTATTATATAGTTTGTTTAATTTTAGTGGCAATTTCCACCTTCCATTTTATATACTCACCATTGTCATATGTTTTTTTTATAAGGAGTATTCTTTAGAATCGTGCTTTCAATCTTGTATTATCTCATCCATTATCCAACTTTTTTCTGGTCTCTGTCCCATTCTAAAACCCATCTTAGTTTTTTTTTTAGTTTTTTTTTTGGCTTAATACAATTTTTCCCCTTAAAGTATACCCGATTTCCCAACTTGCCCCCTTATACTTTATTTTGCCCACTTTTTCCCCTTAAACAATTCGCCGTTACCCATTTCCCCCCATTCCGTTAAAAAAAATTGCGGCCAATCACATCCTGCCACATCATCAACGGGTTGACTAAGTCAATCCGTCTGGTTTTATTTAAAGGGTAAATTACATGTCAAGTCTGTCATGTTTTTTTTTCAATTTAGTCACTAAAAAGTCTATTTTTACCTTAAATTGACCCCTATTTGTTTCTAATTTTTATAATTTAGTCCATTATTTGTTATTATCAATAATATTAATTTATTAAAATGTTAATATTTAATAAAAATAAATAAAAACAAATATTTTAATGCTAAATTAGTAATTTTTTTAGATTCGAATTCTAATTAAATCCTAATTATTAATTCTAATTTCACTATATTTGAATTATAGTTTTTGAGTAAAATTCAAATTATATTCGAATCATGTTTATATTATATTCGAATCATATTCAAATTATATTCGAATTATTAATTCAAATTTTGCTAAATTCGAAATATATTTTTTGAGCAAAATTCAAATTATATTAGAATTATATTTGAACAATGTCTATATTATATTCGAATCATATTACAATTATTTCCGAAATATAATTTGAATATGATATTTCGAATGTAATTTGAATATGATTTAAATATAATATGAACATGATTCGAATATAATTCTAATATAATTACATGTTTTTTCAACTATTATATTCAAATCATATTCAAATTATATTCGAATCATGTTTAAGACGTAATTATATTCGTATCACGTTTGTATTATATTCAAATCATGCTCGTATTATATTCGAATCATATTTGGAATATTATTTGAATATGATTCGAATATAATATGAATATTATACGAATATAATTATTTGTTAAACATGATACGAATATAATTACATGTTAAACATTATTCGAATATAATTACTTGTCAAACATGATTCAAATATAATTATCTGTTAAACATGATTCGAATATAATAGTTCAAAAAACATGTAATTATATTAGAATTATATTCGAATCATGTTCATATTATATTCGAATCATATTAAAATTATTTTCGAAAAATAATTTTAATATGATTCGAATATAATATGAACATAATACGAATATAATTACATGTTAAACATGATTCCAATATAATTACATGTTAATGATGATTCGAATATACTTTAAACATGATTCGAATATAATAGTTGAAAAAACATGTAATTATATTAGAATTATATTCGAATCATGTTCATATTATATTTGAATCATATTCGAATTACATTCGAAATATCATTTTCAAATTATATTTCGAAAATAATTTGAATATGATTCGAATATAATATAGACATGGTCAAATATAATTCTAATATAGTTTGAATTTTGCTCAAAAAATATATTTCGAATATAGAAAAATTGGAATTAATAATTCAAATATAATTTGAATATGATTCGAATATAATATGAACATTGTACAAAAATAATTATATGTTAAACATGATACGAATAATTACCTGTTAAACATGATTCGAATATAATTACCTGTCAAACATGATTCGAATTATATTCGAATCATGTTCATATTATATTCGAATCATATTAAAATTATATTTTGAAAATAATTTTAATATGATTCGAATATAATATGAACATAATACGAATATAATTACATGTTAAACATGATTCGAATATAATTACATGTTAAACATGATTCGAATATAATTACATGTTAAACATGATTCGAATATAATTACATGTTAAACATGATTCGAATATAATAGTTGAAAAAACATGTAATTATATTAGAATTATATTCGAATTATGTTCATATTATATTCGAATTACATTCGAAATATCATATTCAAATTATTTTGAATATGATTCGAATATAATATAGACATGGTCAAATATAATTCTAATATAATTTGAATTTTGCTCAAAAAATATATTTCGAATATAGCAAAATTCGAATTAATAATTCGAATATAATTTGAATATGATTCGAATATAATATGAACATGATTCGAATATAATTTAAATTTTACTCAAAAACTATAATTCAAATATAGTGAAATTAGAATTAATAATTAGAATTTAATTGGAATTCGAATCTAAAAAATTACTAATTTAGTATTAAAATATTTATTTTTATTTATTTTTATTAAATATTAACATTTTAATAAATTAATATTATTAATAATAACAAATAATGTACTAAATTATAAAAATTAGAAACAAATAGGGGTCAATTTAAGGTAAAAATATATTTTTCAATGACTAAATTGAACAAAAAAGCAAACCTGACAGACTTGACATGTAATTTACCTTTTAAATAAAACTAGAGGGATTGACTTAGTCAATTCGTTGATGACGTGGCAGGATGTGATTGGCCGAATTTTTTTAACGGAAAAGGGTAACGTAATGGGAGAAAATGGGTAACGGTAATTGTTTAAGGGGAAAAAGTGGACAAAATGAAGTTTAGGGGGCAAGTTGAGAAATCGGGTATACTTTAGGGCAAAAGTTGCATTAAGCTTTTTTTTTTTATCAAATTTCGTATACAGGGCTTATAAATTGAATTTTGTCCACAAATGATTTCAAACTTTTTTAAATTAATTAATTAATTAATTGATGCATTACTTATTTATTTATTTAATAGACAAAGAGATGGAGAATAAATTAGAAAATGGGTAGCTTTAATAAAGGGAGTTGTGAAAAAAGAATCAAAGGTGACAAGTTGGGAAAAGGCAAATTAGGGGGAAAAAGTTTTATTATTAATATAGAATAATAATAAACAATGATAAAGAATTACTTAATTATTGGATGATGGATTAGATTTTTTAAACAAAGTTAAGGTTCACATGTATTATTATGAGAAGAGTAAATTCGATTAAGATGATCGTTTATATGATATTTACTCTAAATTAGTTGTCTAGTGAACCTTCATAATAAATTTCTACAATACTCAATTCAGATTAATCAATCAATAAATTGAATACTGATGATTAAAAAAATGAATATCATTTTCATCTTTGGGCCTTGGAATAGCTGCAGTAGCATATAATATAATCTAAAATATTCAAATATTTATATTAAGGGAGCAAAAATAAATTTTCAATAAAAAAATACGTAAAAAAAATTCTAAAACTTTCTAATACCATATACTAATTTCAAAATTTTTAAGCATCGCTTCCTCAAGCTCCTCGATCTATCCATGTATAGTGCATCAACTTATGGCTTAATCATTCATCTCTCCCGTCACAACAATTACAAAAGGGAAGTGTCACTTTACACATGTGATGCGAAAGTGCTGAAATCTAGTGGTATTTCTTTTCAATATCCCTTTTTCTTTTATAGAAAAGAATGTGAAGTTTGTATTCCTTTCTTAGCAACTTTAGAGAAGATTAGTGAACTTACATTAATAAGATGGGAAAACTAAATTAATATTTTATATACCGATACATAATGTTATGCATTAATGAATCGGATAATATTTCATAATTAAAAAAAGTTAATTTTCTTATAAAAATTGATGATATCATATAATCTAGGTTTATAAAATTATACATACATCATTAACAAATAATTTTTTTTAATAAGCTGGTGGGATTATAAGGTACATACTGCATAAACATAGTGCTCGAATCGGAGCCACTTAGATGAAATACATCATCTTTTACCACTGGAACCACTCCACAAATTCACTAACAAATTAAATCTAAACATTAATCCTAACATGTAAAAATTATGTTTTAAACTAGAATAGATAAATTGTTTGATATGGATTGGTCTACAAGGATCCAAAGCTCAACATTGCTTTAAATACATTTTCTCTTACATCATGGTTAACAACAATTTTAGGCCAAAATATTAAATATTGTTTTAGCGTTAAAGTAGTAATAATGCTAATGATGAGGTTATTTTTTTTATTGAAGTAACTAGTTTTACTAAAAAGAAAAAATATTTAAAATATTATGAGGGTTTGCAATTATGAACTTAAATTAAACATATAATTTAAATATTTTTTAATAACCAATGATATAAGAAACTAGTCACTTTGGACTATACAATGAAAATGTTAAAAACTCAATTAAAAGATTCGAACAAAAGATAAATACGAATAAATCTAATTGCATCGGCAAACGAACCACAAAAGGTGTTGAGTTGTGTGGGGCTCGATTCGTTCAACCGATGTGGCTCACCAAGTGGTGGAGAGATGGATTTTTGGGTGGAAGGGTTGTGGAAGCTAAAACGAAATGTGACACAATGATTTATAGTGGTTCAACCTTCTAACCAAGGTCTACATCCACTACCTTAGCTCCCCTCTAAGGATTTCCAATCAATCCAATATTGATTCGTCCCCTTTTCTAGGCTTAGGAGGAAACCCTTTACACCGATCAAGCTTTCTACCCAAAGCCTTGATCGAAACCCTCTTTTACAAAAAGAAACAATAAGCAAACTTAAATCACTCTAATAGGTATTTGTTTGCACCATTTAGCACTCACCCAAGACCTAAAACACTTGAGCAAATTTGACAATTTTGGCTCACTAGTGTTTGTCTATACAAGAATTGACAATTTAAGTACAAAGACACTTTTTGATCATTTGTTGTTTGACAATATGAGCATTAGCCTTTACTTGATGCTTGGAGGTCCCTTTTATACTCCTTGATGAGTTTATAGTCGTTACTAGCCGTTGGGATGATTTGGAGCCGTTGAGGACTTTATTTCCCTTCATTAATGATGTTCTGCAGACTTCCGTATCGATACGCTTGGACCCGTATCGGTACGGCCTTCATCAGAAACTAGCCGTTGGGCTCTTGCCAGCCTAGGCGTATCGGTACGGGTTCACTTTTAAATGACCGTTGGGAAATAGCCGTTGGGGTTGTTGGAAAGGGGATCAGTACGCTTACTAGGCGTATCGAAACGATCCCGATCCGTATCGAAACGGCCAAGCCTGTTTCGATACGGGTTTTGGTAGTGACCAAACTAGGCAAAAAGGTATCGATACGGGTTGGACCGTATCGGTACGGGTACTTTGAAAACTTAAGTTTGGCTATTTAAAATCAATAAAAACATTGCCAAAAACCTTTTAAGATCCCTCAAACATAAATTCAAGTTGTTTGGACTTAAAACCAAGTTTTAAATTCTTTTCAAATTAGTCCAAAACATTTTTCAATTATTATATCAAAACGCTAGTTCTACAATCTCCCCCTTTTTGATATAATAAAACCAACTTGAAAAATTGTTTGGGATTCTCCCCCTTTAACTTTAAAAATGTGAATAAGAGACTAAAGATATGAAATCAAATAACGGTCCCCCTTATTCATTTGAAAATTCAATTTTTCAAACATTTCTCCCCCTTTTTGTTATATCAAAAAGAATTTAAAACATTAAGTTCAAAATAACAATAGAGGTAAAAATTTGACAAAAATAAAAAAAAATTGGTTTTAAAATGGCCCCCCTTACTCAAAGCATCATCAAAGATGTTAGTTTAACATATATGATCATCTAGTGAATTAAATAAAAATTAAAACAAATAAATGCAAAAATAACTAGATTTTTACCAACACTTGAACCCAAAGGGAGGATGTGAAGCCTTCCTTCTTCAAGTGTTCTTCCTTGTGTGCATGAAGCTCCCCCTCAATGTTTGACTTGTTGAACATCTCCATCATACCTAGCAAAAGACAATCAAGTGATTTTTGGTATCCAAATTGCTTTGGATCCATAAACGTTAGTAGCACAAATTTTAGTCCCCTTTGGAATCCATTTTTCAATGTCATCCTTTTTAATTGAAGTACTAAGTCCTTTTGGGACCCCAAATACTTCTAAAACATCTTCCTTTTACAAATCTAGGGGCACTAGATTGTCTAACATAAAAATTTGATTTTCCAAAATTGTTTTTCTTTTCTAGTTCTTTGGAAATCAAATCTTTTTCTTCTTGAACTTTTTGAAGCAATTTTTGTAAATTAAAACATTTGAGTTCAAACTCCTTGAGTTTTGCTTCAAGTTCAAGTTTGGTTTTAGAAATCAAATCATTTTGAATTTTTAACTTTGAAATCAATTTATTGTTTTTCAAAATGTGATTTTTAAAGTCTAAAACCAAATCATCATAGGCATCTTGTAATTCATCAAAAGAGTAGGAACATGAAGTAGATGAATTAGAAGTTATCATTGAATCTTCTTCGATGGCCATAAGGCAAAGGTTGGCTTGTTCATCGTCGGTGGAGTCCTCGTCGCTCCAAGTAGCCACATATGCTTTCTTCTTATGGCTTGAAGTGCTTGCCCTCTCATTTTTCTTGGAATCTCGTTCAAGCTCTCTCAAAGCTTTCTTCATGAACGGGGCACACTTCTTGAAGAGATGAACTATCTCTTCATCTTCATCCTCCTCTTCACTTGAGTAGACATGATGGCAAGTGGAGGATTTGAGAGCCATGACACTTGCATTGATGCCTAGCCCTTTGATTTTCTTCTCTCCCATAGCTCTAATTTCTTCCCTCTTCTTCTCATCCTCTTTGTTCTTCTTCATGATTTGATGAGTAAGGAGAGACCTCATGAGTTCATCAAGCTTCAAGGTCTTCAAATTCTTAGCTTCGATGATGACGGTTCTCTTTGAGTCCCAAGACTCGGGAAGTGAGTAGATGAGCTTTCGAACAAGCTTTTCCTCCGGGATGGCTTCTCCATAGCCTTTGGGACCATTGGTGATAGTGGAGAACCTATCAAACATCTTCTCGATGTTCTCTTCCGGATCCATTTTGAAGTTCTCATACTCTAAGGTTAGGAGCCCAATCTTGTTCTCCTTGACTTCATCGGTCCCCTCGTATGTGACTTCAAGCTTGTCCCATACCTCCTTGGCACTCTCACAAGAAGACATCTTCTCATAGATGATTGGGCCAAAAGCACAAAACAAGATGTGCAAGGCTTTGCAATTAAGCTTCATCTTCTTGCGATCGTCGGTACTCTACTCCGCTTTACTTCTTTGAGGCACGAACGGACCATCTTCAACTATATCCCATAGCTTGTAGTCTCTTGATTTGATGAAGAACTTCATCTTTGTCTTCCAATGGGCATAGTGGGTTCCGTCAAAGAAAGGCGGTTTGTCGATTGGTTGTGCCATTTGAGCTGGTTGATGAAATAGTGATCGAGCTTGCCGGATCTTCTCAATAGGATGTGAAGTCTCTTCGATTGAGACAAGCTCTGATACCAATTGTTGAGTTTTGTGGGGCTCGATTCGTTCAACCGATGTGGCTCACCAAGTGGTGGAGAGATGGATTTTTGGGTGGAAGGGTTGTGAAAGCTAAAATGAAATGTGACACAATGATTTATAGTGGTTCAACCTTCTAACCAAGGTCTACATCCACTACCTTAGCTCCCCACTAAGGATTTCCAATGAAATAGTGATCGAGCTTGCCGGATCTTCTCAATAGGATGTGAATTCTCTTCGATTGAGCCAAGCTCTGATACCAATTGTTGAGTTTTGTGGGGCTCGATTCGTTCAACCGATGTGGCTCACCAAGTGGTGGAGAGATGGATTTTTGGGTGGAAGGGTTGTGGAAGCTAAAATGAAATGTGACACAATGATTTATAGTGGTTCAACCTTCTAACCAAGGTCTACATCCATTACCTTAGCTCCCCATTAAGGATTTCCAATCAATCCACTATTGATTCGTCCCCTTTTCTAGGCTAGGAGGAAACCCTTTACACCGATCAAGCTCTCTACCCAAAGCCTTGATCGAAACCCTCTTTTACAAAGAGAAACAATAAGCAAACTTAAATCTCTCTAATAGGTATTTGTTTGCACCATTTAGCACTCACCCAAGACCTAAAACACTTGAGCAAATTTGACAATTTTGGCTCACTAGTGTTTGTCTATACAAGAATTGACAATTTAAGTACAAAGACACTTTTTGATCATTTGTTGTTTGACAATATGAGCATTAGCCTTTACTTGATGCTTGGAGGTCTCTTTTATACTCATTGATGAGTTTATAGTTGTTACTATCTGTTGGGGATGATTTGGAGCCGTTGAGGACTTTATTTCCCTTCATTAATGATGTTCTACAGACTTCCGTATCGATACGCTTGGACCCGTATTGGTACGGCCTTCATCAGAAACTAGCCGTTGGGCTCTTGCCAGCCTAGGCGTATCGATACGCTTGAGGGCGTATCGGTACGGGTTCACTTTTAAATGACCGTTGGGAAATAGCCGTTGGGGTTGTTGGAAAGGGGATCGGTACGCTTACCAGGCGTATCGAAACGATCCCGATCCGTATCGAAACGACCAAGCCTGTTTCGATACGGGTTTTGGCAGTGACCAAGCTAGGCAAAAAGGTATCGATACGAGTTGGACCGTATCGGTACGGGTACTTTGAAAACTTAAGTTTGGCTATTTAAAATCAATAAAAAACATTGCCAAAAACCTTTTAAGATCCCTCAAACATAAATTCAAGTTGTTTGGACTTAAAACCAAGTTTTAAATTCTTTTCAAATTAGTCCAAAACATTTTTCAATTATTATATCAAAACACTAGTTCTACAAAAGGGGATCAAACAATTGAAAAACAACCGACAAGCGCAAATCAGAGCCCATCGTCGTGAGAAAATCATCCACAAACGTAAATCGCGTTTCTAAATCCAATTTGAGGGTCTAAAACAAAGAAGATCAATAGGATAATCAAATAAGCGTCATCTTGATCAATCGAGACCGTGTCGAATCCAGCCCTTAGAAAAATAAAAAAGAAAAGAAAGTGTCAAACGACAGTCAATAAAGACAAGAAGTGTGCCAAAAGATAAAGAAAGACGTGCCACAAATACAAAATTATTCTTGATAAAAATAAATAAAAAAATAAAAACATAAATATACTATAATAATAACTAGCAAAGGGAAAAAATTATCAGTGGTCGACAACCAACACTAAAATTGGTGAGTGTTTTAAATGAATTAAATCAAGCAAGGTATTCAAAAGAATAAATATATCGTCTGCCCCTTTATAGGCCAACAAAAGTTACAGAATGCAAAAAGTTAAGTTATTGGGCTCGCTCTAGTGGACACCTTGAGAAACATAAAAAAATCATAAATCAAACTTAAATCCTTAAACTTTAGATAATTATTATGACCATGTTTGGTAAACAGCTTTTTGAGCTAAAATTAAAGGTTTAAAGTATTTTTTGAGGTTTGATCGTCAAATCCGCTAATTTGGATGTTTGGTAAATAAAGGATTATAATAGCATATTGAGGTGAAACTTCTCATTTTGAAAAATCTCATTTTAGAAACTTTTAGAGTTAGAGGTTTGGATAAAATACTTGTAAAGACTATTTTGTTCTTGATAATTATAAAAAAATTTAAATAACATAAATTTGATTAACTAATAATTTTTTTAAAAAATAAGTTCATAAATAAGAAATTAATATATAAATTAATAAACAAATATAAATTTAATAACTAATAAAATTACATTCAAAATATAATTTCATTGATAAAAATTAATATATACATCTAAATTTAATAATTATTAAAATTATATTAAAAATATAATTTTACAAATAAAAAAATAATATGTACATCCTAATATATGCTCAATAATGATATTAAAAAAATAATTTTCATAATCTAATTAATATTAATAGATACAAAATATTAATAACTAATAAATTATTCAAACAAATATAAAATATAAGCATGTCCTTATATGTCATTTTGCTTGTTCAAGTAATCAAACATCTATAAGCTATTACTTAATTTTACCAAACACTTTTATACAATAAGGTAATATAATTTGCTGGTCAAATCAGTTAATGCAATCAGCTATCTGCTATCAGCTAATGCAATCAGTTATTTGCTATCAGCTAATGTAATCTGTTAATTGCCAAACAAAGCATATATATTTCTTATTTGAATTGATGTTATAGGTTAAACGGATATTAATTATATTAAAAAAGGTAAATAATATTTTTATGTTTACATATTTTTATATATTATTATAATACTAAACTAAAATTATTACCAACGGGGTTGGTCCAAGGGGTAAGCAACTTAGTATCGCTTAAGTAAAGTCTCGAGTTTGAGTCGTTGTGTATGCAGAAAATCTCAGCTGTGAGGCTCGACAATCAAATCCAGGTATACAATGTGATTCAGTCTAGATTAATCATGGATAAATCCTGAAACTAGAATGACAACAAAAAATTACTATTTAAAATTTTAAGATCAAACCCAATTAATACAAATTTATACATCAATTTTAAAAACTAAAAAAAACTTTGGGTCATAATAAATAGGGTAAATTACAAAAATGATCACTCAACTTTGAACTCATGCATATTTTGGTCGTTCAACTTTTAAAACGTAAATTTTAAACATTAAACATTTTTTGTCACTTTTTTGTTTTCTCATTAACAGTTCGATGGCATGATTTATCTTATTAATTTTTTGTTGTAACGTGAATTTTTTTATTAATATTCGATTGACATGTAAAATTTAAAATAAAAAATTCATATATTCTACGCAAACCCTAAATCTCACCGGTCCCCTTCCCAAAGCTTCACCGTCTCCCTCCCCAAACTCTCACCGCCCACCCTTTCCTTTCCAATCCCTCAAACAAACATCACCACCCCACCCTTAGCTTCCTAAAACCCCAAACATTAAATGTTTGTGCCCGTGAACATAGTAAACTAATTAAAAATTCTAAAACAACATTCATTCTTAAGGATTTTGGAAAACTAAGTATAAGAAAATAAAGCAATCTTTATATGTACTTTCTCTTTTACAAATAGGGACTGTGCTTCATTCGAAAACCAACGAACCAAAGTGCCCATTAATTTGAGTATTCATATTGATTTTAGGAAATTATAGAACCAAAAATCGGGGAAAATGGAGAACAAAATTAGATGTTAAGGGTATTTTCTTGTTAAATGGATATTTGATTCGAGTTTAAAAGAACAAAACGTGTTTGGAAGAAAATTTTGGGAGTTATTATCTACCGTCGGCGGCGGCCGATGTATTGGCCAGCGGTGGTGAGTAGTAGTCAGAATCTGAACATATGAAGAGAAAGAAAAAGAAAGCAAGAGAAAATAAAAAAAGGTTTATAGAGATACAAAACGATGTCGTTTTGATGTAAATTAAATTTTAGTTTTGTGTGCTATGTCATGACATTGTTAACTATTTAACGATAGAGTGACAAAAAAGATCAATATTTAAAATTTAGTGAACAAATTGAATGTTTTGAAAGTTAAATAAGTAAAATAGGTCTGAAAGTAAAATTGAGTGACCAAAATAGGTTTGAAAACAAAACGTATTTAAAAGAAAATTTTGGGAGTCATTATTCACCGTTGGCGGCGGCCAATGCGTTGGCCAGCGGTGGTGAGTGGTAGTCAAAATCTGAGCGTATAAAGAGAAAAAAAAGGCAAGAAAAAATGAAAAAAAATTATAGAGATACAAAATGACGTCGTTTTGATGTAAATTATTTTTTTTAAAACGATGTCGTTTTAGTTCTATGTGTCATGTCATGACATTGTTAACTATTTAAAGACAGAGTGACAAAAAACAATCAATATTTAAAGTTTAGTGAGCAAACTAAACGTTTTAAAAATTAAGTTACTAAAATAAGTCTGAAAGCAAAATTGAATGATGATTTATGTAGATTACGGTAATAAAATAAAAGCCCAAACCCTTATTAAGCAACCACGTGTCACACCTTTCTCAATTTTCTTCCGAGTGGCCAGCCGGACACCTCTTAAGTCTACGGACCTTCCTCGCCAAATCCCACATTCCCGTCCCGTCGTCAGATATCAGATCTAATTTCTCAATCCCCGACACAAGAGAAAAAAATATGGCGCTAGAATGGGTAGTGCTTGGCTACGCCGCCGGTGCAGAAGCCATCATGGTACTCCTCCTCACACTCCCCGGCCTCGACGCCCTCCGCAAGGGCTTGATCGCCGTCACGCGCAGCCTCCTCAAACCCTTCCTCTCGGTGGTCCCGTTTTGTCTCTTTCTTCTGATGGATATATACTGGAAATACGAGACCCGGCCCAGCTGCGAAGCCGACTCTTGTACTCCCTCGGAGCATCTCCGTCACCAGAAATCCATCATGAAGAGCCAACGCAACGCGCTTCTCATCGCCGCCGCCCTTCTTTTCTACTGGCTCCTTTACTCCGTTACTCACCTTGTTGTCAGGGTTGAGCAGTTGACTCAGCGCCTGGAGAGGCTTAAGAATCGCGATTGAGTTAGATAAGTGTTTCGTTTTGAGAATGATCGTGTTTGGGATACTCTTCTGTTGTGATCTTTTTCTGTTTAGATTTTTCTGTCTCATGTGCTTTTAGATAATTTGAAGGATCTTATAATATTTGATGAGAATTACATGTTTTTCCTTGTCGAATCTTTGTTTTCCAAGTTGTAATTTGATAAAAAAGAAAATGTTAGGGTTTTGGTTAAAATTAATTCTGTGTTATGAATTTGTTGTTGTTCATCATTGAGAGCTATTTTGTGTTGAAATTGAGGCTTTAGTAATTTCTGCATGCAATTCTTCAATTATACATACAAACAAGTTTATTATCATTTGGGATTTGGAATTGTAGCTTCCATGGTTCAATCATGCACAATTTCCATTACCGAGTTCAGTGCCTGCCATTTGTCTTACTAATTTAATGCTAATTGAGACATTGTTTTTGCTGAGGCTGAAGTTTGTAGATGGTTAATGTTCTCTCAGTCTGTCTTGTTTAACCTGATCCTCCATCTTTTTGGTCTTAGTTTTTATTTTGGTATATGACTTTGCTTGCTACTTTGTACTTCTTAATCTATTTGGTTCATTAAAATGAATAGTTGGTTTAGGATTTTGTTTTCATAATTGAATGCTGGAATGTGTTCTAGGACATTGCTATTTGTTAATGCTTGGATGATTCCTCTTCAAAAGCTTTATTCTTTCTAATTTTGCTGCACGAACATAGGTAGGTCTTTCCTTCAGTAAGTTGAACGAAACGGAGCCTCACAGTAGGTACACTATGTGAACTGAGGCGTGATGTTTATACAAACCATTCTTGGTGTCGGGTGTTGTGGCTTAAATTTGGTCCATTTATGTAGTTCGCTAGGTGGTAATAGTGGCATCGAGATGTGGAAATGGTGTTTGGATGTTCAATTTAGGCAGTTTTGTTGTGTTATGCAGATACAAGTTCCCATCTTAGTTTCTTAACATGATGACCGAATGGACAAAACTGAGGTCAGAATATCCAATGCCGTGAATTGATGCACCGGGATTGTTATTCATTTTAATTGGAGATTGCCACTACTGAGTGTTAATTAGGTGGTTTTAGTACTAAATAACTAGTTGTTTGTATAGCGAATCCTGAGAAAATTGGGTTGGAAGATACGCTTTTATATCGAATTTCTGCAAAATCTAATCTGGATTAGTAGCCAATGGGTGGAAACCATTGGTTAAACCAAAAATTAGGTGGTTTGGTGGAACATTTTAGAGCTCCTGTGCTGGAAAGTCCTACATTTATTAAAGATAGGATGAGAGGAAGATGGATATATTTAATATTTATAAAGATAATGAATTTTAAAATCATAAATTCATAATGAATCGAGATGGTGGCAAAGCAGAATATACCAACGGTCTTTCTTTAAACTTATTTAACTAGACTCGAATTTCGATGATGTTCAACTCAACTTAAATCTAACTCGTAAGTTAGATAAAAAAATACATATTCCTGAATACGACCTAACATAAATATATTATTTATTTTTATTTGAAAAAAATAAGAAAATAATTCAAATATATATAACGATATTATAATAATAGGTTAAGATTTATTTACACAATGTAAAATTCAATTACTTTTAACCCTGGATGAGAATATTAAATAGTTAAAGATTATCTTTGAATATATATATATATATATATTTAAAAAACAAGAAAATAATTAAAAATATATATAAAGAGAAAATATAATTATTATAAAACTCAATTACTTTTAACACTGGATGAGAATATTAAATAGTTAAGATTATCTTTGAATATATATAGATATATTTAAAAAACAAGAAAATAATTAAAAATATATATAAAGAAAAAATATAATTATTGTAAAACTCAATTACTTTTAACACTGGATGAGAATATTAAATAGTTAAGATTATCTCTGAATATATATATATATATATATATATATATTAAAAAAAACAAGAAAATAATTAAAAATATATATAAAGAGAAAATATAATTATTACTAAATATATTATTATCATGGATTGGGTTAAGATAGGAAATATTTAGCCCCTAAATCTACCATGGGTTAAATGTGTAAAAATCATCTGCTCTTAATCATACCTTCTTCTATGTCTCACACTAAAAATCACTTAAAAATTAAATTTTAAACCTTAACCTCTAAATCTTACATCCTAAAAATACATTATACTCTTAATTTTTTAAACCCTAACCACAACCCCTAATCTTAAACTCTAAACTCACTATTTTAAATTAGGAGCATACAAAGAGCATGATAAAGGGGCAGACAATTTTCATCCGAGTAAATAGTTAAATAATTTAATACAATTAAAATAAAACATCTCGTAGTCATTCTTGTAATCTACCCTTTAATTTCCATCCCCTCCCTTACCTTTCCGAATCAAAACGTAGAATTAGAGTTGAATCAAAACTTGACTGAAGCTTTGTTACAAAAGTCTAAACTTGAACTTTGGGCATGACAAGAATAAGACTTAATTATTAGAAAAGTGTTTAAATTATATCTTTATAAGTACTTAAAATATGTTTAAATTAAATAGATGTCTAATTTTTTTTAAATATAATAAATGTTTAATATTTTATTACATAATTAGTTTAAATATTTATATAATAAATATTATAATTTAGACATTTTTCTAATTCTACAGCCCAACCACAATGACCGGTTAAAAGCCTCAAGGGGCCAAATTCCTTAATCAGCGAGACATACATACGCGGCTGAACAGCGTCAGCGTCGGCGTGTATATATACAACACTTTGCAAGACACGGAAGAGAGTTCCGAGTTCCGATTCCATTCCTTAGTTCCACCGCCATTAAAGTTTCTTCCTCTATTACCAAATTCTTCCTCTTCACTTCTCTGATTTGTCTTGGAGTTGGAGATAAAGTTTCTTCCTTTGATTCTCCTTTCTCTTCTTGATCTGTATATTATTGCTCACTTTGCAGCTTCACCCACAAACCAATCATGGCTGAGATGAAAGACAAATTGAAGGGTTTCATGAAGAAAGTCAACACCCAATTCTCATCCTCCTCTTCTTCTTCTTCATCTGCTAAATTCAAGGGCCAAGGTAGAGTCTTGGGCTCCTCTTCTTCTGCTCCCGTTAATAATAACCCCGTCCTTAACCGTCCCTCTCAATCTCCAAACCCCATCCCTTCTTCTTCTTCCAATTCTAAGCCTGTTCTACCTTCAAACCCACCGATTTCTGATCAAAACAAGCCCGGTTCTACCCACAATCCTGAACCAACTCACAAAACGGGAACTGGGTTTGATCCTTACGACTCATTCATCACTTCTAGCAAGGTATCCAAAAATGGTTTTACTCTAAACGTGTTCGACTGTCCGATTTGCGGCGGTTCCTATAGGTCCGAAGAGGAGGTGTCTGTACATATAGAAACTTGTGTTAATGCCGATTCATCGGATAGGAAAGGAAGTGATGGTGATTCAGGGTCCAACGAGAATGAGTTGAAAGAGTCTAGAAGTGAATTAGAGGTTTGTGTTGGTTCATTTCTTTCCGGGAAGCCACCGGAAGGGTCCATTGAGGTGGTTCTCAAGTTGTTGAGGAACATAGTGAAGGAACCGGGGAACGACAAGTTTCGGAAGATTCGGATGAGTAATCCGAAGATAAGGGAGGCTGTTGGTGAGGTTCCGGGAGGAGTCGAGCTATTGGAATATGTTGGATTTGGATTGAAGGAGGAAGGAGGGGAAATGTGGGCAGTCATGGAAGCTCCTAAAGAGGAGCAGATCAGTTTGATGAATAAGGCAATAATGTTGTTGGAACCAGGAAAGATTGAACAAATTAAGAAGAGTGAAAGTATTCCCCCTGCATCTCCAGGCGAGAAAGAGGAAAGTGTTGAGCCAAAGAAGATAGACAGAAAGGTAAATGATTTCTTTGCTGATATTTGTGTTATTTCACCAAATCCCCTACCTTTATATACATATGAAGTTAGAATTAGATGCAATGTTTCAGTCTGTTTATAATGGAACTAGTGGATAACTGTATTTTGTTCATACAGACAGGTAATATTTGGTTACTGAAATGAATTTGTTGGTGTGGTCCTTCTATAGAAGGGCTCTTGTCAAAAAGATAAATAGCTATCCGGATACCAAGTTTGATAAAGTTTCTAGAAATGTTTTCGGCGAATCACCTTGCTGTTCTGTATGTATGAGATCACACTTCTAGAATATTACTAAGAGAGTGAAATATGCTTTTTGTTTATGGTTGGTGTAAATTGGACTTTAGAGGATAGTTGACAAGATTGCTTTCTGTTTGATCGTTTCATTTTTGCGAACTTGCTTGTCATTTTGCTCCTTCATTCTCCATTTTATCTTGTAGAATGTTGATATTCAGTGATTGTGGACAATTTGATCATGTTATTAGATGTTCACCTGTCTCTCATTCTTCTTAATCCATTCTTATACATTTATTAGGTCTTGCTGCATATCTCCCTAACACAGAACATGAATTCTGTTATTGTAGGTCCAGGTCTTTTTCTCTGTACCTGAGAGTGTAGCAGCAAAAATCGAGCTACCAGATTCTTTCTATAACCTATCAGTTGAAGAGGTGAAGAGAGAAGCTGAGACGAGAAAGAAAAGGATTGCAGAATCCCAGCTTTTAATCCCTAAGTCTTACAAGGAAAAGCAGGCGAAAGCTGCTAGGAGAAGATATAGAAGGACAATTATTCGGATCCAGTTTCCTGATGGAGTGGTGCTTCAAGGTGAATTTGCTCCTTGGGAGCCAACTAGTGCTTTGTATGAGGTTAGTCCTCTTTGTCTAGTCGTTCATATTACTCCCTATCTGTTTCTTTAATATAGTTAAAAAGCACCTTTTTTATATTGAAAGTTGAAACAAATTTCAAGGTTGAATGTCGGTTATGGTTAGGATCGTGTTCATTAGTACTTCCATTCCATTACTATCCTAGTTAGAATGTGAAATTATTCGTGTTCTTTCTGGTATTCAGTTTGTGAGCTCAGCACTGAAACAACCCTGCTTGGAGTTTGAGCTGTTAGATCCCATACTGGTTAGACGGCGGGTGATCCCTTCGTTTCCAGCAGCAGGGGAGAAAGCCAGGACGCTCGAGGAAGAAGATTTGGTTCCCTCAGCACTTATCAAGTTCAAGCCTGTTGAAACAGATTCCATTGTTTTCACAGGGCTTTGTAATGAGCTCCTGGAAATCAGTGAACCCCTCGTATAATCGGAGCATTAAGCTTTGATCAACATTTCTCTATTTCTTGGGAAAATTGTGTTGCTGAAATTATATAAATTGGTTTTAAAGCTGTTATTTCTTCATGCTATATTTTTTCCAACAAACCCTTAATTTCTTCCCACTGTGTAAATCAGTTATTGGACTTATGTTAAAAAAATTGTTGATTGCCCTTGTGTTGTAATAATGAATTCAATTCCCAATATCATGCTAAGCATTAAATTTGTGTATGCAATTTGATATTTGACACAATTATACACATGAAAAACATATATTTTTTGAATGACTATAATTATGTGTGTGCAATATCCAAATGTTAAATGATACTATGTCAACAATAGTGTAAGTTTGTGAAAATTTAACCAAATTATATAAAATTGTTCAAAACTAAAATTCATGTATAACACTAGACATCTTATCAAAACCTAATTTATGATCATATCATGTATTGCTTCGGCCCAAACCCAGTCTTTAAATTTTACATGCTTTCTATCCATACTTTTCAATAAAATTGCAAGTCAGGAGGAGGGATTCTGAGCCAACTTTGGATGCGTAGCAGCGTAAATCGAAGAGTTAACGTCGGGTTTCAGGTGGGATAGAAGATGCTGTACGTCGGGGCGTAGACTTTCGGCAGCTCTCCCACAAATAGCCAACACCTCTGGCCTTGGCTTGCTGTTTGCTTGCACTGGCCCTCCCTGTCCTTCATAGTGGATGATATGGTGACTGTAACATTATAATATTATCACACATCAATGCTTGCAACTACTTTTTTATGGCAAAAAAAACAGCTGAACCAATCAAACCGGGGGATAATACTTACAGGTAATCGATGAGATCAATTATTTCTGATGCTTCTACTGGGACCGGCGGTTGAATGTTTTTCCCGAATACATCCACCAGTGTATTCAATAGCAGTGATAGAATCTGAAATACAATTAATGAAAATTAAGCACACAACTAATCATGCATTGTTTATTTTTTATAAACCCTATGTCATCCAATGTTTTCCCCTTTCCCTTGCTTTTTGAAATAAACATTCTATACAATCTCAAATACGATGTGATGTTACTTTCATATCAAAGAACGACCAAAAGTTCATTAAATCTTCTTGGGTGAGCAATGCAGAAGAGTAATAAACAAAAAGAAGCCTCCAGTTAAACAGAAATCTCACTCACTCATCTAGAGAAAAGCATTATTTTAGATTTAAAAAAAGTAAATGACTGATATACCTTGTTGAAAAGATTGTGAGCATTGACAAGTCGTGGAAGCAAAGGTCCCATTATCCGGAACGCTATTCTCAACATGGCAACTGATGTTACTGGCCGGAGATGTTGAATAATGACATGTGTTCCCTCTAGCCATTCTTGTGGGAGGTTACTGAAGAAAGAATGAAGCAATGCAACTATATTACCTGGCACAACAATGGAATAATCACATTAGAGTGCAGGTCAGTTGAGAATATGCATCACTGTTTTGGCACTGGCCTCCATTATCACGAAATACTAAAACAACCTTGCCTTAGTAATTCTTTTAAATCTGAAATACTAAATGAACACTACAATAAATATATATATATAAGAGCTAACAAAATAGATGTCTAATAGTTGGACCCCCACAATAAGCATAAATTAATTTAGCCAGGCTAGGAATCAGTATCATTTCTCCTTGCCTCAATTAGATTACTCATGAGAAATTCAAGCTAGTTATGCACCCTAACCTTGAAAACAATTAAATGCTAGATCTTCATCAATAACCTTAGAGGCACTTTTGTATATCCTGTAATCTTAAAAACAGGTCCATACTTGCATTATAGCAAATCATGAAATCCGTAAGCCAACTATGGAATATAACATACATAAAGTCGAGTTAATACTAATATTCTCAACTTGAAAAAAATGGCAAGGTCAATTAAAACGATACAATACCTATGGCTGTAGAGGTATTATCTTGGGAAGCCCATGTTGGATCCAACAAAGCATAGCTAACAGCAGAGTCCAGTTCACTCAGTGATCTCTTCCCATCTGTTAGCCACCAACTTTCTTTAATTATTCGTGATGCCTCCATGTAAAGCTGTAAGTGAAACTCGGGAGGGAGTTGGGCCAACAACAGACCACAAGCTTGGATAAATAAGCATGAAAGTTGTTGGCAAGTATAACCACTTCGGGAAACAAAACTAGAGGTGTTGATCCCTGACACTGAAGGTGTTGATCTGCCTGCACTATCTGTACTGCCTCCTGAGGGAGATGTTGGTAAAACCGAACCTTGCACGCCACTATTAGAAGCTCCATGCAGTCCATTGCTGGATTGAATCAGTGTTGGTTGTATGTTAACAACAATTTGAACTAGAGATGAAACAATCTGAGAAGCAGATATGGGAAGAGAGAGGATCTCTATAACAGCTGTTTCCAGAACCAGCTGAGTATATGTCCCTGGATCCTGAATTTGATAGAATGCCTTTTGACCCTCGGAAGCATTTGCTGGCCCAGACTGAGGTGTTGCCGGAGTTTTGTTATGCGGACCACGCACTGAGTTATTAGAAGCATCTCCCATTGACCCACTTCTTGAGTTACTGTTTAATGGGGGTATTACATTATTCACAAGAGCCAATAAAAGAGTTGCAAAATATTCTAGAGGGGGGCATATTGCAGGATTTGATGAACCGATGTGCTGTGGGAATGACTCAGAAAAAGGAATCTGAAACATATTTGAAGCCAATAAGTTTCAACAAGAGAATTGTTCGAGAGAAATGAGTTTAATTGAGAAGAGCAGGGAACAAGAAGTGTATTACCTTGCTGAGATCTAGTACATTCAATATTCGAACAATTAACTTTCCAGGTAGATGACCATAGAAATACGCAAGAATATCACGAACAAATGTAAATCTCAAAGGGTGGTAAGCTAAAAATACAGAATACATAGCCAAAATCCTGTCTGCTGATTCTATAGCATCATTCTCAATAAGTCTGTAAACAATTAAGGGGATGACTGGGAGCAAACGTGCCACAATATCATCGAAGAATGTCGGATACCTGTAAATCTCAGAAAGAGCAGTGTCAACAATATTGATGAACAAAAATAATTAACAAAGCACAAAGCATATAGCAACAACTCTACTAAGAACCTATCCCAACAAAGCACATAGCATATTCCACTCCAGACCATACATATCAATTTAACTGCAAAGCTCTACTATCACCAGATAGATTAAGTTTCAGCTTTAATTGGTGTGTTTCAATTAAAAAAGAAGAAAAACTTGCCTCTCCTTCCATGAGAGATGATTGCCAAGGGCTTTTTGCAAGTCATTCCGCTTAAATATTCCAGTGTAAAGCCAATGCTCGGGGGGGGCACGATTCATACAGTACAAATTCACCCTTTGTTGAAGCTCTTGCCTGTCAAGTAAGCTTATCTGCAAGTTTTAAATATATTATCTGAACATTAATGCAGTTAAAAATCACAATAACAAGTCAACAGTTTACCTTAAAATAGAATTAGTAAGCATTTTCTGCATTAAACTTCATAAATTCTAGATAAACTCAAGCAAGACAAGAATACGTTTTTCAAAACTATCCAAAATGATATCAAATGACTAATCAGCAAGGTATAAGGGGCAGGAAAAATAAAATAAGAATTAGAGAAAGACGATAAAAGAAAAGTACATTGTGTAAACAAAATGCAATTAGAATCTCCTAAGCCAACAATAATCTGACTCAATTATATTTTTGAAGACAACAGAGATAGGAGCTTATACAAGGCCAATTGTTATGCACATCAATGAATTTAGAGAACTATATATATGAACAAAAGTTAAGTGAGAATGGCGGCATAAGCATACCACGATACGCAGGGCATGGGGATCATCATCACGGTCAATGAGTGCCAGAAGCAATATATCCAAAGGAATCAGCTCATGGGTCCAAACAAAAAAGGCCAGGTTTGCACAATTTTTCAATAAAAGGTCCTGAGAAAGGTAAACCAGATGAAAAGCATAACAAAGGTAACAGTTTAGTTAATGAAACTACAGAGAAGATGGCTCCAAAACCTGCAAGGAATGCCCACGCTGAAGCTCCATATGAATATGATGAAGTAATACATCCACCATCGTATAAATATTGGATGTCACCTCTTCAGGTGAAAATTCTCTCAGGACCCGTGCCTGACTCAATTTTTGCAAAAGATTATGTTAATTAACATTGTAATGCAATATTTAGGAGAAAAAGGAACTGCATAGTAGCTATCAAAAAAGTAACAACACGATTCTATTCCAGCCGTCTTTACAGAAAAGACAAAAACATACCAAGTTTCCACTGTTAATGGTTTCAGGGTGCCCTTGCATCAGTATCCATGCACCGGCACATAGATATTCACGGTGTTGAGGGAAACTGTGATTGATATAAGTCATAACATAATTTGGATCAGCAGATGATGAAAGAAGTTGTGTGCATTGGTTAATCACTGTTGTTTCTGACTGTAAAAAGATAAGAGCAAGTTCCACCATTAGCTGCTGCAAGAAATCGATGCAAGCAAGAAAACAACGAGAATAACAAGATGAAAACAATTATTGATAATAATAACATGCATTTATATTTGAAACAATACATAAAATATTTCAACAGAGTGATGAATAACTGCTTGGAAAAAGAAAATTTTCAGGTTCCTATAAATTCATGAGAAACACACACACACACACACACACATATATATATATAGGAAATTACTTTGATACACAAGCTTGTGTTTAGTTTACACAAGCCTTTCAATTTTAGGGTTTAGGGGTTTCTGTTGGGGTTTAGAGGTTTATGTTGTAGGGTTTGGAATTTAGGGTTTAAGGTTTAAGATTTAGGGTGTTACGGTTAGGGATTTAGGTTTTAGATTTTATAGTGTAAATATGAAGGATTGTGTAAAAAAAGTTTACAGAGCTTGTGTATCACAATATAATGCATATATATATCAGCATCTGCTTGTCTAATATAATCCATTCACTCTCTAAGTATGACTGAAAGTAAGCACTCAACAATGGAATTAAATAAATATACCTCTCAAAATATTTTCTCATCAGGTTAAGTTTCTCTTTTTTATCTGACAAGCCCTTTCATGAAAATTCTATAGACATTTGAAACTTGAGGTATTAACAATTTCTTCCTTTTCTTCTTACACTCATCTTGCATATTTGCTAAGCAAGTATCAAATAAAATTCGAAAAAGGGAAAAAAGAATTTTTATTCTTTTAAGAAACATCAGTTGAACCTGTTCCCATTCTTGAATTGCCATTCCTCTTTTGTCTGTCCGTGACATTAAAATATCACGAAGAAGAGAGGGGAAATAACGTAGTGTTTTCTCTGACCACATATGCTGGCTAGTTGCCAATACTTGTTCCAACATAGTCTGAAGGTAAAGTAGCTGTTCAGCCTCTGCAATTCCACGGGTCTTAATTGTGATGGCAAGAGTGACTATCGTTATCCGATTTAAAGTTTTTGTGAATTCAGTGGGCCCCTGCAAAAATCAGTTTCAAAATTTTACTAAGTAAGCAAGGGAAAAGAGAGGAGAACAGAAGTTTTCAGTTGGAGATATTAGTGCTTACCTTCCCTTCCCTTTTCACTGAGAAAAAGTCTCTCAATGACAAAATCAGATTTATGCACAAGTTCTCAGCTAATCTAAATACGCGATGATCTCCCCGTTTTCCTTTTAATGCAGAAATTATTTTTGTAACATCGTACATCAAAGGCTTGCATTTTCCTTGGTACCTATAAAAATTGATGGCAAATCTCATATATCATATCATCAAATTGCAAATAAGATAAATCCATAGCCTTTGAAGCCTCCAGGGTCCTAAGAGTAAGAGGCTAATCTTGAGCATTTTATAACTTATTAAGTAGTGCCAGAGGTATAAGAGTAAGACGAAAGTAAACAACAGCAAAAAACACAGAAACTTTCAGGAATCAGAAAGCTCAATCTGAAAATGCAAGGTTCATCCTAAACATTATCACAGTTATCACCAGCAGAGGGGAGAGAGTTATCTTTGCTGAATGAACCAGGCAGACGATCACCTATAGAGTGGAAGCAGGCGATAGTTCACAATTTCAAGAACCAAAAGTGTCACCGCAGGCTTGCTCAATAAAGAAGCATTCCTCTGTGCCAAATGCTGCAAAGATAGCAGTTTTTTTAGAAATTTTATTATTATATTAGCAAGCGACAATATCTTCATAAACCCTTAAAACGAGAATAAGGAAAATAGACTTTATCTTTGGTGTAAACTGGAAAAATTCTGCAGTAAACAACTAAGCCATTTTCCAATACATGGAGTCATTTATTGATCATAAATCACCATCGGGCCCTATTTAAGTTGCCAATGGATAGTTCGATGGGTTTTGAAAGAAAATTCCAAAATAAGTGCAATTTTTCTAAATAAAATGATTTAATAAAGGGTGGATTGTTTCATTTGGTCAGTTAGTTGGTTCACATGAAATGCAGCCAATGATCTGGAACAGATGTCAGGATTCAGGAAATCTGAAAAACACAAATTATATGGACAGATGAAGCCATTCTAAGTCAAAATTTGTTTTTCTAAATTAGTAGGATGACCAATTTACTTTCAGCAGCAGCGATAATGAGGTTAAAGAAAATATATTAGAAATGGCAATTACCTCTTAAGGCTTCCATTAAAAATTATATGAAATAACATTTCCAACAGACAACAAAACTATACCACAGATCTAAAAGAGAACTGCAAGACGCTGTTCCTCTATGAAGAGATCTTCTAAAAGATAACAAATAATAACTTCAGAAGGAAAGCAAATTACACTGAAGTGCGAACGAAATAATGAATGAGGTGCAATGAGCAACAATCTGGTGTATGTTTCAACCATAGCTATACTAGGAACAACCTGCACCGAAAGAATCAATATCAAGCATCAGAAACAATTTGAAAACCAGTGGCGATCCAACTGTAAATGACCTAGTAAAAATTATTAAATTTAAGCCTAAAACAAAAAGAGGTCAACTTTGAATTAGATTACATTATTCTATTTAGGGTCATACCTGCCCAGCAAATAAAGATTCTTCCATTTGAAAGACCAACTTCAAAAAAAGATTCATTGAAAAGCCAGATAACAGTGATATTGGCAATGGACTAACTTCCCGCATCACCATGAGTCTCTCATTGGGCTGCACATTTGCTCCAGGTAACACCTCTGTAACTCCACCAGAAGATAACCAATTCATGACCGTTTCACAAGCAGGCTGAGCCATGGTGTAGGAGACAACCCAAAACATCCCTATTGATTTATCATCCATATTCATATAATCCATCATGCGTTCCCCTAAATAAAACCAGAACATTTAAAACTGTTAAAACATGAGCTATATATTAGGGTTTATTCAAACATTATGATGCAGGCTTTGATGACTGTTACTGTAAGTTATCCGAGAAGTGTTAGAGCTTGAGGGGGAGTGTAAGTTGACGAGGAGTGTTAGAGTTTTTATTTAATGTGTAATTAGAGTTTATTCCTAATCAGTAGTTTAGATTTAATGGAAGTCTTATTTAAATTAGGAATAAGTACTATTTAAATTAAAGATAAAAGTATAGTTTTAGTTATATTAGAACTCTATATCAACCTATATTAAAGGCTTACTCTGTATACATTTGATAGTTAAGAATAATAAGAAAATACTGAGAAACATATTGTTCTCTCTGAAAATATCCTGTTCATCTTCTTCAAACAAACAAATCTCTAACCTCCGATCACACACAAACCACCATCATTAACTGCATCTCCGGCCACCATGGCCCCTTTCTCACATGGTATCACGAGCCAACAACGGTCTTAATGTCGTCACCACTGCTGCCATCTCTAATCTGAGACAGATCGACCATGATCTGATTTTTCAGATGCACATTGTTTTTTCTTTTCCGCTGCTGTCATTAGGCCACACTCGTTCCTTGGCTTCTCCCTCGTTGGAATCTTACATCTCTAGTGAAATTTCTACTCGTTTAATTTTGCCGTTTTCTTCTCTATTTAATGGTTCTATTTTAGCCAATCAAAAAGATAGATGAAAAGGTTATAGTTTAGCCTTAAAAACTATTTGGTTCTATCTTAGCCATCCATCCTAAAAGATAAAAGAATAGGTTCTAGTTTAACCTTAAAAACTAGATAATATTTTTTTAAGGGATTCTACATCAAAGATCCAAGCTGGAACTCTAGTCTGTGTAACTACCAGCTTGAGGGGGAGTGTAGATTCATGTGATCACTTTTTACATCGTTAGCATCAGACCTTTCAGTTAGGAACTGCATGCCATCAACAATTGTTGCGCAAGAACATCATGGTTTTGTCTTCACTCTTCAAATCAAAGACTCCCGAGAATAGGGAGCATTTTTTTTTCAGCAGAAGAAATATGAGTAAAGCATCACATCCAAGATCCAAGCTGGTGCTCTATTACGTTTGCTCATCAGCTTGAGGGGGAGTGTAAGTTATCCGAGAAGTGTTAGAGCTTGAGGGGGAGTGTAAATTGACAAGGAGTGTTAGAGTTTTTATTTAATGTGTAATTAGAGTTTATTCCTAATCAGCAGTTTAGATTTAATAGAAGTCTTATTTAAATTAGGAATAAGTACTATTTAAATTAAAGATAAAAGTATAGTTTTAGTTATATTAGAACTCTATATCAGCCTATTTAAAGGCTTACTCTGTATACATTTGATAGTTAAGAATAATAAGAAAATACAGAGAAACATAATGCTCTCTCTGAAAATATCATGTTCATCTTCTTCAAACAAACAAATCTCTAACCTCCGATCACACACAAACCACCATCATTAATTGCATCTCCGGCCACCATGGCCCCTTTCTCACAGTTACGAGCAGTTGGAAGATCAGACGTGTCAATGGAATGTGATCATGTTAATGATAAGTGGATTGTAGGTTGGAAGTGAACAAGATACGCAAAGCAATAAACTGTACATATAGGACAGTGTTGTATTTAACTTCACCATGAAACGAGCAATAATGGCTGCATATTAAATTCACTCAACCTACAATAGCAATTGCATAGTATGTACCTTTGCTCACTTGTCTCCACCACTCATCTATTTGCTTCCCTTTCTGCAACTGTTCATTATTCAAGTATTCTCTAGTTGATGTATTCAATGACCAGATTCGTAAGTTTTGACAACTGCTAATGAAATCAAGCAGGATGCTTTGGGGATTATTAGGATCAGAGCTCCTATCTTCTCTGTGAAATGATAGAATCTTCCTTGTTGTCTCCACCTATCAGCAGAATTGCAAGGCCTAAGTTGAAGGAATTGATTCATCTAATTTACTCAATCACTACCAAGTTGATCTGGCAATATTAGACACAATATGATCACACGACGGGAAAATGATAGGAAAAAATAACTAAAACAACCTTTCTGGAATCAGTATTCAAAGCAGTCATGACATGCTCAACTCGAATGATTTGTGCAAGAAGCCAGGTAACATGATTTGTATTAAGTATGTGGTGATCGCTCACTGTAAGGCGTGTGCCCAGCTTATCAATAAAATCAACAAAATCTATACATCCACTTTTCATGAAAAAGAAGAATATATCCGAGAAGACAAGCCACTCCTGCCAGCAATTTATCTCTGCAATTAGATAAAAACCAGATGCGAAAAAATCAGGAATATTGCAAATTTCAACTCCATATTCCCACTGCTATTTTGGAAACTGGCACGGCTAAGAGAATATAATTTGAGAAAAACCCAGCATTAAATAGATGCATGATACCTCATGCAAGAGTTCTAAAATAAAGTCGATTGACTAGGAATTATTAATGGAAAGATAACGACTACGACACTTTTTAAATAGAGAAAAATCAAATAAACAAAAAGTAAATCATTAAAGAGAAGAATTTATTGCCTGAATTTGCCAACTTCAAAAGCTCAACAATTCTATCAATTGTTGCCTCGCAGATCATATCGGAGGTAAAAACAGCACCAGGAGTAGGCACAGAACCTCGATAAAAAGGTGCCACAACAAGCACACGTTTCCACCAATCAGGAGAAGGAGTAGAGCGTATAGCATGCCTTATACAACGTAAGGCTCTCTCCCAGTCCAAACTACCTCTCTGTATAGAAGCTGCAAGATCCTACACAAATATAAGCAACTATTAGAAGAAACCAACTTGGCAACACTTAGTCCATGGAACCCCATATGTATGTGTAAGCATGTACATTCTTTCTCTCTCCCCTCTCTCATTTTCACACAACAGATAAGTCATAAATAAAGAAAAATAGAAAAAGCTTATATATAATATATATAGTTACACTTACAAATAACTACATTAACTGATAAATATATTCTATGATCGTCACAAAACTGTTATAAGCATACACGCAAGCAAAAATGTTTTTCTAACTAGAAGCAGAATATATCAACCAGAAGCAAACTAAAAAGTTCAGGAAACATTGACAGCCTCTCCCCATTTTGTGGGAGAGATTTAGCATGAATCAAACTCAAGACTGAAATAGCACATTTTAACATTTACTCTTCAGCTAGATAAAACTCACTAGTTCATATCAAAGAACGATGCATAAAAGTGGACAAAGGATATACAGGCATTAGGCAAGAAGACACCAAGTAGAATGCTTTAAATCAATTAGTTTCAAGGACTTAACAAAAAAAAATTACATCAAAACAGAACTTAAAACTCCAAAGGATCAATTGCACTTGATAAGAAGTCACAATTAATCTTTCCAAAATGCTGATAAGTAGAAATAAGAATCTTTCCAAAAAAGGACTCATAATAAACCAGATGCCCGACCTACATGAGATATACTATTATAGTCAAAAAATACATTTCTTAAAGCAACATAGAGGTTTTCTGAAGTCTGATAGTATTTTATTCTCCCCCCCCCCACCCACCCACCCACCCACCCCCCCACCAGATCTATACTCCGCTAACTAAGATAATATGTCAGAAAGGTTGGCTCTTGGCTGTTCCAAAGTTTGCCTAAAAGAAGTAGGGTATCTGAAGTAGATTGTCACTTTTGCGCTGGTCCTACTACCCATTGACCAAGAGAGCAGACGCAGCAGCTTCACAAACCTCCTCCTTTCTTTTGCACTAGCACCTTCCTTGGGTGAGTCAGAATAGGCAGGCAAAAGCTCAAAGGCTCCTATCTCAATAGGTAGATAGCAGAATTGCAATCAAAAGTGTAGATTACAAAGAACCTCTAAGATGTAACATTGAATCACACTATTATTTAAACAATTGTATTACAGACTACTATCCTTTTAACAAAGCTGCCAAAAGCCGTGTTACTCAAACTTAGAGTTGAATGTCATGTATCTATCTGACATATGTATATTCAATTTTTTCCAAGTTTTTTCAACATATTTTGAGGAACTTATCCCCACCCCCCATGTCTGTTGGACGCCGGTGTCAGACACAGGTACTTCAAGGAAAATGAACAGTCAGAGTAACATAGATAAAAAACTAAAGGAAACTTGAGATCATTTCAGTTTCATGAAAGTATAATATATATATATATATATATATTACAAGTTCGTAATAGTCATCACCTCTCCATGAAGCGGTTCTCCAAGCACACTTGGATATGTAATTGGTGAATATCGCAAGTTCGCCACACCTTCACAGAAACGTTAGGAATTGTCTGTGGCAATATCCGATGAGTTCCAAATGTGGGGCAGTGAAGATGTTGGTCTAACATTTGCATATGCATAGCCATCATATCTCTCCTCCTATGTATTTCCAAGATAAGTGTAAACAATGCTTCATCATCAGGAATGTTTTCTATAAACTGCAATCCACTTCGAAGTAATTCATAGAAGGGCACTCTGCATTTATCTTCCTCGACCAACAACCAAATTACATCCAAACAACTGTGCAGCCATTCAATTAGAGCCTTGTCCGGTCTCCAGGACTTTCCATCACATTCCTCATTCCCCTGTTGCCTTTGATCCCAATTAACCAGCCAATTCAGCATATGGTAGAAAATTTCAGCTTGAGTCACTGGTTTCAAATTACATTCAAGCCCAGTTAAAATGATCTTGCAGCATAACTGACGTAAATTGCTTATAGCATTATCTCTTATAGATGAATCTATCCTAGTTGCAGACGGTTGAGCATTGCAGGCAATATCAGATAATTTTACAGGGGATAAAGTAGCACCCGAAGATGGTTCAATTGTAGATTGTGCTGGAGACCCAATAAC